>OZ023238.1:12187665-12270136 GCA_964006365.1 Trididemnum miniatum
CTAGCATATGGTAAAATCTTCGCGTGAGCTCGTTTAATAACTTCCTGTTTCTTGCTGCAATGAGATGGAACGATAGCAACAGCCAGTACTATAATATCACAAGAACAATAACCACAGTCAGTATTATAACACAAACTTAATAACTTGCTTTTGAGAGAGTAGAGTGCTTTAATATCCGTCTTTTTTAACTCTGAAACAGGTTTTATAGACTGCTATTGCCACAGATACGGCGGTGAAAAATTAATTTACGTAACCTAAGACGTTTTCATGTACTAAATATTTAATAAATTTAAGCCCGCAATAATTCTTAATACGTACCGCAAATATTACGTAATGATTTCACCTAATAAAAGCAAATCAAACTCTATCATGTGGTAAAATCTTCGCGTGAGCTCGTTTAATAACTTTCTGTTTCTTATTGCAATGAGATGGCACGATAGCAACAGACAGTACTATAATATCACAAGAACAATAACTACTCATCTGAATACAATAACAAATCTCCGCTCTTATTTATAAAAAAATTACGATTCCAGAAAGTTCCAGAATTCCAGATAGTTCCACAATCACATTGTTACGTAATTACGACCAAAAGCAGACGTAGTAGTAAACAACACTATAACTTGCAAACTGCCGTTTATGACGTCATCGACAAATAAGATCAGCGATGGTGGAAGCATTTCTAAAGTGGGGGAGCCCAAAACCAATGACCAGATTTTCTTCACATAACAACCAGGGCCGGCAGCGGTGTAGCGAAAAATTTCAAAAGGGAGGGCATAATTTTCACACTTTTTCCTGCGCATTTTTGCATTTTTTTCGGCAAAATTAGTTTGAAGCTGATTGAAAAACAAGAAATGTTCTAGGGGGGTCCGGGGTCACGCTTCCCCGAAAAAAATTCAAAAATTTACATGCTGTAATAATAATAATATAATGTAATGGATATTTTAATGTATTTTGAACATTTTTTATGCAAATTTTGTTTAAATTTTTTGAACCTAATTCTGAGTGCTTAGCCAAATATGATGCATTTTGTTCGCACATTTTCGATTGTGCGTGCTTAAGGCGTAAAGCGTATAGCTATGGAAGAGGTTCGAAATTATAGAAAAATTGTATGCATCAAAAGCGTTTTTGAAAATGGCTGGTGGGAGCATGCATATCCCTCATCCTACCCCTCTGGATTCGCCCCTGGCCATAAGCTACAGAAACCATCAAAAGAATCCGGCATATTTCAGTTACCTGGCACCATTAGTATTGTTCGTGTATACTAAAAGGCAGAGTCAAAAGGGGAGAGGCATGGCACAATGGCCCCACTCCTAAATACGCTCATAAGGACCGGGATTAGACAATGAGAGGCCCTAGGCTATTTGATCATACTGATTGGAAGAGTGAAAAAGGTCTTCACGTCCTCAGATGTCCTGTTTTCACTGAAAATATCAGTATAGTGAAGAGCAAAAAAGGTATACACGTCCTCAGATGTTCAGTTTTCCACTGAAAGTATCGGTGAAGAGAAAAAAACGTCTTCGTTGTTCGTAATGAGGCCCCCCATTTTCTTCAAGGCACTAGGTTTCAGCCTGCTTAGCCTATACGTAAACCCAACCCTATGCCTACAATCTGTATTTAGCCTGTCCACATGTGGTGTGTCCAATTTATATGGGCTTCAGACCCACGGTTCTTGCTTCTAATTTCTGTTCCCCCCACCCTCAAACAAAGTTTTAAAGCAGGCATCTCTGAATTTAAGCTCTTTCCTGGGTTTTAATTTCGATGATAGGCCTATTAAGTTTGAATTACATTCATGCAGAGGCAATATTGTGGAAATAAACGCGTAAATTTGGGCCCCCCAGCTCACCCCTAAAAAAGTTCCCCTCCCCCGGTTCTCCCGGTTTCGCCACCTATGGACAAGATGAAAAAATGCTCAAAGAAAGAAGTTTCTGGAGAATCTAGAAGGTTCCAGTCTATCGAAGCAATTCTAATCATAACCTGCGATAAAAAACAAAAGTTCTGGATTTTACCACACCTTTCGTCACGTGCTGCAATTAATTCACACACCAAATCACTATAACTACAAAACAAGCTCAAATTAGGCAAGTAAAACAGTTTTATCATAAGATTAGAAACTCAAAATACATATCACTTGATTAATAACGTGACATAACAAATATATATCACTTAATTAATAACGTGGCATCTTTTAAGATTATGATCGCAGAAAATATTCAAGACACAAACGTTGTTAATCTTATTCCCAAAACTATGCACTCACAAAAAATTTCCAACAATGTATGAAATCTTGTACGACCCCATTTAAGCCCATCATAGCGCAAAATACTAGCAGCAAATCACAAAAATAACAGTATGGAACATAACAAAACAGTAAACGCGAAATTAACACAAGAACTTGAACAAAAATCAAATCAATCTATTATTCGACTCAAATAGTCCGCCACTGTATTGTTCTTACCGGGAATATCTTGTACCCGATAATCATATATTCTTGCAAGGCCAAAGTCTACCGCAAAACACGGTCATTGCCAAACTTCGCCTGGTTCTTAAGATCTGTTTAAAGTATGAACGGTTTTCCGCCCAGGAATAAACGAAACTTAGTTACCCCCCATACAATTGCCAAGCATTCCTTCTCGATAGTCGAATATTTTCTCTCGGCATGAGTAAGTTTCTTACTTCCATAAGCTACAGGATGTAGCTTGTCACGATGCTGTTGCGTCAAAGCCGCTTCCAAACCACAATTCGATGCATCGGTTCGCAAAATAAATGTTTTTTCGGGATCGGGCAACCTTAGTATTGACTTGCGAAGCAAAATCCTTGCAGTGTAGTAAAAGCTTTTTCTTGAGCTTCACCCCAGCGAACCAAATTTGGCTGTCCTTTCTTGGTGAAATCGCTCAAAGGTGCCGAAATTGCAAAAAATGACGACACATGGCAAAAATGACGTCCCCCGCAAAAATGACAAAAGTACTGCATATGCTATTATACTGTCAATGATTAAAGCTGGGTGTAATAACATGCATTATCAAATTCCAGTATTATGGCAACTGTTCTAAAATCTGCCCATCTATACCAGATACACATCATGTAGTACTTTTTGCCAGGCGTTAGGCATGGACAGATGCTAACGCCATTAAAGGAAGCACTGTTAAATGTTAATGTTCATGGTTGCAAACGCTGCTAACGGAACTCGTATTTACAGCGTAATGTACTTGGCATATGTGAGCAATATCGGAACAAATTACTTCCATTTCTAATGGTCTAATCAGTTACATATGGTCCGATTTTTTTGTCGATCAACAGAGGCTACTAAAGGTTTAATATACCGTTGTGCTGTGAGTAAGCTAAATGATGTATTTTAGCTAGGATACCGGTACCTATACAGTAAGCATCAACCGTTCAAGAGTATCATTGACTTTTTTTGGTTGCTAATCGATTTCGATATGACAAAGTGGATTGTCTAGCGAATCATCCTTTTTATCATTTTTGGCGGACCATTGTTTCTGTCATTTTTGCGGGGGACTCGGTTTTAATTTTGGTACCGGGCCCGAGATTGGCTCTCAACGGCTCTGGATTGTGGGGAGGCTTGCGTACCATAACAAATGCCGGCTGCGAGTTGAAAATCCCTGATAGCAGTTAGTAATTACAGGGATCTATATCATGCTGAAACAACACCGGCTACAGCTTGTTTCTGGGTCTTTTTTTTTCAGTATATTTTCAAGGTGAACAAAACATGCATCGTAAACCTTTTGAAAGTTTTTACCATTTCTCAAAAAAGGGCTAAAGTGAACGGTCTTGTCCATTGTATAATTGTGTTTCGGTTAGGATGTGCAGCGTATGTACGCTTTGAGTGTTTAGCTTCAACACGTCCTATCCTTTTACTCGACAACTACCACAATCAAGTCACTTTCCTTTTCGGTTTTAATTTCAAGCCTTTGACGACACAGACGTAGTAAAAAGATAATGCGGGTGTGTGCAAACACATGTGCAAACAAGATAGAAAGACATACAAGTGTAATGATGAAGTAACGACGGTTTAAAAACTGCTGCGAATCGAGCTCGTCGAAGTTCGCAAATACAGTACAACATAGTGCCGCAGTAATCCCAAAATATTAAAAACGAAATAAAACCGGAATTAACTATACGTGGTGGTGATCTCCACCAGCAAGCAATTACAATACTATAGTTTCATTGCATACCTGAATTGAGTGGATGGTGACGCACACACTTGACAAATTAACATTGACAAATTATAATATGTGATCAACTCAAACTGCAAATTCTTGAAAATAATATGCAAACTGAAAAATAAACCTTTTTTAAGCACATTGTGCTGTGTTTAGGGGTGTTCATATTTGGGTCATATTGGAAAAGTTAATGTGGTGGTGTTTTTTCCTGTGGTTTGGACCTAAAAAACAACTTATGCAATAACTTTTTTTTAAAATTCCGACTCTTTGCTTTGGCGCACGAGCGTTGAAAATTTCCTATTAAAAACGTACTGAGGGGATTCCCCTATTGCGTCATAAATTGCGTAAACCTGAGAAAATCCTACTCTAAAACACTTAGGAAGTTGAAACCATTTGTAACTAATGTATTTAAACTCCTGCATAACATCGACTACATATATTTGATGACATCATTGCTTGATGACGTCATAATTTAAAAATTCAAATTTTTTATTTTGCTATGGTTTAGGCGGATATTGATGCAATTTGCTTACCACAAAACTGTTCGATTGTTTGCGATAATTGCATGCAAACCGACACCAGACAATATAGATGGATTTATTACTTAATAAGAATCATTATTTTGTCTCCTTTCTTTGAGTAAAAAGAGCAACTAACCATACTCCCGTTGAACTTTGATCTTTACACAAACGTGCGTGGTGGTGAAAATGTGACGAGCGAAAGTACAAATGAAAAAGTGAATTTTAGAACTAATGTTATTGAAGTTGAAGCTGAATAATTGTAATTTCACGAAAGTAGCCTGATGGAAGGCACAGCATGTACTTACACAACGCTTGGAGCAGTTCATTTAGACATACAAAAGGGAAGATCACATAATCTCGCCCCCAGTTGACACTTGACAGTGACTGTTGTAGTTTTATGACCAATAAATGACGATGTCTCAGAAGTTAGCATACCAGGGTCTGAATTAATCTTCTAAATATATGGTTATTTGGAGTAGCATTACTGCACTATCATTTTGCAGATTATTTTGAGTTTACTAGAGCTATGAGATCAGTAATATATAATTAGTTCGATAATGGCTGAACCTGCAAGGAAGAAGATTAGAACGCGTTCTACTACAGATTATTTTCTGATTGGTAAAAGTGAATTGCGAATTAGTGGAGGAAAGTTTCCCACATTAGGACAAGTTCCAAGGTATTTGCTACATTTAAAAGAAATGTCTTCTGAAACCTCTCCGTTGAGCGTTTTACATTCCGACTGTTGTGGATCAAGTGCTGCCATTTTGGAAGATGGCTGGGGTTAAAACAATTGTTAACCGTTCTGCAGAAGAGCGTCTAAAACAAGATTTCAATACTTGGATAAGCCTTTGCAAAAGTAAAAACCGCACATCTGATCCGGTAGTAGACAAATGAGAAATATTTAGAAATTCCTTAAAAAAATTGTGGCATATAGGATCTCCCAATGCTATACAAACCATACTACAAAACAGGCTCCTCTCCTAGGACAAAAAGAATGGAGATATCGCCTTTTACGAAGACCAGCAGGGTGAAAGAAAAACGTTTATGAGTGGAATAGAGTAGGTGTTTCAGAGAGCAGTGCAAAAATAACAAAAGCGTCGTAATCAACCTGAAAGACTTAAAACTGAAACAAATAGCCAATTTTGCAATGACGATTTTGAATCAGTATCATGCTGCCCGAAACAAGTCACTGCTCCACAAGCGGTTTTGTTTCTTTAACTGCACCCAAAAATCTTATTGATGACGAAGAAATAACAAAAGTATTGGACAGATTGGAAGACAGCTTTTTTCACTCCCGACGGATGTTACGAGTGCCTTTTGGAATGAAGAATTCAGGAGCAACGTTGGTTCGAGGAATGAGACAACTCTTATCTGATATGAATACTGTGGACAACTACATCGATGATCTGATCGTGTACACAAAGTACTGGGAATCACATTTAGCTACATTGTAGGAGTTATTCAATCGACTTCAGGAAGCAAGTTTTACCGCCAGACTAAAGAAATTCCCATTTGGTTCGAAGACCGTGTATTTTCTGGGACACACAATTGATGAAAATTGGATTACTATTAACAATGAGAACTTGGAGAAGATTCGCAATTCACAAAGACCAACGACAAAGAAGGAGGTGAGGTCATTTTTGGGACTGGCAAATTACTGTCGAGACCAGTACTTTTTCAACAGTGAACAACATAATTGTTTCTACTTATATACAGCCCACTTTAGTACGCATCTACAAATTTAGTATGAAGAAAACTTTTCTCGAGTTCAATGCATAACAACTTAACCAAAAGTTGTCATCTACACAGGTTTAAATATTAAAAGCTAGTACTTGTCTGCGAGAGCACATTCTTATGCTTTACGTTAACGTGATATATGCATGAAACTTCAGCTTGTATTTTGATTAATTTAACCTACATGTGTCAATAATAAACACTTAAGACATGAAAAAAATTAAAAGTTACTGGTTCTACTACTGAAACTGTATAACACTAACTACTTAAGACTTGAATCCGTTAGGCACACCACTGAGCCACTGCTGCTAAAAATCTCAGAAACTGTGGCAAATTATTTGTGCTTACCATCTTTTACCACCTAGTAGGCCTATATACTTGTCTGCGAATCTGCAATAACACAATCCTATGGTTCACGTTAACATGACACATACATGAAACTTCAGCTTGCATTTTCATCACTTCACATAAATTATGTCAACAATAAACACTTCAGACATGAAAAAAACTGAAAATCACTGGTTTTGCTACAGAAACTGTAGAACACTAACTACATACCGGTATGACTTGAATCCATTAAGCACACCACTGAGCCATTGGTAACAGTTGCAGAAATTGTAGCAAATTATTTGCGCTTAACATATTTCATAACTTAGTACTTGTCTGCGAATCTGCAATAGCACATTGCTATGTTTTACGCTAACATAATACATAGAATACATGAAACTTCAGCGTGCATTTTCATTTCTTCACTTATGTCAATAATAAACACTCAAGACATGAAAAAAATTAAAAATCACTGGTTCTACTACAGAAACTATGTAACACTGACTACATATGACTTGAATCCGTTAGGCACATCCCTGAGCCACTGCTGCTAAAAATTGCAGAAATTGTAGTAATACAGTAATTTTGTCATCGTCTTCTAAATGTAAAATTTTTGCAATCTGATAAGGGCAGAGGGTAACAATTCTGTTCAGCTAATGAACTAGCTCACATAATCAACAAACTGCCTAAAACAAAAATTACCAGTTCTGCATAATTGCATATGCAAAAACAACAACGAACTGATTGCTGTTGTGGCACCAGGCCCACCATCAATTTTAAACATTCCAGAAATTGTAGCTACCATTTATACTAGGAATGTGCAACATTTCTAGTCGGTGGGCCATATAAACAACTTAAAAATCCAGCTGGGCCACACCAAATATTTAGTTTTTCGATTCACACAACAAACTGAAAATTTCTCCAAATGTAAAATGTTATTTGTGTAACATTTTAGCGAGACTATTAGTTAGTTTGTTAACATCAGCTTTGACAGAGGTTGTAGCAACCCGTTTTGTAGCAACTCGTAGCGTTTTGTAACCCCTTTTGTAGCAACCCGTAGCAACTTGTCGGCTTGTTCTCCACACTGTCCAATTATTGCTAAGCATCAAGCATGGAAGCTGTGATATCCTATAATTAAGTCTTTGATTCAAGACTTGAAATCAAATCGAACCCGAGTCTACAAAGCCACTGGCGGCTAACACCACTTCCTTCCTATTGAGAGTAACCCATTGTATGTGACGTAAATTTTCCAGACACAGCTGACAAGTGAACCAGTCTAAAACACAGAGCGAAGGAATGCTTACTTCACCTACAATCATAATCAAATTACTGCGCTAAGCTCCAAAAAAGATACACGAAATGTAAATCGTCATTCTAATTAAACTGTCGGATTATGATTTTATGCTTTGATGGGGAAAAATGAGAGTGTTGATGAGGGCCAGACTAAATGGCTTGACGGGCCGGGTAGCGGCCCGTGGGCCGCCTGTTGCACACCCCTGATCTATACTGCATATGTTTGTGCAATAACCACAATACGACACACTTTTTTTCAACTCCTTCAGTTTTACTCACAATTGCATTTTCAAAAACTTTGCAGTAGGCAAAACTCTTATCGCTTGAACTAGTATGCTATAAAATGGTTACCGGTATTCCAAGATAATGAATTAGTGGAACTTTGCAAGCTTTTTTTTCAGCAAAAATTTTATAGTAAGTCAGCCATATACAGTATATAAAGGAATATGATCAGGCCGGGTCTCGTCCAGAGCAAGCGGTCCACGTCTAGAATAACTCGTTTGCGTAAGGCGACGAAAGACCCGGACAGCTTACTTCAAATGAGACCCACTGGTAGACCCACTGGGCCTACTACGCATTTTTCATTATGTCATGGAATTCTCTGATCTGCTGCAGTTAAATTGTCATGACAGCTGAAAAGCCACTTGGTACTAAGAGTTGGGCATTGTTAAGAGCACTCCATGTGCTATCTATCCAGCAACCAATTTCTCGTTTGCGTAAGGCGACGAAAGACCCGGACAGCTTACTTCAGATGAGACCCACTGGGCCTACTACACATTTTTCATTATGTCATGGAATTCCCTGATCTGCTGCAGTTAAATTGTCATGACAGCTGAAAAGCCACTTGGTACTAAGAGTTGGGCATTGTTAAGAGCACTCCATGTGCTATCTATCCAGCAACCAATTTCAAATCCTGATCGATTAAATGATCTTCACATGACGAAAACTCCAAAAAGACTCATCAAATTTAGAGTTGATCAAATCTTTCTGTTTGTCGTTTTCTTTCTAACTGTTCTAATGACTTTATGTGTTGTTAGTAGTTATGCAAGTTAGCAATAAAACATCTGATATCAATAGCAGCGACACTCCGGTATATCACACTAAGCCTCAGGTGGTGACTTTTCTTGGTAAGCTGCTTTAGTTGTTACAATGTACACTGACTAGCAAGTAGGGTATTACCACTAGGTGGTGGCGAGGGGTGACTTTGTCTGCCTTCATCCAGTCTATAGAATTACTCTTTCAAACTTATGCCAATTTTTATGCGCGGTATTCCTAAAATTTGGGGCCCCAAAAAATTCGGGGCCCGGAACCAAAGTACTCCCTGGACCCCCCTCTCAACGGCCCTGCCAAAATCCAAATAATACTACGCAGGTCCGAAATATCAAGTCAATATCAATGTATGTCTGAGATCCGTATCTAACCTACAGAGGCGCATGCAAAATCTCGCCTTTTTTGAGCTCGCACGACTTGTATTACTTGTACCACTGCCAACTGTAATACAGGCCTTGTCACCGCGCAAAACTCAAAGGTTATTATGACGTCGTTTTTTAAGCTGATTGCCAGGGATTTACTTGTTTTCGCTACCAGTTTACCAGCATGCAGTGCAGGAAAGCAGGCTTGGATTTCAAAAAATCAATTTGGGCAACAGCTGCCAAGAAAAAAAAACTGTTTTGTTAAGACTTTCCTAATTTTCTCTAGTTATAGTTTTACGCTAAAAATAACCTTGATGAAAATGATAAAACATTACCAAAAGCATCACTGCAAATGCAAAAGCATAAATACTAAATTTCTGGAAGCAGTTTTAAAAGTACTGCTTCCGCTTCCTGTTTTTTACCCAACATAATGCTTACGACCTGCCTTTTGATACAAAAGTCAGCAAGATATAGCCAATGCATATGTCGACGACTTGGCATTTGTGCATACTAATAGAAACTGGAAGACACTGGAGAGTAACTGCAGCCAAGATATGTAAACTATCTTATTGGAATATCTCCCAATTTGGGTGCTGAAGCTCAGCTGGTCTAAAACAGCGACGGCACCTTTTGATTTATACAATCGAGAGGTTTAAAGTGAGCTCAGGATAGTTATTGGAGACAAGTATTTGCTCTTTTGCCTTTTCATGACCTATCTTGTGAAACTAGACAAGAGTTGTCCCGACCCGAACCCGATTCTTCAAGCCCAAACCCGACCCGAACCCGAATCCTAATTTATCAGCCAGTCTGAGCCCGATTAAAACCCGAAATCAAAAACATCACTTTAAATTTCAAAGAAATGTTAATAAAACAGAAAATGAGTTTTACCCATCCACGGTCACATCAGTTACAAAATCTTGATCTTACTCCGGCGTCCGGCCCGATTGAAGCTGAACAGCGTTTCCAAATCCAAGCCCCCGGTACAAACCGGCCGAAAAGCCCAAACCCGATTGACAATCCTGAACTGGACAGAATGCTCACGTCACCATCTCGAGACACTGCGCAAGCATCCCTCTGCACGAGTGATGCTACTAAGGCAACTTCCAGGCTCTGCTGGTTGGGGCACTGGTATTAAAACATTCCACATTGCCAGTTGTTTTTTATTCTATTCAACAGCCGAGTTCTGCGCAACAGCTCGGTGTCGAAGCGCGCATACCAGCAGGGTTGGAAATCAATAATGAAAAAGTAAAGAATAGTTCGATATTCGATACCTCAAAAAAAAGTAGCGAATTCCTAAATTCAATAACAAAAATAAAAAGTAGAGAATATCGATTAATTGATAACGTCAAATCGACACTTTTCTCTGACTCAGTTGACAGCGACAGCGTCAACATATTTTGATGCTAGTGGAGGGGGAGGCCTTCAGGTTAGGAAAAGTGGAGAATGTCGGTATCGAAGGCATAGCCTATTATGATGGGCAGTTTAAAACAGGAATACCAGAAGACTTCATCACTTTTCCCTTTTCACTATAAACAAGATCAAATATCACTTTTTCTCTTAAATACTTTTTACCTTTGATCAGGGGCGGATTCAGAAAGTTTTTGGGGGATGTTGATTTTGAATTAGGTTGAATGAACTAAATACAAAATGTTTAGACCCGGGAACGGGCGTAAATAAGCCGTTTGAAAATGTGTTCATGTCAGGGGCGTATTCAGAATTTTTTTCAGAGAAGGGGCACCACATTTCGTCATTTTTTTAAGCGTAGTTTTTTTCCGGCAGAGTTAATTTTATGCAACATAAGTAAAAAAACGACTCCAGGAGGTCCGGGGGCATGCTTCCCAAACAATTTTTGAAAATTTGCATACTGTTTTATGGCCGTTTTAGCGGTTTTTGAACGATTTTCAGGAAAAGTTTGTTTATATTTTTGGCCCCTAATTTTGAGTGCTTCACCAAATATGATGCATTTTGTTCGCACAGTTTCGGTTATGCGTGCGTAAGGCGATTAAGGCTTATTGTTATGAAGAGGTACGAAATTATGGAAAAATTTTATTCATCCAAAGCATTGTTGAAAATGGCTGGTGGGGGGAAGATGCCTCCCCCACCCCCCTTGGATTCGCCACTGCCTTTGATCTTGGCGACTTCAAATGCTGTTGACTATAAACCTTTTCTACGACGTTCGAAAAACAAAAGTATTCCTGCCAGCATTAGATGTAATCTTTTAAATGAAAAAGCTGGTGAACAAAATTTAAAAACCACTTCATTAGCCTCACAACTGCATTGGACTGCCTGGCCCAGGCCTGCGATACCAAGTGTCTAAACGTTAAGCAAACGTTTTCTCGTGATATATTTTGGAATGTAACAAAAAATGACAGTGCATAAGGAATTTTACGCACGCTAACTGTTCTTATGCGGATGTAAAGTAAAATATTTATCTGCGAACGCCACAAAAAATATATAAGGTACTAAAAATAACAAAGTATAAAAACTTTTAAAAGAACTTTTTTAGAAAAAAAGTATCGATTAATTAATATTGATTTACCACGCAAAAAAGTAGAAAAAAGCCCCAATCCATCATGAAAAAAAAGTAGGGAAATTTTGCATTCGATGACGAAAAAGTAGAGAATATCAATATCAATTATCGATTTCTAATCGATATTTCCAACCCTGCATACCAGCCTCATTGACAATGCTTCAAACCAGAGGTGGGTAAACTTGCACCTTCGCACATCCAAAATACTGTAGAACCAAATATCAACCGATTAGTTGAAACAATTCAACATCAGCCTTCTCACTAGCCACATTTGGACATTTGAATGTGTACAACTTAGGGTGGAGTGAAAAAATTTTTTTTTTGAAAATCGAAAAACGTGTAGTTCTCACATCCTGATAATTGGTCTAAAACTCGTTGAAAATTTGTTTTTTGGGGGTTGCCCCCATTTTCCAGCCGGCTACCCTTCAAAATGTTATCGCGACTGATGACGCAGGGGGTAATTCACATATCTCGGTAACCACTAGTCGTAGAGTAATGGTATATAGCTCAAAATCTGCGGAAACAACATGTTTTTATCTGTGCCACAAAGGAAATTTTCTCTATTTTTAACACAGAAAAAGTTACAGCCGAAAAACAAAAATTGTGACCATTTTGGTAAATTTTAGAAAAATTCGCCTACAAGTAATTGTGTAAGAAGCACAGTCGTTTAATTTTGATCTGTGAAACCAATTCCTCTCATACAATCAACACTGTTCGTGACGTGATGCATCAATAAATGGGTCGGTGGGGACTTCCACTGAAATAGGATGAGTGGAAACAACTGCCTCAAATCAGCAGGACATATGCCACAGTAGAAAATCACTAAAATAGGCGTTAAGCAAATTTAGTGATTTTAGTAGGCCTAAATTGATTTTAATTTGATGCGAAATCGTTTATAAATTAAAAAAGAAAAAATTATAACATATAAAGGCCGGGTGGTGTCAAGACTGACCTCACACCAACTTAACACAACACAAGATGAGATGAATGGCTGTATTTAACAGCCAAACTTGCAGCTCTCAACAACTGCTCGAGGTTTTTGCCAGGCTTGCAGTTGAGTTTGTTGCTGGTAAGAATCAGAATTGACTAATTTGTAGTAAGCATTTGCTTCCAAGTTCAGAGTTGGTACATCGAACAAGCAAATGAAACTGCTGTTCAGTGCATGGGGGCAGTCATTGTTATTTACACTTTCTTCAGCTACTTCTTTCCAAAGGCATTTTTGCCACTCCTACATTTCTTACGTTTTCATTATCATCTCATTGTATAATGAGATAACTCACAGATCTAGCAACTTTTTCAACTTAGTTCAGAGGATTAGGAATTTTTCAAACAAACGTGTTGAAGAAATTACTGTACTTTGAGTGTGGTGTAACGAAATGGTCTTTTTGCACACCAAGAATATGCCTTGATTGCGATGTTAGGGGATGTTAATAAAAATGTAAAAAATGTAGAAGTGGCAAAAATGCCAGCACGTCGGAAACAAGTAGCTGAAGAAAGTGTAAATAACGATGACTGCCCCATGCACAGAACAGCAGTTTGATTCGCTTGTTTGATGTACCAATTCTGAACTTGGAAGCAAACGCTTACTACGAATTAGCCAATTTTGATTCTTACCAGCAAAAGCGTCCACCGATTGCAAGCCTTACAGATACAGAAAGGAGAAGGGTGTCTGAAGAAATCTCTGGTATTACCCGACCATTATGTCATAGCCAATGTGTGGAGCAGCACGTCTAATTTGTTGCGGAAGCGTCTGCACAAGTTACAGGATTTGATGGACGAGATGAGTCATTTGACAAAAAAAATTAAATCTCGCAAACTTACGAAAACATTTTACACCAAAAAGCAGTTCTAATAAAGTGTTTTAGTAAACCGTGTGATCTCTTCTATAAGCCGAAAGGGTCAAAATTAAACTCAAAACATTTTTTGCAGTGAGCTATTTACTTTACCACATAGAAAACGGAAAAATTGATCACCAATTGAAAACTTAAATAACCTTCACGACGAAACAGCCTGTTGGGGGTTTTTAATTTTCAAGTAGTGATCGACTTTTCTGTGTTTGTGCTTTGGCGTGTACCATCGAGCTCTCTGTTTGACGTAGCGGTCAAACCACGTTTACTTTACCACATAGGTGCTCCACCGCACCAAACTTCTTGAATGTGTCACAACTTTACCTTATGAGGTTGACAGCATTTTTTGGCTGCTGAAAACAGCCGTATATTTCATCTTGTATTGTATTATTTTGTCGTAAAGTCAGTTTTTACACTACCCGGTTCTTATTTGTTGCAGTTTTTCGCGTTTAATTTATAAACGATTTCGCATCAAATTAAAATCAATTTAGGCCAACTAAAATCACTAAATTTGCTTAACGCCTATTTTAGTGATTTTCTCCTGTGGCATATGTCCTGCTGATTTGAGGCAGTTGTTTCCACTCATCCTATTTCAGTGGAAGTCCCCATCCGCCCATTCATTGATGCATCACGTCACGAACAGTGTTGATTGTATGAGAGGAATTGGTTTCACAGATCAAAATTAAACGACTGTGCTTCTTACACAATTACTTGTAGGCGAATTTTTCTAAAATTTACCAAAATGGTCACAATTTTTGTTTTTCGGCTGTAACTTTTTCTGTGTTAAAAATAGAGAAAATTTCCTTTGTGGCACAGATAAAAACATGTTGTTTCCGCAGATTTTGAGCTATATACCATTACTCTACGACTAGTGGTTACCGAGATATGTGAATTACCCCCAGCATCATCAATAGCGATAACCTTTGGTGGGTAGCCGGCTGGAAAATGGGGGCAACCCCCAAAAAACAAATTTTCAACGAGTTTTAGACCAATTATCAGGATGTGAGAACTACACGTTTTTCGATTTTCAAAAAAAAATGTTTTTACTACACCCTAGAGGACATGTCTGCACAAATTTCATATCCGCATGGAGCCCACTTGCTGTGATTTTTTATGAAAAGCTAAAATATGAACCAGTGTTTATTTGCAGTGCGGCCCCCAGTAAACATTGCACTTCCGAAGTGGCCCCTGTGTTAAAAAGGTTACCCACCCCCAGTAGCGAATCCGGAAAATTTTGGTGGGGGAATGCAGTTTTGAATTAGGTTGAATGTTAACTAAACACAAAAAAGTTAGACCTGGGAAAGCGCGTAAATAGGCCCTATTTTAAAAATGTGTCCACGGCAGCGGAGTATTCATATTTTTTTTAGGCGGAGAAACAGTAAATTTTGACTTATTTTAAGCATATTTTTCTGGCAAGGTTAATCCTAAGCAAATTGAGGAATCAAAACTCCTCCAGAGGGTACGGGAGCATGCTTCCTCGAATAATTTTTGAAAATTTAGATATCGTAAGGGCCATCCATGTTCGTCCGTTATGAACAATGGTTAAGGCAGATCTTCTGCTTCCAATTAGTCCTTTAAACAATACGTTGCATTTTGTTCACACATTTTCGATTTATACGTGCGTAAGGCTTAAGGATTTTGGTGATATCGCAGAGGTTCGAAAGTATAAAAAAACTTTTATTCATCAAAAACATTGCTGAAAATGGCTGGTGCATCCTCCACACCCCTTCCCCTGAATCCGCCCCTGTTCTAAACGATGCTCTGCGCGTTGTCACCGGAAGCCTGCGTCCCACTCAAATGAGCGATCTACTTATTTTTGGGGTATCCAGCCAGCTAGGCTTCGCTGCTCAGGAGCAACACTCTTTTTCCAATCGTGGCATTGTCGATCTTGACCATATTTTGTATGGTCACCTGGACAGACTAGCCTTCAGAAAGTCTTTGACAAAAGATTAAAATCCAGACATCCTTGATAATGTTAACATTTCTTAATAGTTGTAAGGTGTCAAAAGCAGCAAAGTATTTTGAATAGGCTATCACCTCATTGTTTTCGGATTAATTACATTTTTGCGTGATCCCATAGCAAATTCTTTCTTTTGATGGATAATAAAATGGCTTGTAAAAAGCTTTAGTAAAAAGATTACCGCCAGTACATTCGTAATCATTTTACAACCGTTTCGGCCAAAACTTATACCATCATCAGTGTAAAACCACAGAAGCTCTAGTCTAGAATAAACTGTACAAGAAAGACACGTGTTTACTGAAACGTTAGTAAAACAATCACAAATAAACTGGATTTAATTTTTTTATTAAAGTTGAGTTCCAAAACCCGTCTTAATGCTTCTGACTTAAAATTGATTGTCTAAAAAAAAAAAAAAAACTTTGAAAGCGAAGCAGTAGTATACGGAAATGGAAGCACTAAAGATTGTAAAACCGGAAGCAGTAAGACTGGAAAAGTGAGTGCAGGAAAAAAATACAGTTGTTTGGAAGTGGAAGCTCTAAACAGCAGCCGTTTCCACATCACTGGACATCACCGCAACTTCTCTACGGTTTCAAGCTGGCCATCCGTAGGATAATTTCTCTACTATGAAGTTAATTTTTGCTCCGGTGATATTAGTATATTCTTTAATTCCATAACTTCTGCGAAAAGCATCTTATTTTGTTAGTACCGGTTTTAGCATCGTTTTCAAACTTTTGTTATTGGCTTTTTCTCACGTTCATACCACACCAACCACACTGCGTGGACTTGAATAATTAAAACAAACTGAATTTAAGTACCGTAATAATAATTGAAGAGCTAACTGTGTGAAGTTAGAAGAAGCATTTAAGAAAAATTGGCTCGCCACTTCAGCTTACCTGTCAATGTTACCCGAAATCCACTGTCTGTAACTCGATCATTTGCTCTAAACCTCAACCTTAAAAAACTTGATGGGTCGAATACATAGGAACCAGAGGGACGGCCTCTACCTCTCCAACTGAAAACCAATCTTGTTCCATCTTCAATCACCTAAAGCGTATTACTTACTGCATACAATCAAGCAACATAAGTATACATATTGGCACTTCTTAAACACTAACAATTGTTAAAATCTTTTTCGTACAGAAATCACAAAAAGCGTTTCGTTTTGATGCTTATTTACCATTAAGTGACCAGCGGCTCCTGTCCTGGGCCAGCATGTTTCTTTGACTCAAATTAACTTTGAATTTCATACATCCTAATCATGCGAAGGACTACTCGGAAAAAATTATGAAAATTTTCTCAAGTGAATGTGGTTCTGTAGCATAGCTCGTATTACATTATTGCTAAAAATAACTTACGCATTTTAATATTTTGAAATTTCGTTACTGACTAAAGTCAAAGCCAATTCATTCAAAAGAAGCATGTGAATCCAACCATACATGGACACAGCATGCTACATATCTGTGTGATGTTTCATTCCCATCAGTTAAGCCAGCGTTTTTCAACCTTTCTGATCAGCGGGCCAATTTTATTCGGGGATGGCGGTCGCGGGCCACGCGTAAATAGTTAATCACAGAAAAAATAGTTATCAACATCCACACACACCCACTCGATCTCCGATGTTGGTGGGGACTGGTCGATTAGGATCCACTTCAGACGCTCATGGACAAACGTAGCAAGACCATGCTTCCTGCTCAAGGAAAACCCAGCTAGATGGTAGCTCGGAAGATCTAACCTTTCTACCGAGGTGCAATGGGTTTCCTGTAAGAGGATGACGAGTGCCTCACACTGTAACGCAAGATGATGCAACACGCTCATCTT
Organism: Trididemnum miniatum; assembly: GCA_964006365.1. Taxonomy (NCBI): domain Eukaryota; kingdom Metazoa; phylum Chordata; class Ascidiacea; order Aplousobranchia; family Didemnidae; genus Trididemnum; species Trididemnum miniatum. The sequence continues at coordinate 12,205,292 of OZ023238.1, forward strand.
GCTTGCAGTGAGGCCTTCGATGTTCAGTTGGAGAATGCTGGGCCTTTGGAACTTGTTGACGGTGCGCCGAAGATGCGCATCGCCCCGTCCTGAAAAGGACGTTTGCCGCTGCCCAGCTTGAACATCGTTAGGTGTCTCGCCGTTAAGGCAGATTCGGTTTCTGTCAGCCAGATTAAATAGCGTGAACAGAGTAACGCTCCGGGCTACGGGAAAGCATCTGCCATCCGGAGCATGCATCTGCCATACAGAGTAACGCTCCGGGCTACGGGAAAGCATCTGCCATCGGTCTACCTTCCGGTTCTCTCAGGCATCCAGCCAGCTGAGCTTCGCCGCCAAGGAGCGACACTCTCCCTAGCCAACCGCAGCTCCCTGGACCCTGACCACATTTTACATGGCCAGTTTCATGAGTCACAGGACGTATGTAGGGAGAGATTGAAATCTAGACGCTCATTTGTACCTGCTGCTCGGAAATTACTAGACAGTCTTTCTGAGATGGACGTCCGTGCAGCCGAGTGGACGAACACGAAATGGGACATGGAGTACTCTGCCAACGCATTGTCACTCCACGCTTTCATTCCCAAGGCTAGCTCCAGACCCTTGGGTATGGGTCTGCCCAGGGCAGCCTGGGTCAAGCTCAACCGTCTGCGTTCTGGTGTTGGACGTTTCTGTTCGTCCATGTACAAATGGGGTCTCGCTCCTCTAGCGAATTGTGAGTGTGGTGCCAGTGAACAAACCGCAGATCACATCATCTCACAGTGTCCCATACATCGAGCACCCCGAGGTATGTTTGGTCTAATGGTTTTGGATGACGAAACAAGATGCTGGCTGAAGTCCCTTACAGTCAGCATCTGACCCAAGCAGTTTGGTGGCCAGGGTGGTAAAAGGATAAACCCTCGGCCTTGGTCCTTTCATCTGTCTTGGAAGAGATGCCCCGCCAAACGACGACGACGACGACAGAAAAAATACACGAAAACAAGAAATGTTCATTCTTTCCATTTTTAATCTTCATTCTTTCAATGCGAGCCATGGGGCTGCACTTGCTTCACGAAATTGTTTAATCTCGGCTGCAAGCAGTGGGGCACCCAGGATTTGGCAAAGGGGGAAGGGGCACATGGGTCTGGGGGTGTAGCCCCCAGCCGCTAACAGATTTTTACGGTTTTCACATAAAAATACACTCATCTTAACACACTTTTTTTTATCGAAAAAGGGCATGCAGAGAGTGCAGTATGGACAATATTTTCGCAGTCACTATGGACAATACAAAAAATATTTTCGCAGCTTACCGATATGTCTAAAAGCAGGCGCTTGGCTAAAATAACTGAAAGGAGGCTGCAATCATTATTTGTTTGAAAAATTATAAACTTAAAATTATGTTTTAACACGTTATTACAGGGACAAGGGGAGGGGGGCATGGCACTGTGTCCCCCCTGCGTACGTTTATGGCAGCAAGTCGCAATTGCTTCATTGCCGTAAAGCAATAATTATGGCTTCCCGTAAAGGGAAGCCATATTGTTTTTACTTGGCCATTTCTGCACTTTTTGACACTTCTAACAGCTATAGCTGCTAAACTACTGTTCCTATTCAAAAGTGACCTGAAGTTCAAAAGTGTGTCCCACCTAAACCTACACCTTGGTCACCTTAACTTTCCCCGACAGCTTCCCAGTTTCTAGAAAAAGAAATTATGTGTCTCACAGAAATTCTTTTTTATGGCTTCCCGAAAAGGGAAGCCATGTTGTTTTTACTTGGCCATTTCTGCACTTTTTGACACTTCTAACAGCTGTAGCTGCTAAACTACCGTTCCTATTCAAAAGTGACCTGGAGTTCAAATGTGTGTCCCACCTAGGGTATACCTTGGTCACCTGAACTTTCCGCTACAGCCCCCAGTTTCCAGAAAAAAATTACTTGTCTCACAAATATTCTTTTTTTTTGTTTTTCAACACCAAATTTGTGCAGCCCAAGACTTTTGAACCGCTGATGCTAGAGACTTAAAATTTTCAAGGATAGTAGATCTCAATGGGAGCTTGTGTGTAACAACTTTTGGGGGGTGGCGGTCAACAGGTTAAAGGTCAAAAAACAAAATTTATCCAACGCCAAAAACTTTTGATTGGAATAAGCAGGACCTTCAAATATTCCGAGTGTATGCATATCAATGTGGGGAACAAACATATGCACAGCAATTTCTTTTTGTGACGTCACGTAAAGTCAAAAGTCAAATGAACAAATCTCAACCTTATTTTGTGCATCCTACGGCTTTTGAACCACTGATGCTAAAGACTTGAAATTTTCAGGGATGATGGACCACAATATGAACTTGTGTCTAACAAGTTTTGGGGGGTGGCGGTTAACAGGTTAAAGGTCAAACGTCAATCACAGAAATTGAACAGAAATCTTCCCAAATGGTAATAATTTGTGACTTGCAACTGGTACGACCTTCAAATTTGCGAAGGAGATGCATCTCAATGAGGGTAAAAAACATTCACGGTAATTATCTTTATGTGACGTAACTTGGGGTCAAAGGACAATTAGGCAAATATGTTGTTTGGGTTATCACTACTGAATATAAACAGATAGGTACTTGAAATTTTCAAGGTTGGTGTGCCTTGATATGTTCTTGCACTGTACCAACTATAAACGCTCTATGTGACGTGACTCGGGGTCAAAGGTCAAAAAGTTGATAAAATTTGCCAATATTGTGCAGTCTAAGGCTTTTGAACCGCTGATGCTGGAGACTTGAAATTTTCAGGGATGATAGACCTCGACGTAAACTTGTGTCTAACAAGTTTTGGGGATAGCAGTCAACAGGTTAAAGGTCAAAAAAAGGAATTTATCAAATGCCAAAAATTTTTGAATGGCAACAGCTAGGACCTTCAAATTATCGGAGGATATTAATCTCAATGTGGGTAACAAAAAGATTAATATTACGAAGGGTTATCCCGCAGCACCTGAGTTGGAGTCAAAGGTAAAAACCGTGAAAGTTCAGGAAACCTCATAAAATGCACACAGACTTTCTTTTCCGTAAGAGGGCAGTAGGGAAATATGTTTTTTTAGCTATTTTAGCTTAAAACTTTTTCTATCGTGAGTGGGCGGTATGAATTTGTGTTTAAACTGAAATTTTAAGCAGCAGTAAGGGGCACATAGATTTGGCCAAGTGGTTGTTGCATTAGACTCTTACCCTAGCTTCGCGGGTTCGATGCTCACCTAGGACAGTTTATATGATACATCGCATAACGCCAGGTAAAGTATATGGGGGTAAAAGGAGGTGTGGAAAGATGTGTTGGGGGATGTGTGGGGAAGTGTGTTTAGGGTGTGGGGAAAGATGTGGGAAGTTTGTTGGGGTAGGGGGGAGGTGTGGGGAAAGTGGGAAAGTATGGAGAGGTGTGGAAAATGTGGGGGAGGTGTGCGGAAGTGTGTTTGGGGTGTGGCGAGGTGTGGGAAATGTGTTTGGGTGTGGAAATAGGTGTTAGAAATGTGTTGAGGTAGGGGGAATGGAAGAGAGGTGGGGGTGCAAGGAAATGTGGGGAAAAGTGTGGGAAAGTGTGTTAGGGTGTGGGGGAGGTGTGTTAGAGTGGAGGATACTGGGGGTGATGGAAAATGTGGGTAGAGGTGAAGGAAAGGTGTGGGGGGAGTGAGAAAATGTGGGGGGAGGTGTGAGAAAGTGAGTTGGGGTGTGGGGGAAGAAGTGGGAAGTTTGTTGGGGAGTGGGGAGAAATGGGATGATGACGTAGGGGAAGTGAGGAAATATGCGGGGGTGGGGAGAAGTGTGGGAAGAGGTGAGGGAAATGTGGGGAAGTATGGGGAGGTGTTGGAAAATATGAGGGAGGTGTAGGGAAGCTTGGGGAAGTGTGTTTGGGGTGTGGGGGAGGTGTGAGAAATGTGTTGGGGTGGGGAGAAGTGAGGAGAAATGTGGGCAGAGGTGGGGGGTGTGGGAAGATGTTAGGAAAGGTCTAGGGAGTGTAAAAAAGTGTGGGGAGAGGTGAGGTGTTCGGGAAGGGAAGAGTGTACCACACCTCTCCCCACACCTTTCCAGACCTATCCCCACACTTTCCCACACCTCTTCTCACCTGCCCCCAGTTTGCTAAGTAAACCTAAAAAACTGGAGTTTTCAAATTTTCAGTGTAATTATACCCCGTTTAATGTTTGGGCCCCTAGAAAGTTTTAAAGGGAAGCCATTAGTAGTTGCTTGCAACTTCCATCTAGTCTTTATTGTGAATTTCCGTTGCAGTAATTCTGAAGGATCGTGTTCCACAAGTCATGAAAATTACGAGAAATATCCAAAAAAATCACCATTTCAGAACTGAACCACTTCACATCTACTTTTTGCCAACAGCTGCTTCAAATTCATTTTTCCGTGCTAGGTTTTCTCTTTTGAACAATTGCGATTATTGCATCATCATCATAAGGTTTGGAAGCAAACGGGGATTTTCCTTGCTACTCGCGCGAATGATTTTTTACTGCGAGTAGGTGGTCACGCGTAGCGAGTAACTCGCGCGATTAACTTGCTCGTGCGACCCGGCCTTTAGCTTAATGATTCCTAAAAAGGTCGACCAGGCAAAGGGGACCCGAAGCATATCTTTGCTCTAGGGCCCGGATTTTCTCTCAACGGCCCTGCACCGACCGCATGAGTCGTGAGTGGTTTTGCGAGCCGTTTGCAAAAAAAACACTTACCGGTACGAGTTACAACCGGTGCCAACCACTCGCAACCGCTGCAGATCATTTTTGCGGTCAGCGATTGTTTTTTTTTTGATCGCCGACCTCTTAACCTGACCACTTGCCGACTGCGTGCCAAAATCTGGTCGTAAATTATCAGCAACAGGTCGTATTGTTAGGTGAGACTGGACTTAAGTGACGCATCACAGCTTTCAATTGCTTATTTGTTTTCTTTTAGGATTTATCTTACGCAAAAATGTCTTCCCATGAACGACAAAAATAAGCCAAATCATCAAAAGTTATTCGTTTTATCCCTCTGCGTTAAACCGATTTACTTGTTCTCGCACAGTATAAAAAAAGAGCGTACAGGTTTTCTAACCATGTGAAAATGGGGCGTTGTTGTGAAAAAACTTGAATATCAATCACTGATTTGGTCCTTTTGATATTATCAGTAAACTAAATTTAAGGTCCATCACCTGCTCTAGCATCTTTATCGCGTACTTTTTATGCAGACTTTTAAACACCGCAAAGGATTGAAACACCGCAAAAGACTGAAACACCGCAAAGTACGACAAAGGACCTCGACCTCAAATTGGTTTGCTAAACACCGCAAAACACGACAAAGAACCCTAAAACCTTAACCCTAATCTAACCTTAACCCTAGCCTAATCCTAATCCCAACCTAACCCTAATTTAAAGTTTTTTGTCGTTCTTTGTTACGGTATGATTCCAAGTCCTTTATTGTTCTTTGCGGTGTTAGGAGATCAATTTGAAGTCCTTAGTCGTTTTTTTGCGGTGTTTAGTAAGTCCTTTGTCGTCCTTTGCGGTGTTCCAGTCCTTTGCGGTGTTTAGTAGGACCGTTGTGGACCTCATTGCAGCCTATGACAACGTGTGGCATCGCGGCCTGGCCTGCAAGCTTTTGCGGCTTATTCCTGATAGACACCTGGTACGAATGATCGTTTAACTTGTCCAGAACCGCAGCTTCACCCTCACGATCGGTAATAGAAAGCAAGCAGACTCAGATGCCTGAAGAAAGGTGTCCCACAGGGATCTGTTCTGACTCCCTTTCTCTTTAATATCTACGTCGGAGACTTACCACCAACCATTTCCAGCAAATTTGCTTATGCTGATGATCTCGCACTCGTGCTTATTGCTGGAGATTGGCGGACTTTGAAGAAGACTCTTAGCCAAAACATGGCAACTGTACAAACGTACCTCCAAAAATGGAGACTGAAGCTCAGCGAAACAAAAACAGTGTCTTCTGTATTCCATCTTACCAAAAGGGAGGCAAAACGTGAGCTTTTGGTGGAGTTGAATGGCAAGCTACTCTCATTCTCTAATACTTCAAAGTATCTTGGCATAACACTGGATAGATCTCTCATGTACAGGCGACACCTGGAGCCACTTAGCAAGAAACTTAGCACCAGAGTTTCATTAATCAGATGACTATCTGGAACTACCTGGGGCGCTGGTGCCTCAGTCCTGCGCACTGCAACTTTTGCCCTTGTGTACTCGACCGCAGAGTATTGTGCACCTGTCCGGTGTCGCAGTGCCCACACTCGTTTGATTGATCCAGTTATTAATAACTCACTGCAACAGATTACCTAACGGCTCTCGCTGGCATTCCACCTGCAGAGCTTCGTCGTAGACAAGCCACACTGACCTTAGCTCGCCGAGCCTTGGAGCCAAACCAACTACTCCATCACAAGACCATCAGCCCAGAACTAAGGCAGTCTCGGCGTTTAAAGTCAAGAAATCCTTTTGCACCCGCCGCCAGAGAACTATTATCCAATCTCAACCAACTAGACATCAGGGCGGCTGATTGGGCGGAACACTCATGAAGCTCCGAGTGGAACAATTGCAACACCCGACCTCACCACTTCATTTGCAATATTGACATCTCTCCTCCAGGTATGCATCTCCCGAGACGTTCCTGGGTGCGGCTAAACCATCTTCGCACTGGTGTTGGACGATTCCGCTCATCCCTGCACAACTGGGGAATGGTTCCATCTGGGGCATGCGACTGTGGCGCCGAGAATCAAACGGCAAAGCACATACTAGCTCACTGTTTCCCTTTTTTCCACTTCATGGGATAACTGGATTGGTCCGACTGGATGATGACACAATCACCTGGCTACATGAATCTTGTCCGAACATCTAAAATCATGCTCATACGAACGAACGAAGCAACTAGAAATTAGGCTACCAATTGCAGCCTACCAAAAAAACTCGGCAATTTAACCTAGTTTGACTCATCAAAATTCCATTATTAAATAAATAAATGAGTAACTGAGATTATTTTCAAATTATTTTGAACTAAAAATTCAACAGTAACTGAGGGAGACTGCAAAGTGAGCTTGCACTTCTCAGCAGCCACCCGGTATACTTCAAAAGCGATCGGCTCCAGCAGCGAATCGAACCCGTCGCGTTCCCTCCACAGGATCTGTAACCTGCGCGCGGTAACGCTGGACCATCGTTTAATCTGAGGATAATTCAATCACCGAATAATAATGTTGGTACTTTATACTTTGCCGACATTTTATTTGGGGAGTGACCTACCCGCAATTCAGCATAACCAAGAATAATGTTAATCCGCTATTGGAGTGCTGGTGCATTTCGACCAAAGTAAACAATGCGATTGAGCAGGAAAAGGTATAGAACTATGTATTACTCAACAAGTCCTTCCTATTACTCAAGAGTTCTTACAAAAATTTCAGCTCAAATTGATCATAAACTGTTTCTTCTAAAACTCCAATCACAGCAAGAAAAACGTTATGTTGTTGCACAGATTAAGCCTAACAAAGTTTCTGATACGCCCCTGTAGTGCATACACCATCATGCAGATGCGTCCTTGATGAATTCTGGAAAAAATTACCCAATTGACAAACTTTTGGTCACACCATCAGATTAGCAATGCTTGCAATTCAAAAACTTAACGTAGAATCAATAGTAGAGGTAAAAGAAATATACTTTAAAAAAAAGTGGATCACTAAAGTCTGGATAAGCGGTTACCAAACTTGCTATATTGCTTACCCCTACAAGGTGGACAGATGACCATGTCTTGTCGTGCGTCTTTAAATAAAGATTACAGAACTACAACTAAAGCATTTAGCAGGTTAACTTTATTATACTCGCGGCAAAGCAAGTAGAATATATTTTCAAAAATATGAATATTCTGCTCAATATTATTCTACAAGAGTATGGCATCCTTACCCTATGGAAGCCTTGACATCGCTTTGAACCGCTCTAGATGCTCTGGTGAAACAAAACCCGCGTTTTACTCAAAATTACAGGATTATAAACGAAGTTTACCATAAAGCTTGCGAAAAGCGTTCACCCTGCAGCTGATATTAAAACCAATGGACCACCTCATGAACAATAAGTTTGAAACTTGGCCGAACCAAGTTACGCTCGCTGCAATTCTATCCGTACAGCTCAATTCACGCAACAACCCCTATGAAAATAAAGCAGTATGTGCGACGCCTTAATGAAAAAAAAAAATGCAAAGGGCAATTTTATCAAAAAAATCTGTTGAAAATAGTGTTGGTTGTTTAAAATGCACACAACTGTTAGCACTGGAGTCAAGAAACATTTAATCTGAGCAGTAAACTTGTTTCTTAGTAAGGGCAAGGTTGAACGAAACTTGGAAAAAATTGTTCAGCAAAAATTATTTGGTAAACAATTTTTTCATGAACGTCCTCTACTAGGTCTGAAATATCACCAAAAAAAAAATTCCAAGAAAAATCGCCGTAGGGAACTTTTCCACAGCGCTTCAAAGTTTGGACACATTTGATGACGTCATGGCCAAAAAATAAAAAATTGACCCCCCTGACATATTGTCCAAATTTTAAAAACCGATATTTTTCTGAACGCTTGCGATACACTGATAACATTTTTTAATCCATGGCTTCTAATTACGGGGTAATGAGGCCTCTTGCGCCTCTACTGGCAGAATTTTTGTTTAAAAATGGAATATTATTTGGTGATTATATTCACTTTGGCACTTTTAAAAAATATAAATGTAAAATCGATAAGTGCGAATGTCAGCACTTAAGCACATTGTTTAGATGAGGTGAAGGCACATAAGACATACAATATTTACCTCTTCCATAAGCGTAGTAAGCACTAATGTAGCTGTTTTGATTTCGTGGAGTAAAATTTTTGCGCATGACATAATAATATTTTTTGCTTGGTCTTCAGGGTTTTCTGATTTGTTGGCTAAATATTCTCGCACAATTTCGTTAAATGAGCTTCGAAAACAAATAACATCTTTTCGTCCAATTTCAGAAGTGAAATAAATGTTGTTGGCATATTTTTCTATTCTTCTGCTTTAAATAACGTTTGCTGAAGAAAGCTTCCGAATCAGAGAATTGATGCAATTTTTCATACACCTGGTTCAGGGTAAATACACCGCTTTCTCCTTCTTCATCTAAGAATTTGCACAAATTTGCGAAAGCTTTTTTTTTGTTTTCATCCTTAGGTCGGCCACCCTGCAAAGAATAACGTTAAATTAAATCACACGAAAGCTACAACTTTACTATCACAAATCACAATACTCCACTTATATTACTTGAACTACTTTCGCTGCTTTAGTTGATGTGAGGTGTTTTATTGATTCAAACTTTGTCTTGCAATTGATATGATATTTAGCTTCCTCTGCCACCAAATCCGATATCCCGTGCAACCTTCCCAAAACTTCCATTCCCCAACTATCTGATCGCTAGCGAGCAATTTCGATCTAGCGATGCTTTACATCTAGGGTTGCAACAGCTCAATATGTCTTGCGGGCTAAGGCTAAAAAAAGATTATTTCACAAAACATACTGCCAATTCGAGGCCACAACCATAGCTATGAAACACAGTGGCGGCTCGTGGCCAAAAAACTAAGAGGTGCTGCAAGCGACAAATTTTGACGAGCCTGCTTAACTGTGGTAATCCCAACGCCATAACAGAAACTCTCTGAAACATAACAGTTTACGGGAATGATTTCATACTAAAACCATAAAAAGAGTTACCAAGCTTGTAATACCTTAATACTGATGTTCAAGTAAGGCTGCAAAAGGTAACACAAAACACAGAATAGTATCAGTAGATTCGGTAAAAACAATACAAGTTTTCTCACTTGTTTTTTAAATTGCAATGCACTCTAGATACATGTGGGTAGACTGAGGGCTATTATCCAAAATTCAAGTTTTTTAAAAAACATTTTAGAGAACTTCCATGAATCCCCAAATATGTATAATATACATAAACCAGGTACCGGTATGCATATACCTAAAATCAGGGAAAATTGTAGAGAAAAATAGTTTTTTCAATGCAACTAAAATCTTCCCTAAAAAACCTGCCAAACCTACACTTGCTCGAGCAAACCATAGCATCCTTGATCCAGTTACCACTACACGTTTCTGCAACCATCATCCAACTTTAGCCTAATCTTATAACAAGAGTATCAGCTGTCTGGTAGAGGTCTAAACTGTCTAGGCTACACATACTGGTACCAGTAGCCTACCATTACTCATTACCGTATCCTACAGTTAGGCTACTGATATCTGTCTGCCTAGTCTAAAATAGAAAGCCTGCCCAGTCTAAACCTGCATCAAGTACCAATTATCAAAGAGCTCTTACACAAACTAACTCGATCAGACGTTGCAGCCTAGCAGGGCTAAAATCCAGTCCCGTTATGCCATGAGCCTGAGCTAGTCGGAATTCCCTTTGATCTGCCAACAGAGCAGCTCAAACAAAAACTGAACGGCGAGTCCAAGAACGTCATCAATAGCCTTTATCGCATCACCGTTTGGCTTATTTGCACACGAAAAAACTTGAGCTGCAGACAAAACAGGGATTCCATTTAAAAATTTATATTCATTAATCATCAAAACATAGAAAAAAATTAGAAATTTAAAAAATTTGGCGATAGAACTTCAAAAGGTAATGAAAAAAAAAAAAAAAATATTAAGTGCATAAAAAAGTTAGGGTTTGCTGTAGCTCTGCAGCTCTTATGTACGGGCCGCCACTGATGAAACATACTTGGATGTTTGCTGTATTTGCAGCATTTTTTATTGCACAAATTGCAGGTATCTAGATATAAAAGAAATGGAGTCCTGCTGCGTGATGACTCATCTGCCGAAGATTTTATCCTTTTGCTTTTTTGCTCTGTATCTGGTGCTATAAATTTTTTAACCAAGATTAGAATCTTGCACTTGCAGGAGATAAAAAAGTTTCAATCTTTCTATGTAAAACGTACAAAAACTCTGAAAGTGGATGTTGAAAAAGTAAATAGCAAAATTGAATTAAAAACCTCCAGTTCAGCATCAATCCTTGCACTTTGTAATAAGGCCCTCATTTAAACGCATGAAGTTTTACACAACCATTAAAATGAAGTAGCGGTATAAAATTTGATAAATGAATTAACAGCACCAGTGCTAGGATAAATTTAAATCCAAAAGAAAAATAAGAGCATATTACTTACCGGTATCTTTTTTTCTCTTTTCCCTCAGTGAATGTTTTAATGATAACCGGCAAGATTAATGGATCATCAGCTTACCAGATTCCCATCTTTGGTTGACTCGTGTCGACAAATCATTTCAGCCTAAAGCATCTGCTTCAGCTATTAATGTGTTGAATCCACCAATGAAACATTTTGACAAACTTTCCTTTTCTTTCTCACCCTCACAAACTACGCAGCTAACCGCTTCTGAGCAATCCATTTTCATAAACTTGTTTCTAAACTATGTTCTAAATAAACGCTGTCTTTAGTAATTTATGTTCTATTATACTGTACTGTAGCTTGAAACAGAAAAAATTTAGCACAAAACTTATTTGACAATGATTTTTTCTAATTCGCTCTGACTATATTGTTCAAACTATTTGTAACTTCCTCCCTGTTTCCAGCTTCTTACGCTTAAGGATGATGTTATACATCAACGATGAGGACGATGATTTGATTGTGACATCGTAGCAACTACATAATGTGCTTAGTGCTAACGTTCGCACTAACCGATTTTACATTTATATTTTTTAAAAGTGCCAAAGTGAATATAATCACCAAATAATATTCCATTTTTAAACAAAAATTCTGCCAGTAGAGGCGCAAGAGGCCTCATTACCCCGTTATTAGAAGCCATGGATTAAAAAATGTTATCAGTGTATCGCAAGCGTTCAGAAAAATATCGGTTTTTAAAATTTGGACAATATGTCAGGGGGGTCAATTTTTTTATTTTTTGGTCATGACGTCATCAAATGTGTCCAAACTTTGAAGCGCTGTGGAAAAGTTCCCTACGGCGATTTTTCTTGGAATTTTTTTTTTGGTGATATTTCAGACCTAGTAGAGGACGTTCATGCAAAAATCATTTGGTAAACAATTTTTTCAAGGTTTGACCTAAATCTGATCTTATTCGCCCTTACTATCTCTTAGAACACTTTATTAAACCGCAGTGCAATAAGTGATATTTCAAAATACATAGAGCGTCGAATGTCATTTTTGCCAAGCAGTACCGGTACTTCGATTTGATTCCAGCTACGGCAGAAAATTCGGCTTCAACGATGTGTCACGTAGAAAACAAACCAAGAACACGAAAATTTTTACAGCTTCAGTCCAATGGTTTTGAAGCGGGGTTACGCCTGAACAATGCAGAGGTTCCGCAAGTTTAGATTCAAATCCGGGAATCTATATCATTTGTACAAGCACCCTCCATTCTATTTTACATGAAATGCGAATTGGTGCATCATAATGCATACATAGTCTTTAAGTATGTATTTTTATAGTAAATAAATCTGAACAAAACTAGTTTTATGTATTTTTATTCAAACGATGTTATTTATGTATTTTTATTCAAACGATTTATTCAAACGATGTTATTTAGACAAATACGGGGTTCCTCAGACTCTTTAAATGTTTTATTGGGTTTCCGCTCCACCAAAAAGGTTGAAAACCCCTGGGTGGGACAATGGACATACAATAAAAAATTCAGACTTAGCCTTAACCAAAATTAAACGATTGGATTAAGACGATGCATATACTTGGACAAGCAATGCGACACACGACAAGTTTATCCCACCTCATGGATAGCTTTATTTTTCGTTAGTTAACCAGGCAAAACCCTCCTCTATTTACCTGCATCATAATTTATGTCACGTTGCCGCCTACTACGTGCCGGTGAAGGCACGTTAAGAGTTATAATTTCTTTTTAAGAAAACCTGGGAGAAAGTTGAATAAATTGTTCAACTTCAAACAATCATTATCTTTTTAAAGACATTTACACGCTCAAAAAGATTTCTTACACATTTAGAAAAGTATTTCTTAAAATTCATGATTAGAGAATGATGCGAGTTAAAACATTCATCAAACGAGTATAAACAAGAGCGTTGAAAGAGGAAAACAATGACATTGCTCAATTAGTTATTTATCAGAAATATTTGCTAAACACACAGTTAGTTTTGAGAGTGAAGCAGTGAATGCCACTGCCTTTGGAAGGTGCTCTTAGCAAGTCTACGAGGTGCATCATGGCACCAAGTTGGGAAACCTTTGGTCTACACGACCAAGAAAAACTTTGGGGCATTTTTTGTTGGTGCAAAGCATAGCTGCCTATGCTTAGAACACAACTATCATTGTTAAATTTTAACCATCAATAACTTTTGCTTAACACAATTAAATGAATAGTGTAAACTTTACATACATTTACTGCAATTTGACTTACATCAAGTCCATCCACAAAGTCTGTATTAAAATCCTCAAATCTAAAAAGAAACCTGAATCCAGTTCTATTGGTCACGAAGTTCCACTCACACGTCGCTAGGTTAGGATAGTTATCAGGGTAGAAAGGAGATTGTATGGCAAGTGGGAGACTTGAAACAGTGGCATCAAAACCACATGAAAACTCTGAAATAAAGTGAAAATTTGGGTGTACAAAAATTGTAAGTGACGGCAGTTATATTTAGTTTTTTTTATTTGTTGCCAACGACTGCGAAAATAATGGTCCATGCTCACCGAAAAATCTTGGATCTTTTTCGTGGAGTCACTAGCTTGAATGCTAGCGAGCAGAAAATTGTGCATAAGCATCAGCTCTATGAGCAAGGAATGGGTTGCAGCTGGGCTGACATTTCCTCCGTAGGGTAGCGGTGCGCTCCCTGCAGCGTGCGCATTCAGCTGTGCGACAAAAACTCTGTACTCAGTTTGTCACTGCATTAGGTTTTGGACTTACAATACTCTGGCACTGTTTATTCTGCTGTTTTTGGAAATTTTTACATATTTTTTTCAAAACCAAAAGCTGAAGTGCAAGTGGTCTCAAATCAGGTTGAGTAGATCATTAGCTACGCAGTTCAGTCAAAATTGACACTTTTGAAGTTTTTTTTTCGTTTTTACCGTTCTTAGATACAATATTTGATTGATATGCCTTCTGTTTTGCATTTCATGAGTGTGAATAATGGTTTTACAATTTAGTGCGCAAGCGTTACTTGAATTATCTTCATGTTACACGGTTTCGAAACGACTGCAATACGCATATCATTGGAAAACATTTCATAGTTTAAGCAAATTTATTAAAACCACCTGCACTTCAGCTTACTACAACATTTTTTGGAACTCAATAAAAATCTTGAACCATTTCATCGTTTTGTACTACAATATTTCCAATTTGAGGGATCATCGTGACATCATTGTGCGCATTGAAATCGCTTAAAAACGTCAGTTGTATTGTAAGCGAGTGTATTACTTTTTCCACATAGCAGTTTTGACAACTTGGCATCTTCATATTTTTGCAGTTGTTTAGAACTTTAGAGCATCAGTATGTTATACTACTGTTGTCTCAATGTTTCAGCACTTCTTTTCATCGAGAACCTATTTTCTTATGGGATTTTGGAAGTTGCGTGTATAGTTCACCATTTTCATGTATAACTACATGAAGTAATGATGGCACACAATCACACAATTTAGTTCCTCTCCTGAGTGCATTATTTGGCTTTACACCTAAAACTTACTGTTTTCGTGAAACCTTTTCGATTTGTACTGATGTTACAAAACTAGCGATGAGTTGTGGTCAGTTTACCTCCATTTCAGAGCAAACACTTTAAATGTTCAGAAAGAAGTATTGTTCGTAACGTGGCACGTCAAACAATTATGATTATTTATGCGCATATGCCCAATGAGGTATTGAATAAGAAAAAAATTGTTTCAACTATGGCTGAAAAAAACTTGATTTCATACAAAGCACGCTCAAAATAATGTCATAATCTCAACAATGTTAACAATATTGCGATCTTGAAAAGGAAAAATAAAGTCATAGTAATTATCAAAGCTGGACGTTTCGAAACAGACTCAGCTGTCATATCAGTACAAACTGGTTTTGCATATTCATTAATGATGACACTTGAATCTATAGTATTTAGTCCAGTGGTTTTTAACCGGTAGAAATTTCCCACTAGTGGTAAAATTTTAACCGGTTTTTAACCGGTGGAAATTTCACTAGTGGGAAATTTCCCACCGGTTAAAAATTAATCTAGTGGGAAATTTTTTCCCACTAGTGGGAAATTTTGGTAAAAGCAGTGGGAAACGTCTTTCCATCCGAATTAATAAACAACCAGCGAATTTCTCCAAAAACAAAAAAATATTATTTACAAAACTAACTTTTCTTTAAAAACATAACCTACTGTCCTGGGCATTGTTTTGTAACGGTCATCAACGAAGGCGTTGTTTCTCCCTTTTTCGAAACAGTAAAGTGACCCATGAGGCATAAAATAACAACCTACAGTAGGTCAAAGATTCAAAGCACTGGTGGTAATTACATACCGGTACTAGCCCACGTACATGGGAGCAAACTGTTAAGTGCGAAAAGACAAAAAAGTGGTCCACATGGTCGTTGATCAAAAGAATAAATTGACGTGCCTATGATTGAGGGAAAGCAAATGGAGCTAACCGCATAAGTCCAAAAAGATAAAAAAAACAGTGCGCCATGTTGTCGTTGATCAAAAGAAATAATCACCTGGCTGCCAGTTAGCTTCATTTGCTACCGTTTTTTTTTTTTTTTTTTTGAGGAGTGTGAGACAAAAAGTTTCAGGGTGACTATTTTATATTATGCTATATTGCTATGCTAAAATTTGAATACATTAAATTATGGGCAATGTATCTAGAAGGAATACGTAATTTCGCACAAGCATGGAGTGAAAGCAGGTTGTATCGACTTGTTGGGAATAATAAGCAAATCAAAAAGTCACATTTGATCGAAGTCGACAACTCAACATTTACACTGTTTTTGCTTTGATATATTTCAATGTAATACAGAAATTGCGGTTTGTTTGTATGTTCTTTCAGTCTTTCAAAACCCATTGGCATCCATAAAATGCCTCGTGTTAACACTGACTAAAATAGTCGGGTGGGAAATTCGATCACAATAAAAGTCTATGGTGGGAAACAGACCAAAAAAGGTTAAGAACCGCTGATTTAGTCGAAACTAAGAATTCTATGGTTTTATTCATCACTGTATTCGGGCATTTTGTTATTCCTGAATAGAACTTCATGAAAAATGAAAATTAGAGTAAATCGCAATACTATAGTGCTTTTGTTCAGAGTTATGTTGTTGTTTCATGAAGCGATGTTATGCATAGCAGCAGCAAAGTATATTTGTAAATTTACGCATTACTAAAACTAGTTTAAACCGACTGATAGTCGTAGTGCAGGGGCGTCATGCGGGCCTTTTGTGGCCCGCCAAAGCTTTCAAAGTGACCGGTTAAACTCTCTACATTGGTTAGTTAATTTGCCTTACGCTCTGACACGATATTGTGAGTTTGGGCCATTAATAGCATGTGGTGAGGAGTCCCACCAATGATATAACAAATAACGAACGCACACAGTATTGCTTTGATTGTTCATTTAATTAAACTTGTACGTATTATGTTGTCATAA
Organism: Trididemnum miniatum; assembly: GCA_964006365.1. Taxonomy (NCBI): domain Eukaryota; kingdom Metazoa; phylum Chordata; class Ascidiacea; order Aplousobranchia; family Didemnidae; genus Trididemnum; species Trididemnum miniatum. Next base: position 12,221,834 of record OZ023238.1, read on the forward strand.
TTAAACATGCAGGGCGATTATGCGTTCATATTTCCGCGCTTTTGCACGTGCTACCGTAGGCCTATTCTTCTTTCATTTTCAATTTAGCATAGAGTATAGCACCAAAGAAATGAAAACAACTAAAAAACAAACCATGACTTAACAAATTGTTTTTGTAATCGCATACTGTCGTCATGGTACTAAATTTTGGCACCCGAAAATTTTTAAAAGCAAGTATGACCCGCTACTTAAAAAAGTTTAACACCCCTGGCGTAGTGGCTAAGATCATTGCTATCAGCGGGGTAGGGCTTGGATCCCATTCCCATGCCGGTCAAATAAGAACGATGTCGCCAATGGCTCGCCACCACTGCGACATTTCTGTGTTGTCCAGGCGCTATGCTAAGAAGATGGGCCCCGCCGCTTGTGACACGCATTGGCGTACACTGTAGTGTAATGTAGGTTTAATTTTTTTAACTGTTAACTGCTATTGTATGCAATATGTAATGCACTGTACATTACAAAAGTACTATCTAAAATGATTATCATACGCGATTTTATGCTTAAAAAAATTAGCGATGAGTAAATTGGCAATTTTGATTTCAGTTAAATGTTCCTGATTTGTTGTTTTGATAGCATGCTGTTTTAATACGACGCTGATAAAATAATGCATTCATGCAGACTGATGAAGTAAAAGTTGCTTACACTGCTTTGTGATTGGACTTGATAACGTCTATCTTGTGAATACGCAATCGCAAATAAATTTGTGGTTTTACAAGATTGATTGTGAGCTGAATTTACATCAGGCATTGATTGTTTTGGTGTAGTTTACTTTATAAATGGTTGGTGAAAACATTGCTTCCGCTGGTTTGCATAAACAAAAAATATATTGATATTGTAAATTCAACACCTTGCTTAAAACACAACTTACGTCCATACCGTTCATCCTTAAGACAAAGTAGCTTTGAGCAGGGATTTGCCAGTAGCCTTAAAGCTTGACTCAAGTACTCTTACCTTCGTATGATTTAAAAGTTCTACTCAGCCTGACTCCAAAACCCTACCAAACTTTACTTATATTTTTTCGATCAAAGTTGACCCTGTTACTTCGTAAATTGTTTTAATTCATAGAATTTGGGTTAAGCTTACTTCTTAAGTGTCAAACCACTCACTTATGTTTTAAGAAATTAGACTCGGTTCAAGTAATTTGATTTTCTTTAAAATAATTATCGTAATCACACTGCACCAACCTTTTAATTTGTCAGTTGCTACAAGTTCTAGCACAATTGACAGCTCAACGTTTTAAGTTATTCTTATTTATGTTGTCATTTACCGGTAGTAATTTGTTTAAGTTTATGTTGCAGGTCGTAAGAGTGGTATTGTGTGAGTTAAAGTGATACTTAACTTGTTCATAGTAGAGTTAGACTGCCACAACGAGTAGGTAAGTTTGTTATGTTCTCGAATTAATTTTCAGTGTATATATAAGCTTTACAATTTTTAGAAACCTGTTCTTCTAACAGCAAGAGTTTTAACTAGTTGTTTGAGAATATTTTACTGAGAACAGCAATGGGTGATTCAGCTCCTTCAAGCGACTCAGTGATGGAAAGCGTCGAGATGCTTCAAGAGCATTTAAATGCCCTTTATCTTTATGCTGAAAAAAATATGCCCCTGCAAGATCGCAATCCTGAAAGTCTACGTTCTCTTTCGGCAAATATTGGGTCCCAATATAAAGACCTGTTGCAGAAAGTAGAGCAAATTAAGACAAAGGAAAATAACTCGATAACAACAGCTCAGATGGCCGAGTGGTATAGAGCGTCTGTCTCTTGAGCTGTAGACTCGGGTTTGATTCCGAGTTGGGTCAAACCAATGACTTTAAAATTGTTATTCACACCTTCCCTGCTTGACGCTCAGCATGAAAGGGACAGTGTGGAGAACAAGTCGGCAAGTTCACTTGTTGTGCCATTGGGAAAGGCGCTTAGCGGGATTCCCTCATCTTGGTGTTGTAGACAGATGGCTGGCAACTCCTAAGCGAGCTCGTATAGCGCATTGATCGCTTTCTCGTGATAGGAGGATAAATATGCAACTAAACAAAAAAAGAAAAAAAAAACATAATCTGCAATTCAAAACAAATCCGAGTTTGATGCTGATGAGTGTGAATTTTTGTTAAAATGTGGTTTGCAACAGTACGCTAGCTCTAGCAAAAACCGCCTAGCGTTGGAGGAACTAGTCTTCCTTCCCGTAGAAGTTCACGTTTTAAGGCTTCTTCTAGTTCAACAGTGAAACGTAGGGCGGCCGAAACAAAATTTATAGCTGCACAAGTTCAAGTTGAACAAGCCAAGGAGCGAGCTAAAGAAGAACTACAGTTACAGCAGCAATAACAGGAAATGCAAATCTTGCTGCAATAGCAGCAACACGATATGCAAATCCGGTTACAACAATAAAGAACAATTAGATCACAACGAGAAGCCCAGCGTGAGCTAGAGTTGGCAGCGGCAAAGTTCGAAGTTTGGGACCAATCCGACGAAAAAAGCGAAAACAGTGGCAGCAGCTACCGTACGGTTCGAAAACCTACGACAACCAAACCGATGACTGAACAGACACTTCCTTCCTTTTTTCCAAACAATTTCTTGTCAAATTCCTTGACGAATCCAAACGTTCCGACCGAGAACATAGCTAGACAACGCGCAACTCGAGACCAGACGCCGTCAGTGGATGAGCTTCATTTTAAAGTAACTCCTATTAATGCTCCGTTCACGACAACGGAGAATCGGCACGTTTTGTTTTCCTAGTGTTCCTTACCTAGTTTAAATCTGAACCTTCAGTGCATGCAAGTGATAGCTTTTTGTGTAGGCCTACTTCAGTGTATGCTAACGAAACGACCGCACATTCACGCACAGTAAGTTTGTCAGAGCGCCCCTTAAAATTCGCCTGTACTAGTAATTGTTGCAACAATGGGGGGCCTAGATACTCCTTCGAAAGTAATTGGCATCTACGTAACTACTATCAATCCAATTTAATACCCGATACTTCTCAAGTTCGACAACTTCCTGGGTTCACACCTTTCTCTCCTTACTCTCATAATGTGTCTTACGACGAACTGATCTGGCCCAGGCCTGAGTTTAAAAAACTCAATTCTGAGTTTAAAAAATTCAAAATTCTTGAATTTGAATCTTACATCGGTAGTTTCGAGACTTTTTTTGCCTTTCGCTTCAATACTGTGAGAATAAAATCAAACCTAAAATCGAGCATTACGCTGACATTTCGAGCACACTGCCATTACTACTTTTCACACTCCACCCTCTCTGTGGCTGAGATATGTAGACGACTCATTTCGCATTCTCGACAACGAACATGTCACCGCATTTCATTTCCATTTTAACTCTATCTGTTCTAGCATTAGTTTACCCAAGAAAACGAACAAAACTCCTCTCTCCCATTTCTTGACGTTTTGGTATCTCGTAAAGTTGGCAATGAGGGTAACACTACTAATATACCACTCACCATTTCCATCTACAAAAAAAATACTCACACTGACAGATAATTGCATTATACGTCACATCATCCCAAACACCAGCAGCTCACTGTGGTCAAAACGCTATTCAATCGCGTTAACACACACATCTCCGACGACAAACTGAAGCACCGTGAGCAACCACACATACGCTCTACATTACAACTAAACGTCTACCAGAACCACTTTTCTCTCACCTAGGAAGGCATGCTCTCAGGACTCCCCCTACAAACATTTCACTTCCATTGCTTACGTTCACGGCACATCAGAAAAAATTAGGAGAGTTCTGAACGAGACAGGGGTCAATGTTGCCATGAGACCTGTGCATGCCATTCGTCATGTTTTACCATTACCAAAAGATCCGTATAGATCCGAAGATATTGGCTGTATTATCTACGAAATTACCTGTTTGGATTGCAATTTTGTTTATATTATACAGACGAAACGAGGCCTTAAGTAACGTTTGGCAGAACACAAACGGGCCACCCTCAACCAAAAGCCGGAACAATCGGCCCTCTGCGTTCATGCTATGGAATTTGATCACAATATTGATTGGGAAAACGCAAAGATTTTGAAGGTGAAAAGCAATTACTCCAAACGTCTTGTATCTGAAGCTTGGTACATTAACACCCGACCCAATGTTATGAACAGGTCTGATGGTGATAAGCTTCGGCAAGTTTATCGAATATTGTTTTAGTAATTCTTATGCCAAATTATTTTTTACCGTTTCGTACCTCTACGCTTCTTAATCCATTCCATTTATATTGTCCGTATTGTCCTTATGACGCAACAGTTCGCAATGTTTCTATCATACCTTTTTGCTTTACCATAATCAGTTCAGTATAAAATTGCTACTATTTTGTTGTTCTCTGCCAGGGCTGGGTTTTCCACCCTGGCACTTGTTATTCTGAAGAAGCTCGGCGAAAAGTGCTGAGCGAAACGTCAATAAAAAGAAGTTGGAGTTCTTGTATCAGCCTCCGTCTTTGATTACCGGAAGAACAAGTTCACGAATAGTTAGCCTAGCCTACTATGCCCGGCTAACAAAATTCCCAACAAAACGTTCCCTATTATGCAGTTTTTAGAATTACAAACCTTTCCAAAAAAATATTCCACCATTTGCCTCTAACGGAACAAAAACACAACCCTAAAAAATTATGGAATCTTATTAACTCAGTTATACCTCCAAAGAAAAACTTACTAAGTTGTCCACCAAAGTTAAACGTCGCAGACACCATCATAGAAGACCCAATTGAAATTTCTCAACACTTCAACAACTATTTTGTTAAAATTGGCCACTCAATCGCTAATAGCTCGTGCTTCGTAAACTCAGGAAAACTAGACTTCAAGAAATTTCTATCTAATTCTGTATCTCAGTCCATTGTGCTTGCTCCCCCACACCCAGCTAAAATATACAACATAATAAACTCTTTAGAAATGAGTAAAGCTTGTGGACACGATAACATCCCACCTTATTTTTTACGCGTAGGAAGTGAGTTTTTCGCACTAATTTTGTCTTCGTATTTTTCTTGTTTGTTTGAACTAGGTTTTTTTCTAAAAGCCCTTAAGACAGCAAAAGTCATACCAAGCTTTAATTCTGGAAATAACAAATTAATAAAAAACTATCGTCCTATATCTGTACTTTCAAGGCTCTCAAAAATACTTAAAAAATAATCAAAGCCTGACTTACAAATTTCCTTGAAAAAAACAAAATATTCTGTGATTCGCAATATGGTTTTAGAGAAAAACATTGTATAACTCATGCTACGATTGATGTGATAACACTTGCCTATGATGCCATTCAAAATAAGAACTATACTGCTTTGCTTTTTATGGATCTTCGCAAAGCATTTGATACAATAGCTCATGAAATATTACTTCAAAAATTATTCCATTATGGTATACGCTGTCCTGCCCATGACCTAATTAAAAGTTACCTCTCCTCTCGCTATCAGTTTGTTTCCATTAACGGCGGTAAATTAGTAACACAATCCATCACCATTGGAGTCCCACAGGGCTCTATCCTTGGGCCACTACTTTTTCTCATCTATGTCAATGATCTCCACAATACCACTTCTTGTAAACTTCGGCTCTTCGCCGATGATACTTGTGTAGTCATAAGTAACCCATCCACAATAGATCTTGAATTAAAACGTAACTTTGAATTAAACCATTACGTAACTGATCTGATGCAAACAGATTACAAATTCTCCTTACAAGTCTACTTATTTACCCATTTCTCACAAATTACATGATCAACCACTGACTCTCAACTTAGTTTATAAAAACTCCAAATTGGCATGCTCGAATCAGTATAAATACTTGAGAGTTATATCAGATAACCAGCTCCATTTTAAATTCCATATTGCGAATGTCATAGCCAAAGTGTCTAGAGCAGTAGGAATAATCAGCAAACTTCGTTATTTTTTCCCTCAGCAACCCTGCTTTTACTTTATTATTCTCTTGTTCATCCGCATCTTCTGTTTGGATTGCTGGTTCTCTGGGGTAATACCTACTCGACGTACCTTGACAAGATACAACGACTTCAAAACAAAGCAATTCATATAATCATAAATTCTAATGCAAGGGCCTCAGCAAATCCTTTATACCGCAAATTAGGTATTCTTAAAGTTTCCGATCTTTACAAGTTTGAAATTGCTAAAATTATGTGCCAACACTCCAAGCAATCACTTCCTTTTTGTTTCACTACGTTCTTCAATAACCTTACTGACATGCACAATCGGCATACTAGGGCCACAGAGAAAAAGCACTTTTATCTTTCTAAATTTTCGACAATCCGTTGTCAAAAATCGATACAACACCAGGGGGTCGAAATCCGGAATACGATACCTGTTGAGCTTAGAAATCTAACTTTCAAGCTATTTAAATCTAAATTTAAAAGCATAATTGTAAAAAATTACATCTAACAAATTACTACACTTTCGCAATAAACTAGTGATTATGGCTGTTGAAACTGATTACAGCTACTTTGATTGCTGGATAAGCTGTAAGATTGGCTGAACGCAGTGGCTACTGGCCACACAACTTGAAATGTTTGTTTGTGATCACCTGGTGGCTGCTTGACTTAGATGACCTTAATCGGTCATTTTGCAGTCTCCCCGGAACACATTCTAAACATGTAATATAGTGAATGCAATCTATGAGTTATTTTTTTTGCGTTTGCGTTTTGTGTTCGTCGAAATAAATCTAATCATCTGCCGAACAAAATACGCTTGAAAAAAATGTGAAAATTATGTCCCTCCCCCACTCTTAAAATTTCTTGCTACGCCACTGCCAACAACATATGTAATGATCTTCCGAAAGAAGCTTGCGAATGTGACGACCTATTTTTTTGCTCTTCACCTGAATTTAGTGGGAAAAATTACATGAATGCTCTCAGGGGGGCAATTTGGTTCCACATTTTCCAAAAAGGGGCGATTGTGCAAAAAAGGTTGAAGACCCTTGGCCTAATACTAAGTCTTGTTGGTATTGCAATGAGCGCTTTCATAAACTGCATGAGTGCTTTAAATTTTTGACGTGCTTCAGCTTCGAACTCGCGTCCCTAGATTAATCCAACTTTATTGCACAATTCTCATCAACATTATCTTGTTTCTCACGCTCTAGCCCTAGAGTGCATGACTTTGTGTCTGTTACTGCTTGAAAGGGTATGTGAGACCCAAGCGTCCGAAAACTGGGTTTAAGTATGGCTTTAATAAAACTATACGGGCAACGTGGTAGTTTTAGCCCAGAATGTGGTATCTTCATACATTTGTTTGTTAGAGGACGTTGCAACACTTACATGGGTGGTCAAAAAGGGTACCTCGAGGTCTTTAATAATGATATAAATTGCCCAACAGAATAGGTTTGGATGCTCTTTAGTTCTTTAAATTTTTTATTATGTTGACGGAATCTGTATCATGTAACACCTCTAAAAGAGCTGCCACGTAAATTGCATCAGCTTTTAAGTAAAAAAAGATTCGAAAAGGTGTTTTTAAAATTAAAAATCGGTTTCCAGTAAAGATTGCAAAAACAATATGGGCAACTGCACTGTAAACACAAATACAAACAAACACAGTCTAACACCGGAATACAATAAGCATGGGATGCAAATAGCTTAAAATGAAGAAAAGTACAGCCACAGTAAATCTCAAAACTGGATGTTTCAACAACATAGATTCAACTGTCATCATCAGCAGTGTAAGCAAGGCAGTACAAAACTGGAGCTTTCAATTTTGTACTGCCTTGCTTACACTGATGATGATGACAGCTAAATCTCGAAACGGCCAGTTTTGAGATTTATTGTGGCTGTACTTTTCCTCTTCAGTCTTACGTCGTTTTGAATAAAATCCTTATACACAGTTCAGCAGTTTTTACCGGAAATTGGCTGTGTTTTACGCATAACGGACAACCCTGCAGCAGTAAGCTATCTTTCTGTTGGATTATGATCTTCAGTGGTGAATGAAAACTTAAGCTACTTGAATAAAGCTAACGGTTGTGATGACTTCTTACAGCTAGAAGTACTTCTCGTCTACTCAATCTTGTAGTGCCTAGCAATGTCAAACTGCGATTTCTCAATTTCTTCGCAAGGGATAGGCACGTGAAAAAATCAGTAACATTTCTGCCCTCCGTGACATGTCTTGTTGCATTCATTACCACATTTTCTACACTGCGTGGCCCGCGATCATTTGTCTGGTCCTTCTGGGTTTATATCAGGCATGTCAAACTAAGTTTGGCTCTGGGGCCGGATTCAGACGTTCTGTTCTCAGGTGGGCCGGATCAGTAAAAGAATGTCAACTCCAAATATTTAGCTTTGTTTATCAGTACTATGTTATATTCTTCAGCTCAGTGGCGCACCCATGATTTCGCAAAGGGCGAGGGGCCACGACCGGGGATCTAGGGGCGTAGCCCCCAGCCGCAAACAACTTTTTGCGAATTTCACATAAAAAACACTCATTTTAGCGCACTTTTTTATCGAAAAAGGGCATGCAGTGAGTGCAGTCACTACAGACAATGCAAAAATATTTTCGCAGGTATGTCTAAAAGCAAATACTTGGCTAAAATAAGTGAAAGGAGGCTGCAACCGTTATTAGTTTAAGAAATTAGAGACTGAAAGTTAGGTTTTAGCACCTTTTTACAGGGCCAAAGTGGGGGGCCATGGCACCGTGCCCCCCCCTGCGTGCGTGCGTCCTGTTCCAGCTACACTTGTAGCCTACACCACGTATTATAATAACAGATAACAAGGCATCTTTTCACAGCACGACACATTTATTCACAAACCATGGAAAAAATAGTTTTGATGTGAGGCGGTGAATGTGTTAACAACTGCTGGTTTAACAGTTGAGTGAATGCAGTTTTACACCTGAACCAACTCATCACACTAAACAAGCGCAAGTGAGAGCTATGAAAAAGGTAATTTTGCCATAATTATCATACTGCTTTGAAATAAAAAAAGAAATACAAGTTATCGCAGTGCATGGACAATAAGATTACACTTACCTGTACATCAGATCAAACTACTAGGCTGAGCCTAATGAAGCTGAGAATGCACTGTGCAATGTTTGATCGTTTTAATATGAAACCAGATTAAGCTTTTTTAATGATCTGTATTCGTGAGTGCAAACAAATTTTGCGTCGTCACACTTTTTACTCTCTGATTGCACTCACGTCGCATGCTGAACGTGAGCTTTTTATCACATTTACTGCCCTCCCGCTGCCTGAGAGAGCATTTGGTTTGTATTAAATGTAAAAATCATAACTTTTGATAGAAACAAGCGAGAGACTCTCTTCTTTTTTCGATATACTCAGAAGTTTACGCCGGGCCGTATTAAATGATCTAACGGGCCGGGCTTGGCCCGCGGGCCGTATGTTTGACATGCCTGGTTCATATAGATGCGCACAAAATGTAGCCTAAGATAGTTGAGCATCAGCTAGCGTTCCGAACTTCACACCATACTGAGCGGGCTTTCCAGACATATATTGAATGTATGCATGGGCATCTTCCTGTAAATGGGTACATCTCTTCATCAACAGTAACGACTTGTTGTTGTCTACACTGGTAGGCCTATCATTTTCAGTCTGCTCTGACTCAGTATATAAATTCAACAGATTTGGCCGTTTTCTTCTGCATAGAATATAGAAAAAAAGCTCACTTATGGCAATCGTCCCTAATTGCCTTATTGGTAGTCTATTATTTCAAACTTCTTGTGGAACGTTTTAAAATATTCGAATTAAGGCAATTAGACATTGTTGTGACAATGGCTATTCTTTTTGATGAATAAATATGAAAATCCAACATGTTTCATAGAAGCGGTCGCAGTTTTTTCTGAAAAAATGCGTAGGGATCTGAGAGACCCTCGTCATGCAGCAATGTAATAAGTTCATTTTTATATTTCTAGGAGTTGCTTTGTTTCAAGATTTTATAGTCACAAAGTTCAGCCCAAAAAAATAAAAGTCAGAAAATTTGGGGTTGATCGATTAAAAACTGTTGGAGCTACGCCAAGCGAAACACCGTAAAGAGTCTCACAGACCCTTCCATGCACTCTAGAGCTAGGATTGTAACTGCTAACGTGTTGCAAACTGCAGCGCGCTCACTTTGCACTTTTCTGTTTAGTTTCTTGTTTTATGACGTAAGCGATTTGTCTACGTGGATTTTAATTTTGCAAACCTAACAGTGATTCTGGAAAAGACTTTGTGATAGTAACTGCAGTTATCTTTTATTGGTTTTTACAATACGTTCAAGTCTTGGCCGGGAAAACGTGTAGTCAATTGCCCCGTTCTGTGTTTATAAGTTAAAATATTTTAATACAATTATTTTCCTTGAAGTTGGTGAAAGAAGTGAGGACAAGTCTAAAGAAAAGATTTCTTTGGAAGTATATTTTCCCTGGTTCTCATTTCGTTTTTCAACGTAAAAAATTGACTACTGTACAACTGAGCTCAGACTTGAGACTTTAGCTTCAACTTTTCTGGTCGAAGAAGTTTAGACGCAGCTTTCTCTCGTGGAAATTGCCCGAAAATAGGTGATTCTTATTGCTGTTGCGAAGGCACCTTGCTCGCAACTTTCTTGCTGGAACGCAACTGTCCGACGCCCCATCGGAAGTTGTACATCTATGGCTGCGCCGTAAACTTTCTTCTCCTTGTTCCATCTGGTCACGTTACTGAAATATTCCCAATCTTCAAGTTTCCACGTTTGAAGCATCGGCGAAGAAATAACCGTCTTCACGTCCCGATTTCAGCTCTACGATTTTCATCAGTTCAACAAAGTTCAAGTTTTGTTTTCTCAAATTGGCTTCCACTTGTGAAAGAAGAACACCAAATTCAACACGTTTCAACGTTTGAAGCATCGGCGAAAAAATAACCGTCTTCACGTCCCGATTCATCTCTACGATTATCGTGAGTTCAACGAAATTCAAGTTTTGTCTTTTCAATTCGGCTTCCTCTCGTAAAAAAAGAAGACCAAGTTCAACAACGGACAGCTTGGAGACGCATTCTCTCAATTTACGGTTTGATTGTTTTTTAATTGATTTGTACAATTCTCTTGTATTTGATTGTAGTTATTCCAAATTATTATGGAAAAATCTAATTCGAGGGCTCAGGCATATGCACTTTTGGATGTTGAGACCGCAAAAGTCTTTTCATACTTATTCCCCAAATAGAGGGGCTAGTGGGGGATCTTTGTGACTGAAATGCAAATTCAATCAAATGATTTTGAGGGTCCTGGTGACTTGGGGGACCGCAGGCGCATGCTCGTACCGAGACTAATGAGGCTCACGCTATCGCACAGGATCGCGCTGGCCGCAAGCTGCTAACTGTACGCAGACGTTTATTGGTTGATATTAAAAGTTTAAATAATGCCCTGAAGTCTTATCGCAGCTATGAAAAATTCTCTGAACAAATTTCAAAGTGCGTTGACTTGCGTTTGACGTATTCGAAATATCGCGAGGCACTAAACGACATAAATGATTCCGACTGGTTCCGGGAACTCTCGGATAAAATTTGCGATGAATACGATCAGTGCATGGACCGTTTTAACCAACTTGAAAGCAGGGATGTGGAAGCGGTATATTTGCAAACAGTTTCCGCTTCCAGCGCTTCCGCTTTCAAAAAAATTCACCGAAATTTTGAAAATAAAATATACGACCGGTGCCTAGGTAGCCGATGGCGTAAACCGTAGCTTTTTTCCAACACGCTGAAAGCTCTTGGTCAAACCGTAGCAAGCGTTTTTTTAAAGATAATAATTTGCAATAAGCAAACAAAAGTGTAAAGGAATGATAGAGTCATAATATTGCGTCATAATCCAGGGAGCCTTTTACTGCAACTTTGCTGCAAAACTTACTCCCTTCATTAAAAAAATGTTGATACACAGCACTCGGTGGCGTGACAAAAGTTTTTAAAGGAGAGGGGGCGTAATTTCCACAATGAGTTTTAAGCACATTTTTTTTCAGCTGAACTAATTTGAAGCTGATTGAGAAACAAAAATAACTCTGGGGAGGTCTGGGAGCATGCTTCCCCGGAAATTTTTGAAAATGTAGATGCTCTAATGACTGCTTTAGTGGTTTTTGAATAATTTCCGGCCAAATTTTGTTTAAAATCTTTGACCCTAATTCTGAGTTTTTCGCCAAACATGATGCATTTTGTTCGCACATTTTCGATTATGCGTGTTCGAAACTATGGAAAAATTGTTTACATCCAAAACATTTTTCAAAATGGCTGGTGAGAGGAGGCATACCTTTCATCCTACCCCCCTGGGTCCACCCCTGGCCATAAGCTACAAAAACCATCACATAAGTCTGGTTTATTTCAGTCACTTGGCACCACTAATTTTGTTATTTGTTACTAAAAGACATAGTTAAGAGGGGAGGACCGGGGGGGGGGGAGGTTGGCACAATGCCCCTCTCCTAAATATGCTCCTGACAGCACTCTAACCATTTCGTGATATGATTATAATAGGAAAAGAGTCAACTATTGTTTTTAGCGCTATTGATAAATTAGTTGCTTTATTTTAAAACTCAGAGAAAGCTGAAAGAAAAAGCGATTCTACGTTAGTAGGCCTACTATCAGAAAATCAAGCGAAGAATGGCCTATGGTAAAATCTGGCATCTATGCGAATTTAGCATTGTAAAATAATGACTAATAAATTGAATAAAATATAATATTTAACAAGTTATTCACAGTGTGCTTTTTTGAATGATGTGGAAGCGTAAGCGGCATATTTTTCGCGCTTCCGCTTCCATTAAAATATGACCGCTTCCAGCTTCCTCACATCCCTGCTTGAAAGTGAATATATGGTTGAGCCATCTAAGCTGGAATTTTGTGAAAGCCACGATAAACTTAATGCTAGCGAAACCAACGAAAATAATGATAACGAAAGCAACATTGCACCCTCGGACAGCGCTTCTCCATTGTGCGATCTAAGTAGAGCTTCGAACCGGTCTACCACGCAACAAATCGAAATTAATAAAAGACGCGCTGATCTTAAAATAACGCATGAATTGCAAAAAAGCTAAAATAAAAGCTCGAGCTGAAGAAGCCGAAGCATTGGCTAAATTGCGTTTGGAAGAGGCTGTTTAAGACGCTCAAGAAAAATTGCTTGCTTGCTCTAAGCGTGGTTCGATATAATGACTAGTTTGCGAAACTTTAAAAACCGTCGTTCAAAAACTGCAGTAAATATTGCCGTTAAACCGTAAACTACGGAGCTGAAAAACATTAGCTTACCAGACCTACGTGTTACCAAACTACGTGAATTTGCTGAAAACTATGTTCAAAAGGTTGAAAGGAAACCTTTGCGTAAACCTTCGCTTTTCGGTCAAAGTTGCGATTTTACTGGTGATGAATCCGCAAATACTACACTTGGGGAGAAACAATGTGAAACCGCATTTAATCTTAGTGCTAAAGAGTTTGTGTACAGCAGTGCTCGGGCGAATCCTGAAGCTAATGACGAAGCATTACGGACTGAAAGTCCTAACGATATTTCACTTGCTAAATCTAATGATAATACTTAGTATGTTCCAACTAACGAACGTGCAACCCCTTGATCTGTGAGTCGGCAACGCAGACTTGTCTTGACAGACAAGGGAGAAACGAATATGTGAACTTGGCCTCTCAAATCGCATATGACGGAACGAATATGGCTTTCGTGTTTCACGAAAGTCAAATTCGGCGTCTTATGGACGAAAGTCCATACCCTGAGCGACGCTTCGCAGTATTACGAGCGTCCTGTGTGGGCCAGCCCAGGGAGATGGTTAACTTGTTTTTCGCTTTCATGCAGGCTATGACGACGTCTCAGCGGATTGAGAAGGCGTTGGCACGTTTGAAGGAGAGATACAGTGTTCCTGCCGGACTTACTTCAGAGCCGAAGGTAAGAAAAATCCGTCACGGCCCTTCGATCTCTTTTAACACTGCTTTTTTAAAATCCTTTAATGAAGTGGTAAACTTGCTCGAGGTGTATGCCTACGCTCACAACGAACTTGAGAAGCTGTCTGGGCAGCTTACACTAGATACGGCTGATCGATTGCCCAACTTTTTAAAAAGACGTTATTTGGACTATTTGACAAAAACTGGGTTTGATTTAAATCGTTCAAGTTTTGATGCCTGGAGAGGTTTTGTGGCGCACAAGCTGAGTGTGTCCACATCCGATTATGCTCAGACCTTTTTTGGAAGCGCAGACAAAAGTAAGTCGCGGGACGCCGGTTTGGGCGGACGCAAAAATAATCAAGTTCGTGTTCGCCAGGTGATTTTGTCTGAGGAAGGGCTACAGTCTAGCCTCATAAACTCAGGGCCGGAACGACCCATGGAGAGCTCACATAACCAAAACTATTCGAATATGAAGCTTCCTCCATTTCGTTTTGTTTGTGATAACAATAAAAGTAGACATTTTCTTGCTGACTGTGATAAATTTAATTCCTTCACTCCACACCAAAAACGTAGAACTGTGGTAGATGCTGACCGCAGTGTAAATTGTTTGTCACGGGGACATATTGCTCGTGAATGTAAACAACCACCTAAATGTCGTCAGTAAGGACCTAGCTACAGTAGAAAACACACTGTGGCGTTGCATGATTGGTTTGGGGTTTCTGCTGCTGCAGGTGCCAGGGGCCCTTGTGGTGGTCGACAGGGTTTAGCTTCTGGTGCACATTCTCCTGGTGGAGAAAATGGAAAACACACTGACGATAACGCACAAAAGGTCAAAGTTCTTACGATCTCAGACCAAGGTGACACTTCTAAAAGTGTTGTTTTTTGCGTACTAGTGCTGTGAGGGTGATTAACCCAGTAACGGGCAAATCAACCCTAGCTTATGCACAACACGACACCGTGTCACCAGACACCCACATATCTGAAGGGCTAAAAAATGAACTTGATCTTGAAACTGTGAACGATCCCACAGTTACCATTAAAACCTTGAGTGATCAAACCGCGATCAATGAAGGTCGGACAGACTTCAGTTTAGAATCTCTTTACACTGGAGAAGAATTTTCTGTTAAACGTGCTTTGGTTGTTCCTAAGTTTACTGATGATGAAATCTTTCTTCTTCACTCAGTTGATGTGGCCGGACAAGACAACTTTAATGACGGTGAAATCCCGACTATTCCTGAGCGGAAACGCATCGACGTGTTGATCGGTCAGGCCGACAAAACTCTGCTTACCGTTTTGCATGAGAGCGAGAACGTGGACACGAATAAACCTAATTATGTTTTGACGAAACTTGGTCCTATTGCCAATGGTGGACGTATTCCTGCTGCCACTAACGCATATACTAGCTTAAAAGTTAACTTAAATGCTAAGTGTGATTGTATTGAAGATTGCTGTGGTAAACTTAAAAGAGAGATTGCTGATTTGAAACAATCCTTGCGGAAATCGAACTTAGATAACGAGGCATTACAGCTCTCTAGAAACAATGAGAGGGCTAAAGAGATTGTTGAAAGTGAAATTAAAGTTTTTGATAATCGTTACGAGATTCCAGTGCCTCTCAATATGGCGGTCGTGGAACAACTACCTAATAATTACCAGAGTGCCTTACACCGCGCTGTGTCCATGCGCCGCTCAGCCTTAATAAATTATGATTTAAAAAAGACGTTAACTGATACTTTTGGCGAGCTTGTTGACGAGGAATGGATTGTCCCAGAGGAAGAAAACTCTTCTAGTGGCCCCACGTGGTACCTTCCTTTCTTCGTCACTAAGCAAGAGAAGGCTCGAGTTGTGTATGACGGCGCTGCTTTGCACAGAGGCATGTCTTTGAATCAAGCTGTTTTAGGTGGCGCTAACCTGTTAAATAATTTGATAGAGGTTCTCATCCGCTTTTGGTTAGGATGATACGCTTGCATTGCTGATTTGTGCAAGCGTTTCTTCCAGGTGTCTCTTCCAAGGGCACAACGTGATCTTTTTTCGAATTATTTGGTTCAAAGGTAATAATATCGATTCTGGCGAACTCCAAACTTTTTGTTTTACTAAGCACGTATGGGGAATCAAGCTGGATATAAGACCAACCTCGTCTTCACGTGGTGTCCGGTGGAAACAACATCGTGATGTTGGCTAAAGAGGCTCTGGCATTTTTACTTTTTATGTATGCCAATTTAGTCTTAGCAACGGCCTTACCTGTTGAATTCGTTCTTCAAAGCATTTCGGCTTCTTTTCCTAGCAGATGAGAAGTAGAGCTGTGAAGGAGGGAGTGAATAATGCAGATTTGGCATTAGCGAGGATGCGGGTGGTAGGCACCAAAATTGTTTATATGGGACATGTTAGGAATTGCGTGCTGAATTTCAGATGAGTGCGAGGGAATCTCATAGTTGTAGAGGGTACCGTACCGGTCTAAAACGCGCTCCGTACCGCGGCTGCAAAATAGTTCAGAGGCCCGCCCCTGATCTAGCCAATTGGGGGGAGCTGCCTCCGTCAGCTTGTGGAAATCTCCGTGCAATTGTAGCTCCAGTAGGCGACTGGGAGGGGGCCTGCAGTTGTATTGGGGGGGTATTCCTGAGGCCACTGCACAGAATGACAAGTCCATTGCATGTAGTTGCCTGGGTCCAGCTATGAGACTTGAAGTGGCCTAATAACAATTTTTTTCTTTTTTTTCAAATCTGGTCTTAAGGTTTTTCCTAGCCATAAAGAAAAACCAAAACTTCATGAATGGAAAATAAGCGAAAAAAGAAAACAGTACCGCTTGTTCCCCTAACTAAAAAACAATCACTGTCGCAGCGAACAGTTCTTGAACTATTCAGCGGCAGTGAGAGTACTTAGCTAGTCAAAGCCTCTACTCTTGCAGGAGTTGAGGTGGAGACGAGTGCGAAAAAATTGCCTTCAGCCTGGACTTCTCTTCTGTTGGAGGAGAAGCCTCTGGCAAATCAAGAGGCAACAGTTTCAGCGGTATTGTCGATTGGAAAGTCGAATACCGCTCAACTATCCGGTTTGCTCATTTAGAATCCATCAATGTCTCCGGACGTTGGAAGCACGTTTGAGTGGTATCGAGGAAACAAATTTCGAAAGAAATCAGAAGCGGAAGCAGCGAAAGAAGTTGCTGAAGGGTTTGGAGGGTTTGAAACTTACTAACCCTGGAGATAATCTACAAATTGCGTGCAACTATGCATCAACAAAACTATGCATCAAACTGCCTGCAACTATGCGGTCGAGGGAGTCTTCTAGCTCTCAATCGAGAACGTCAGAGCTGCTTCGGAAGGAGCTGAGGAGCCTGAGAAACCGGATTTGAAGGTAACCAGTTCCTACTAAAGTAGACTGACAAGCAATGCCTTAGAGCAAAATCATAGTATTTTCAAAATTCATACCGTGTATGATTAATAGATCTGCAAGAAACGCTTCAATTAATCATAAACAAATCCCAGCACGAAAAACCAAGTCGAATGGATTTGAATGCTGGCAGCATAATCTTCACAGAAGTAAGGCCGCTAGCTATAACTTATGTGAAGTAACAAAAAACATTCGTTCAGGTATAGTTCTAATTCAGGAACCGTGGACCTATGGAGGCGCAATTAGAAGTAAACTGAGGGGATGGAAATTTTTTCAAGGTAATAAAAAAGATAAACGTCCCCGAGCATGTATTTATGTCACTTCTGTTATGACATGCTCTCTCATACCACAATTTTCTAGCGAAGATGTGGTAGCAGTAAGAGTTAAAAATGTAAGACGAGAAGGAGATAGCTTTGTTTTGTATCGGCTTACATGGCTTTGGAAAAACCAGATCCAGCAGTAATTCCTAAAGAGCTGCTGTCATTCAGTGACAGAGATAAAATTCCTACCGTTATAGCAACTGATACAAACGCACATCACACAGTATGGGGCTCCTCCAACGTCAATACTAGAGATATGGATTTGCTTATGTACTGTGCTAGTGCGAAGTTGCACTTCTGTAATGTGGGCAGTAAACCCACCTTCAGAACGAGAAAAAGAGAAGAAGTGCTAGATCTGATTCTAACACACCGAAATGCTGAGAACCGTTTAAGTGACTGGCATGTCAGTGATGTGTCATCCTTTTCAGATCACATGTATATTAGATTTAGAGTTCAAAGTGGCACCAAAAGAACAAAAATGATCAGGAACGTTAGACGTACTTGCTGGAATAAGTATGCAAAAGAACTTGATCACAGGTTACGTGATTTGAATAGTACACCAGTCAGCATATCGCCAGTAGATGATATAGAAAAAAACTGGCATCAACTGTTCAATCACAGATAATAAAATCTTACAATGTAATTGCCCTCAGCGTTAGATCCGTCGTAAGACTGACAATATTTGATGGAATGCAGAGCTAACCTGTCTCCGCAGAGATGCTCGTAACGCCCAACGTAAAGCCATCAAATCAAAACTTGAAAACAATTGGGAAGCTTTTAAGCAGGCCTAATTGATTTTTAAAATGCCGTAACAAAAGCCTAGAGAGATTCTTGGCGTCTTTTTACGGAATCGATGAATAGTCACTGTGCAACCGCTCGGCAGGATAAAATTATGCGTCGAAAGGAAACGCTGCAAGTAAGCAACGTTTTAAAACCTAATGGTGAATTCACGAATCTTCTGTTGAGACTATGAATTGCCTCCTAGACACCCCAGCACCGAGAAGTCGAGAAGTAAACTATAGTAAAGCAACAGAAAAACCAAATGATATCACTGCTGTGTTACCAACGCACAACGAAATTGTTAGCTCCATCTGTTCACTTGAAAAGATATAAAGAGCAATAAACGAATTTCTGTCATTTAAGACGCCTGAACCAGACGGTATTTACCCGGTGCTTCTACAAAAAAGCTGGAATGGTATTAGAAACATATAACAAACAATTTTCCAGATGTGCTTGAAGTACAGCTACGTGCCAAAAGTATGGAAGGAAGGGACTGGCATCTTCATCCCTAAACCTGGTAAAAAAAACTATCATGAACTTAAGTCTTTCCGGATGATCACTTTAACTTCCTTTCAACTTAAATGGTTGGAGAGGTTACTACTGTATCATTTTATTGATGATTCTAATTAGGAGGCAAGGTTTTCTGCGTTCCAGTATGGATTCAGAGCAGGAATTTCAATTTAAACTGCACTGCACGAATTGGTACGACGCATTGAACTAAGCTTAACAAAAAAATAGAACAGCACTAGGAATATTTCTGGATATTGCTGGTGTTTTTGATAATATCACACATAGTGGCATTGCCGATGCTCTGCGAGAATTGAAGGTGTCGTCTTTTCTCGTCCATTGAATTGAGAATTTATTGAGACACTGCACAGTTCAAGTAGAGCTAAATGGTGAGAACATTAAAAGAGAAGTAGTAAAGGGGAATCCCTACGGTGATATTTTGTCCCCTTTTCTATGGAACTGTGTATTAAACTCCTTGTTGGTAAACCTACGCAACAGGGGTTTTCATGCACAAGCCTACGCCGATGATGTAGCAATTTTGGTCACTGGCACCAACATGCTGTGGATCAAAGGTAGGGCTCAAACAGCGCTAAATATTGCAAGTAATTGGGCTCATAATCAAGAGCTTCAATTCAGCAGTAAAAAGACTAAAATAGTTCTGTTTACTAACAAAAGGAAGCCGGATTTTGGAACCTTGCGTTCAAACGGACGCCAGCTAGAAATTTTCAAAGAAGCAACACTACTAGGTGTAACCCTTGATAGTAAGCTTATTTGGAAACCTCACATAACACGAATTGCTCGCAAGGCGACTGCTTCGTTATTACAATGCAGACAAATAGTGGGCAGAGCGTGGGGGTTAAATCCAACTAGCATGCAATGGATATAACCTGCAATGATACGACCTGTCATCACATACGCGTGTACATCTGGGTTGATGGAGTAAATAAAAAATATCTAGAGAAAAAAATTTCAAGAGTACAAAGACTAGCGTGTCTTATGATTTCTTCAGCATTTCCCAGCACCCCCTCAGGAGCTTTAAAGATGCTGCTGAATATTATGCCAATTAATGAATTCATACTGTCAGAGGCAGTAAAAAGATCATATCGGTTATCCCGTGTGAGCTTTTGGCCTGCCAAGACAATGGGATCAACAAGAAAAACCAAATTTCATGTAAACGTATGCAGTGAAGCAAAGGAAAACTTGCCTTTGCTGAGTATGCCAGCAGAGTAATAACTAAAACAAAGGTAGCACAGGAGCAAATGCTTTCAACTTTATATGAATTTAGTCTCTTCAGCTGTGCAACGAACTCTTAACAAGAGTCACTCTTCCACCCTGAACTATTGCTTCAATCTAAAACTGTTTTTTCAGATGGAAAACTGCCTGATACTGTAATTAATCCACCTGACCACTATTCTACGAGACTAACACTTGTTATAGGTATAGACGCGTTTCGAGCTTATTAGCTCTCATCAGTATACCATAATAACCAACACGAGTCCGGTAATGGCTAGCCCTCGGGTTGATTTGGGATCCGGAAAGCGATCGGTTGCGGATCAAGTGGGAGAAGAATAATTATGCCGAGGTCTCTACCAAGCAAACTTTGTCGAGCAAACTAGCTAGTTTGTTTGATTCCCTCGGTTTGGCAGCTCCTTATCTCTTGAAGGGAAAACTGATCTTGCAAGAAGTCGCGATCTCGGGTTTTGACTGAGATGACGAGCTCCCTCACGACGTCGTGCGGAAGTGGGAAGCCTGGGTCGACACCTTAACAGGTCTTTCTAATGTTTCGCTTACCCGGTGCTGCTGTGGCGTAGCACCCAATGCGAACAACGACAATGCAGTTTATCAGTTGAATGGGTTTTGCGACGCATCAAACTGTGCTACGTCCGCTGTACTTTATTTGCGGCGAGTTGTGCAAGGCAAAGCGCAAGTTGGTTTCTTGTTGGGAAAATCTAGACTCGTGCTGGTCAATCAATCAAATTGGGTTATAAGCACATAAGGAGTTTGAAGCTGCCAATATATGCAGTGAATTCATGCTGCGGGCAACTAAGGCCTTACTTGCACCACCTACCTTTGACCATTCACTTTTGAACAGATTCACAAGTCGTACTGAAATGGATGATCAACCCGGATATTCACCTTGCTCGCTTTGTGAAGAGAAGGGTAGACAAAATTTTGATGGCCTCTTCTCCTGACGCTTGGAGGTACGTGCCTACCTCAGTCAACCCTGCGGATGTTGGTACTCGAGAGGGTACCATCAAACGTAGTGAAACGGTGGGTATGTGGCTGCACGGGCCCGCGTTTTTGCGAGAGGAGAGAGTCGAGCCCAGGCCTCCTGATCAGTCTGTTACTGTGCGAGCAGTAACCTTAAAAGGAAATGAATTGGTAAATCAAAAACGGAGAGGTTTAGATCAGCTAATAGAAAGTTTTCCTGACCTCTACACTTTGAAAAAACGTACTGCTTATTTGACAACGTCTAAAGAATATTTCATTGCTGTTAAAGTAGAACAGAAAGAATTTATGAAGCCGGTTTTGAACGCTTCGTGCTTTCACAAAGCGTTTGTAGACTACTCAGCTATGTTCAAAATGCGTGTTTTGGTTCTGCGGTTGAGTTTTTGAAGGAAAGCTCTTCTGATGAATTTGACACTCTTTTGAAAAATCTGAGTGCCAAAACAAACAACGTATTTGAAATGCTCCATCTAAACAAATTAAAAACTTTGCGTAAATTACGTCGTTGCGTAGGACCAGACTTAATATTGCGTGTAAAAGGCAGGCTTGATAATGCCGCTTTTCCAGTTGACACGAAACATCCGATAATTTTTCCAGGTAGACACGCCTTAACTGCAGTAGACTTATTGTGCTGAATGAACACGCTGACGCTGGTCATGCTGGTCCGTCATACACTTTAGAGTTGACGCGGCAGAGATTTTGGATCATTCATGGGATCTCCAGCGTCAAGCGTTACTTAGCAGAATGTGCTAAATGTGCAATTGACAAAGCTAAACCTATTCGACAGCTGATGTCAGACCTTCCTTCTTTTCAAGTCACAGCCGTTAACAAACCATTCAAGTTTTGCGGCACTGATTATTTTGATCCGTTTTTTACAAACAAAACAGGAATTTATGTAATGGCCTAGTGGTAAAGAGCGTTCGCCTTGGAAGCTGGTAGGCTGGGTTTTATTCTCAGTCGGGTCAAACCAAAGACTTTAAAACTGGTATCTGCTGTTACACTTGCTAAACGCTCAGCAATTAAGTGTAGCGCGGAAAATGAAATAAACAGGGAATAAAAATACGTCAGTGAATTCTTGACAAAGTTTAGTCCTGGCGCTAAAGGACCTGAGTAGTTATAAAGCGCCATAAAACCACCTAACATTTCATTTCAAAGCTTGGGGAATCCTATTCATCTGTTTGTGCACTCGCTGTGTACACGTTGAAATAGCCACAAGCATAGATTTAAACAGTTTTATATTGGCCTTTTCAAGATTCACCAATTTAAGAGGGCCAGTGGACACTTTTTCTCAGATAATGGCAAAACGTTTTGTGCTGCTGAAAAGCAGCTGCCTTTAATTATTGACTCCACTGAATTTCATAATTCCCTGCGCCAGCGTAACATCAACTGGGTCCGAATACCAGCTTACGCACCCTCTCAGGCCGGCTGCTGGGAGGGTATGGTAAAGCTAATCAAAAATGCGTTAAATCAAGTTCTGGGGGAAGCACGACGCCAGTTCTGTTTAATCGAGCTTCAAACGTTTGTTTCGGACGCCGTGAGAATGGTAAACGATCGTCCCCTAACTGCTCTGAGCGACAAGCCCAATGATTTAAAACCACTTACTTCTTCATGTTTTTTGAGCCAGCACTTGGCGCCTAATACTCCTGTTAGTACGTTTCATGATAAAGGCGATCTCAGAAAGGATTATCTTTATAATGCTTCACTTGCCCAAAAGTTTTGGTCGTGTTGGATGAAAAGTTATCTTCCAACTCTACAGGGTCGAGGCAAATGGAGAACCCTTTGCAATAACCTTATCGTCGGTCAGTTGGTGCCTGTCGGTAGTGCCGAAGACCTGTCGAAGCGTGGAGCGTACCGGTTAGGTAGGGTTCACTGCTTGCACCTTCAAATCCGTAAAGGGCGCGACATTGTGAGGCGGGCCACGGTTGCTGTTCTTGCTAGAAACCCAGACTCTGGTAAAACAGAGATTAATTACATTCCTAGAAACCTCTTTAAAATTGCCCCAGTTTAGAGAATCTAGTCATTCTGTGTTTTTTATTTTGAAAAATAATCGCCTGTTTTCGTGTTTATATGTGTTTTGTTGTTTTTATGTGTAAACATAATATAGCCTATCTTGTTTCTATCCAAGTTTACTCGCTGATATGCTTACGTCATCACGTTAATTTAACAATTACGTTATGTTTTTCTCCTGTTATTATTTTGGTACTCTATTAAGCACTTATATTTAAGTACATAGAAACTATGATGGTTTTCTTATTTATATATGTTACGTTCGCGATTCGTTACGCTTTCACCTTTTGGTTTTGTTGAAACGACACTTTATTTTTCGTTTCATGGGGGCGCTATGTTTCAGCTTTGAACAAGCGTTCCTAGACTAATCCAACTTTATTTCATAATTCTCATTAGCATTGTCTTGTTTCTCACGCTCTAGGATTGTAACTGCTAACGTGTTGCAAACTGCAGGACGCTCACTTTGCACTTCTCTGTTTGGTTTCTTGTTTTATGACGTAAGCGATTTGTCTACGTGGATTTTAATTTTGCAAACCTAGCAGTGATTCTGGAAAAGACTTTGTGATAGTAACTGCTGTTATCTTTTATTGGTTTTTACAATACGTTCAAGTCGTAACCGGGAAAACGTTAAGTCAATTGCCCCGTTCTGTGTTCATGAGTTATATTATTTCAATACAATTATTTTCCTTGAAGTTGGTGGAAGAAGTGAGGGTGAGTCCTAAGTAAAGATTTCTTAGGAAGTATATTTTCCCTGGTTCTCATTTCGTTTTTCAACAGGACGTAACAGATAGATACAGTTTCGTCGAGTCTAAACGGTTGTGCTATAACGCCTTAGTTCAAAACATAAAACTGGCGACTGTCAACGTACTAACAGTTGTTCAGCTGAAGGTAGTAAAGGTAATTTTCAGCCAAACAAGTATGAAAACAATCCACAGACAGATGAAAAGTCGAGTGGTACCACAAGTGCTGTTACTTGCTCGCAAGTCTCAAACGGTGTGTATCTTTGTGTAGTACCAGTTCATGTTAAATATGGGGAACAAGAAGCGTTAACTTATGCCTTCCTTGACCGGTTGGGTGGGTCGTTTTTAACTTTTTTCGAAATTTACAAACGGCTGGTGATAAAAAGTGGCACATGCATGAAAAATTCCTGTGCACAAAATATCAGCTGTTTGGGGGAACATCTTCTGCCCCCGCAGGGGGAGTCAAAGTTGCAATTTTTCAAAAAGAGCATGGAATTTGACATTTCGATTTGACATAACTGTTTTTATAGGTTTATTTATGGCTAGCTATAATTTGGTAGTTGGATGTGCCTAGAACATTCCTATGCAAGAGCAAGTTCGATGTTTAACGTTTACTGCCCCCGCATTGATTGTCAATATGACGAACGTTTACCGAATAAGTGTAGTTTTTGAGTAAAGTTGCTCATGACATGAGTTCAGAGCCGGCGCGCGCATCAGGCGAACCTAGGCAGCCGCCTAGGGCATCATTCTTCAGGCCATGGTTCAGGGGCATGAAAATGCCTTTTGGGGGGCATCAAAATGTTTTTGCCAAAACATTGTCGCTTTTATTGCTCACTTATTAAAAGTGAAATATATATGCAAGGGGCATCAAAATTTAAGCTTGCCTACGACATCAAACAGCTTTGCGCCGGCCCAGCATGAGTTGCTACATCGTGATCTGGTTCAAAGAAATTAAACATATTAAAACCAAAATACTGTAAAATATCAACGCACTGCCACACGTTATTTTGAATATGTTAAAATAGAGAAGTATTAACTGCAAACAATTCGTTTTTATACTGTTTAATTGCTCTGCATTTTTGCTATAATGTTAACGTAAACACACTTTGTGGTAACGAAAACAACGAAATTGTGTCAGAATCAAAACAACCAGCGGTGACTTAAGATAGTTCTGATGTGAGTCTTAAGTTTAGGCTTAAGTCTAATGAACCATTAAATCTTGTTTTCACTCAAACCGTGGAATTTTTTCCTCGATGTTAAGATCGTTTAAATGTAACCATCCCTTTTAATGGGGTTCACCACGTGTATTGAGGCTTCTGTCACAAGTTTTACAGCTCTCTTAACAGTTTGTGTGTGGCAAGGAAAGTTTGGAAAGAGTTGCTGAGGAGGCATCTTTGTTTTGATGTGTTCTTCTTAGAGTGCGACCGAAGGGCACTTTTTAAGATTCGGCCGAAGCTTTAAAAAAATATTCGGCCGAAGCCGATGCCGAAGTTTTGGGAGACAGTGCAAAAGAGATTTAAAATATTAAATTAAGTTTCGCTTTTAATATCAATTATCAATATTGCGGGCCGCAATTTGCGGCTATTCAAGAATGACGTTAATCATAATCAGCAATGACACCAACTCAATGAATTAGTTAAAATCAACTCAACAACAGTATAATAGTTAGTCAAGTCGCTGAATTAAGATCATGCTCGCATGAAAACAATGAATACGAGTTACGAGATATATAAGCAAAGAAATGTTTGGCATGGCGGCAAATTTTAATCTAATAGTCAAAGTCAAAAAGTCGGATGTTGTAAGAAAGAAACAGTAGCTTTTCAGCATTTTCGCCCAACAGTTTGCTTCTTCTGTCAGCATACCATTGTCCAGCTGTGCTGAACAACCGCTCGCTAGCAACACTTGTTGGTGGAGCTGAGAGGTGTTTATGTGCAGCAGGTTCGAGCAGCGGGTAACTGCTGCAGTGCCAGTATTGAAAGATGTTACAAGATCTGGAAACACGTGCCTCTTTTAGATACAAGTCCAGTTGAACTTCGTCAGCCGGTCTTGGGTCACAATCAGAAGGTTCTTCGAGCGAAGTCCTAAAGGAAGCATCATGTGCGTCCCACAAGCCCGATCCTTGCTTGCTTCTGCTGGGTGGTGAGTGGGAGCTTCCGGGTAATGAAGAAGAAACTTCTGTAGAATTTACTTCATCGTCTGCGTTAACTCTGCTTCGCAAAAATCGTAGCACCTCGGTTTTGGCAAAGTCTGTCTCTTCACACGTAAAATAAAATTTTTTGAAACGGGGATCAAAAAGGGTAGCAGCACAAAGATATGGCATCTTTTTTAAATGAGAAAACCGTCTCAGCATGGCATCACGAAGTGCTGCTCTCATCTGTACTAATCCTTCTCCAACATCTGGATCATCTGACTGAAGCTTTCCCATTATTATTGCTACAATCGGTATAGATATGGAAATAGAGGCATCTTCAAGGCAGATATCGAACGTAGCATCGTAAAATGGCTTAAGCACGAGCACAACTCGCTCAAGATGCTCTCATTCGGTGTTGCTCAATGTGTCTATGCCTTTTCGTTCTAGGCTGTAGAGATTGATCGCCATGCGCTGCTCCGCGGCTCGTTGTAGCATAAGAAAGGTACTATTCCACCTTGTTCCAACGTCTTGGATCATGCAATGGTTTGGAACTTTCAAGCAATTCTGATAATGGGTCAAGTGCCGACAAGCCTGTTCACTGTGTTTGAAATGGCCAACAATCTTCCGTGTTTTTTTTACAATTGTCTCCACGACTTCTTGGGTAAATATAGAATCCCGAATTACCAACTGCAAAGTGTATGCCATACAGCCAAAATCATCAATATTGGCTTTGCGCATGGCACTTACCATATTAGCAGCATTGTCTCTCACGCCAATATGAATCTTAGATTCGATGCCCCAGGTAAGAAGAGTGTCAGTCAGTTTTTGTGCTATATATTCTCCTGCATGATCAAGGTCTAGTACAGAAGCAGCTAGCACAACTTTGTGCCGTACTGCTTCTTTAACAAAGTGAGCTGTAAAACTCAGTAAAGAGCAAGACTTGCTAGGCTTGCTCCATATATCGGTCGTGAAAGATATGTACTCCGCTTCTTTTAAAACGTTTTTGACCTTCGCCTTAACCCTCTCGTAAGTGTTTGGCATTAACGTGGTTCGGAAATATTTTTCAGACTTCGCTTCATAGCGACGAGGCAACAAAGGATCATTTAGATTTAGACGTTTAAAAGCCTCTCCCTCAACTATTGAGTACGGCAACATATCCACAATGATTAAGTCCATAAGGTTTTTGTCAATCCTTTCAACTGCTGGGTGGTCTTTAGTCCACAATTGGATTTTTTTTGCCTTTTCTACATCAGAAATTTTTAACTGTACCAATTTAGCCTTGCTGGTGGCGACTTCGTCAGACGCTTTTCTTTTTTTACCAGACTTTTCCTCCTCACATTTTGAGATCTTTTGCTTAAAACTCTCGTTAGCAATCGGATGTTTTGATGAAAGGTGATTTTTTAAGTTTTGCGTAGTTTGGCGATGTGGCTCCTTGCTACCTAAAGACAAAAAATTTCCACATTTATTGCAACGAGCTTTTCCGTTAGATTGCTCAACAAAAAACTCCCAAATTGGATTAGCTGTTCGTGATCCTCCAGATTCTGAATTACTAGTATTAGTAACAGGTTGTCGTTCCTGCCTCTTTCTTGTTAAATCAAAAAAATTCTCCATGTTGCTCACTACTGACTGTTCTGAACGATATTAAATGTCAAATAACTAGAAATTGAAAAGTGAAAACGTTATTAAATCAAGTCAAAAACAGCAAAGGATAAGGGAACTACCTGTCAACTTTACACATTACTCAAACCTTCTGTGATATGGCTTTTAGAAATAGAATAGAACTTTAAAACTCATAAATGCAATTGTGACGTCGTAAATAGACTGCATCATGAGACAGGAAAAAGCAATAGCAACATAACCGTTTTTTTTAACAATACGCTATACGTAATGCTCACATTGAAATATCTTAAGTCACTTAGTATTGTTGCAAAATGCGACGCACGAAAACGAAAACCCCTTAACTTTTAAAATTTATTCAAGCAAAATGTTTTCTCATGCAAAAAATAATTTAAAAAAGTGACGAATGACAATGTTTTATCAAATATATTTTTATGCCCAAAAAAGGCATTTTGAATTTTTGATGCCCCTGAAACAAGCCCTGAAGAGTGATGCCCTAGGAGGCTGCCTATTTCGCCTAGTGGAAGCGCCGGCCCTGGCCTTACGCTGACCTTACAATGCCCTTAAAGTGATATAACTTCATGTTCATGTATTCATCATTTTTCAAACTCAGTAATACAAACAATACGTGGTTCATGTGACTTAAAATCGGAAACTGATGCTATTAAAAACCTTCGGTACTTACCGAATTTTATGTAAAAAATTCGGCCGAAGCCGAAGCTTGCCGAAGGTGCGAATTTTTAAAAATTCGGCGCCGAAGCCGAAGTTCGGTCGGACATTAGTTCTTCTACTATAGGCAGGGTTACCATTTCGTGCTTATTTCTAAGATTTGTGCTGATTTTCAAGGGCAGTGTCTTAGAAAACGTGAATGTGCTTATTTCTAAGAAACGTCCATATTTTTTAGTCCCGTGCTTATTTTTAAAATTTTAGCGGAAAAAACAGGATTCTGCGGACGTGAAGAACTTTTTTTTGGTCTTTATCGATTTTTAGTGGAAAATTTTTGGTTTTCACCGATTTTTAGTGGAAAAACAGGACTTTGTAGACGTGGAGACCTTTTTTTGCCTTTATCGATTTTTAGTGGAAAATTTTTGGTTTTCACCGATTTTTAGTGGAAAAACAGGACTTTGTGGACGTGGAGACCTTTTTTTGTCTTTATCGATTTTTAGTGGAAAAACAGGAATCCGTGGACGTGAAGACCTTTTTTTCGGTCTTCACCGATTTCTAGTGGTTTCACAATAAAGAGCTTTTGACTTTTTGGTAACCTAACTGCATCGTGCTAATTTTTTGGTGTGGTTTGGTAATAACCCTGACTATAGGCCTACTTCTGTCGACATAAAGTATCACTGGTGGTTCGTTAACTGCACTATTTCGCCAGTCTATCATCTCAAATTTGCGTTCGAAGTTGAATCGCAATTTTGGTATTTTGAAGATCCGCTGGCAAACGTTGTGAGAATGCGACATCCTTGGTTATTACAGGGCGCCATGCTTGGAACGAACCATCAACTGTACTAAAGAAACTTGTGGATTATAATATAAATGTGTACATTCCAGTATGGTTCGCTATTAAGAAGAAAAGCAACTTTACTAATGGTCCTAAACACTTCTTCAGGATTTTACGCTCTGCTCAGAAATTTTTGACTAAGCTCGCAGCGTCGTTAATAAAGTATTGCAGAGGACCGCGTTTTATGCTCATCCTTACCACATATTGATTGCAATGATACACGATCCCGAACAGTGTGCAAGGTAATTAAGATGGAGAAGAATTTTCAAAGCGAGAATGTCACCTTCCCACACCGCGTGGCAGTGCGTTGATATTTTACAGTATTTTGGTTTTAATATGTTTAATTTCTTTGAACCAGATCACGATGTAGCAACTCATGCTGGGCTGGCGCAAAGCTGTTTGATGCCGTAGGCAAGCTTAAATTTTGATGCCCCTTGCATATATATTTCACTTTTAATAAGTGAGCAATAAAAGCGACAATGTTTTGGCAAAAACATTTTGATGCCCCCCAAAAGGCATTTTCATGCCCCTGAACCATGGCCTGAAGAATGATGCCCTAGGCGGCTGCCTAGGTTCGCCTGATGCGCGCGCCGGCTCTGAACTCATGTCATGAGCAACTTTACTCAAAAACTACACTTATTCGGTAAACGTTCGTCATATTGACAATCAATGCGGGGGCAGTAAACGTTAAACATCGAACTTGCTCTTGCATAGGAATGTTCTAGGTACATCCAACTACCAAATTATAGCTAGCCATAAACAAACCTATAAAAACAGTTATGTCAAATCGAAATGTCAAATTCCATGCTCTTTTTGAAAAATTGCAACTTTGACTCCCCCTGCGGGGACAGAAGATGTTCCCCCAAACAGCTGATATTTTGTGCACAGGAATTTTTCATGCATGTGCCACTTTTTATCACCAGCCGTTTGTAAATTTCGAAAAAAAGTTAAAAACGACCCACCCTATTGACCAGGGGTCGAGTCAAAGTTTTTGCAATAAAAATTTGATCAAAGCACTCAAGATTTCAGGCTCGCCGGAAGACTTAACGTTTAAACTTTGACTAACCCTGCATGTCCTTACCAAGGGCTAACTTGTGGTCTAACTGTATCTTATCTTGATGGTACTAATAGCATTAAGCTTCAAAGAGTCGTTTCTGTTGCAGCCATACCTGTAAAGTCAAATGCTATCCCTGCAAAAAACGAATTGTGTAATCGTGATGTGGTGTTTTGAAGATTTGCAAGTCTTAAAGCTCGTCTCTCCAAAAATCCACACTTGAAAGAGTGGTAAGTTGACGCCATCGAAGGCTATCTTTCTGAAGGTTACGCGTCACTCGTTCTTGATACCGATCACAGAGTGGATTTCACTGTTTGGTATCTCCCGCACCATCCTGTGATCAATCTCAAAAAGCCCGACAAAGTACGGGTTCTGTTTGACCGTGCTGCAAAGCACGAAGGCGAATACTTGAATGACGCTCTTTTGCAAGGTCCAAACTTTGCCAATAAATTGATTAATGTCGTAATTCGATTCTGTAAAGAACAGATTGCATGCTGTAACTGGTGACATACGCGCCATGTTTTATCAGGTTGAAGTGGAACCTAAAAAAGCTGATGCGCTGAGATTTTTGTGGTAACTTTCAGGGGACCTGATTCAGCTGCCTGTTGATCATCGCATGAGTGTTCACCAGTTTGGTGCAACCTCATCCCCTTAATGCGCTTGCGCCAAGTTGCTCGAGATTCGGGCATCTGCATGACCCCCTCACGGCTCAGATAGCAGCCCGCAACTTTTACGTGTACGATTGCTTGGTCTTATTCAGTTCGAAGGACGAGGCCATTCAAATCATGCAAGATCTTACCAACTCCAAAGAGGAGGATTTCATTTAATAAAATAGGGTATAAATGATCCTAAGGTCTTGTCTTCTTTATGTGAAAAGAAAAAGTTCACAGGGCTGCAAAATTTTGAACTTCAAGCAATTTTCAATCAAAGAGTATTGGGAGTACAATGGAATCATAAGGAAGACAAGTTTGCATTTGATGTGTCGCTTTCTCAAAAGCCCCTGACTTGACGAGGCGTGCTGTCTGCAGCAAGCAGTATTTTCGACCCTCTTGGATTCGTTGCCCCTATTATTTTGGAATTTACACCTCTTCTTCACGATCTTTGCAAAAAGGGACGAAATCGGGATGAAAATCTTGACTCCGAAAATGTTCTTAGATGAGAACAATGGTTAAACGATCTGGTTGAAGTTAGTCAGTTTCGCATAAATCGGTATCTTGTTCTCAAAAGCTTCGAGTTAGTAGAATTTAGTATTAGTCTTCTAGTGATTAGTTGCATATTTATCCTCCTATCACGAAAAAGAGATCAATACGCTATGCGAACTCGCTTAGGAGTTGCCAGCCATCTGTCTTCCACACCAAGATGGGAGAATTCCGCTATCTGCCTTTCCCAACGGCACGACAGGTAATTTTGCCGGCTTGTTGACAACACTGTCCCTTTAATGCTGAACGTCAAGCAGGGATGCTGTGAATACAATTTAAAAGTCATTGGTTTGACCCGACTCGGAATCGAACCCCAAGTCTACAGCTCACGAGGCGAACGCTCTTACCACTTGGCCATCTGAGCTGTTCATGAACACAACTCCAACTTGAGCTGTTCAAAACGTCATGAACTCCATCTTTTCCGACGCTTCTCTTCATTTTTACGGCAACCGTTTCTATTTGCGCATGATTAATCGCCAAGGGCAATTTCATTGCGTTCTCATAACGGAAAAGGTTCATGTTGCTCCCCTAAAGTCCCTGTTCGTACCGAAACTTGACCTCACCGCGACTGTAGTGTCTGTTCGGCTTGAACAACTTGTAAAAAAGGAACTTGGTATTACCGAAAACAAATCCGTTTTCTGGACGGGCTGACGGCAGTTCTTCAGATTCTGCGAAATACTAACAAGCGGTTTCCGGTTTTCGTTGCCAATCGCCTTGCGGCTATAAAAACCTATACCACTGCAGATCAATGGCGCCATGTCCCTTCCAGATTAAATCCTGCTGACTTAGCTGCACGTGCTGTTTCATCCGGTTTTTTACTCAGTCGTTATTTATGGCTGTCTGGACCTCTTATTTTGTATCAACCGTCATCCTGCTGGCCTGAATTTTCTTTACTCTCGCGTTTACCTGAGTTATCAACTGAGCTAAAAGAGTGTAAACGTAAAAGTGCAACAGCTAAAAACTTCAACGTTGTTAGTTCATTTACGGATTCAGTCGAAGCAATTATCAATTGCTCTTCTACCTTCACCAAGTGAAAAAAATTAATGGTGTGGTTGTTAAGGTTAAAAGAAAAACTGCGAGCTAAAAATAACACAATTTCGCGTAATGCTAAGTTACTTTCAGTTTTTGATCTCAAACGCGCTGAGACTGAGCTTGTGTAATTTGTGCAGAAAAAGATCTTTCTTTACCTTTTTTTAGGCACCAACGGCGATCAGATCTCCAGTCAATGCCCCTAGTATATCAAAAAGTTACGCCCATTTAACTTTGAAGGTGTACTTCGAGTCGGCGGTGGGTTAGCTAAAGCCGAGATTAACTATATGATGCAAAGCATCCCATTATCCTGCCACAGCACTCACATTTAACCAAATTGATAATCAGAAAATGTCATGAAGCATGTGTTTACTTGCTTAACCACAAAAGCGATTCACATTAAAGTTTCACACAATTTAACAACAGATTTTTTTCTCTGTGCTCTCAGAAAATTCATCTCGAAACGTGGAAGGCCACAACATGTTTATAGCGACAACAGAATCAATTTTGTAAGTGCGGCGCGTGTTGTGCGCGAGTCACTTGCTGGGTGGAATCAACATCAAATTAACAACTTTTTGTGGCAGCAAGAAATTTCCTCGTCTTTCAACCTGCCCAGTGCCAGCCACATGGGTGGCGCATGGGAACGAATGATCCGGTCTATCTGCCACATTTTCCTTTGCGCTGCTGCAATCGCAAACACTTACTGATGGAGCCTTTCTCACACTTATAGCCGAAGTAGAGGGAATAATAAATTCTTAGCCTTTGGTTTCGATTGGAATCGACCTTCAAGATAATGAATCTTTAACGCCCAATCACCTACTTCTATTGCGTGGACATCCCAATCTGTCACCTGGGCTGACCTTTGACAAAAGAGATTCCTATGGCAAAAGGATGTGGGATCAAATTCAATACCTGGCATGCCAGTTTTGGTCCAGATGGCTGAGGGAATTTCTTCCAAACTTGACCTTATACCAAAAGTGGTTTAAAGTTTACGTTAATTTTCACGAAGATGATGTTGTTCTCTTGTTCGACGACAGTCAATTCTGCTCTAAATGGCTGCTAGGACGAGTTATTGGTACCTTTTCCGATGAGAATGGGAGAATGCGTTCAGTACTGATAAAATCAAAACGCGGCATGCTCAAAAGACCCATCACAAAGCTATGCAAGGTTAACACTCACTCACAAAGCCTTGGTAAAACGGCCCATAACCATTTGAACGACACTTCACTCTGACAAATCTAAAAGTGTAACACTGGTGGTTCCCACTTTGTACGGGGGAATGTTACGTCGTAAATCGCTTTAGTTTATAAAATTTTTTGTTAAGCTTACTTCCAAAGTGTGGAACCACCTACTTATGTTTTAAAGAATTTGACTCAGTTCAAGTCATTTGATTTTCTCTAAAATAATTATCGTAATCACCCTGCACCAACCTTTTATTTTGTCAGTAGTTACAAGTCGTTGCACAGTTGACAGCTCAACTTTTTAAGTTATTTACGTTGCCATTTACCGGTAGTAATGTATTTGAGTTTATATTGCAGCTCGCAAGAGGAGTATTGTGTGACTTAAAGTGATACTTAACTCGTTCATAGTAGAGTTTGACTGCCACAACGAGTTGGTAAGTTTGTTATGTTCTCAAATCAATTATTAGTGTAGGCCTATTTATAAGGTTTATAATTTTTAAAAACCTGTTCTTCTAACAGCAAGAGACCTCAATAGAAATTTTGGGTCGTTTGCAACTACCCAGGCTTAAGTTGGGTCGAGACGTACCCAAAAGTTTTCTGCCGTAATAACCAAGTTTCTTAACAGGGTAGAAAAGACATGGTGAAGTGCAACAAGAAAACTCTGTGAAAAAAAGCAAAACCAGATGTAATGAATCGGTTCATCGCTAACAAATTTGGACAATAGCCGAATATGTTTTCGACCAAACCACATCAGAATGTGCTTTTGCCCCCTCCCCCCCAATGTGAGTGGTTTCGAACTTGTTCTAGTTGCGGTGGAAGGAAGCTAATTACCGTAGAATTCCTTTATTTCGCTTGTCTTCATTTAATCTGCAACTTCTTTTAATTTTCTTGAAATGATAAATTTGGCAAATTCTACTCCAGTTGGTTTATAGGTAACAGTTTATCCGCGTTTTACCCGCGAAAAATGCGAAAGCGCGATTTTCACGGTGATTCTCTCATAAAAAGCGTCACTTCTAACTGTGTTTTAGACAGAAAGTATACTTAACACGACTGACAGTTGTTCTCGCTGTCAGTTTGCACAATGTCTTTGTCCTCGCGATCAATTTGCGGCGGCCGATACTCGTAATCAATTTCGAAGTTGTAATGAATGTAAAACCCATTTCAAAACCAATTTGATATAATGTCGTCACTTTTACTACAACACATTGTGCAAATAATGGTTTAAAAATTCACACCTAGCATAAGCAACACTGACCTGTCACTGTGGCGTTGAAGCCACTAAAAGCAAGTGTGGTTGTGGATGTGAACCTAAGCAATACTGGTGAAGTTGTTAAGAAAATGGCTGGTTGTTGTCCACTGATGGACCGAATTAGTGGAGGATTAAAAGAAGTTTCAATGACCTAAAAATAATTTATAAATTGTTTCACGGAAGTTCATCACCTACTATCTATTCAAGATAAAATATCAATAACCGAAAAGGGAGGGAAGGAAGCCATAGTTTTACCAAAATTTAGCTACATTCTGCTTTTTGTAAGCAAAAGAATAGAGAAAAGAGTGCAGTTGGAACCAAGAACCAAAAAAACTAAAATCGAGATACACATAAAACCAAGAAGCACCAAGTACAGAGCCAAAAATTTTATTATATGTTGCAGACACACAACAATTAACTGGAGAGAAAAGGATGAAAAAGTAAAATAACAATTTTGGTGCATGCAATGAGATTAAAGTATTAATACTCCTATTCTTTAAGAACATCAGCACATCCTTAGGTAATGAGTTGGTAAACTGCTCACGCAGTTTACTTGGCTTGCCCTCTCGCTAAGCCCTCTTCTCAGCAACATTTTCCAGCCTTTTTCATCCTTCAATCATAAACCTCGTTTTTCTTTTGCTCCAACCTCATCTCTTCTGCTTGTCGGTTCAGCTCTTTAAACATGATCAACCTACAACCAGTAGCCATTAAAACTCAACATCAACTGCCTAAAATAAAAAATATTCCTGAACAAACACTTAAACTGTCTCAAAATAGCTGAAAAAATATCCACAAAGGACAAGGGACTGCTTCACGAAGTCCCTAGATGTTAGAATGGCAGACTTCAGAAAATGCCTTACAATGCGAGCTAACCACGCAAAAAAGTAAACAGATAGCCTATCGACCTTTACCCAAAATGAATTCAAAATCACCCCTAAAACTGACTTATCTTAATTTCGATACAAACCGCATAACTTTAGCAAACAATCCACTCACTATAAAAAGGTACTAGCCAACATCATGGCAACAAACATGATTAACTAGCGCTGACCCCTCCGCCACTTACAACTAACAATAATATACTCAATAACTATAAAAGCAATGTCCTTCCTGGCCTACTGGACAGAAAATAATATAGGCCGACTCGCCGGCACATACAGCATATAAACTATAAACTAGTCAGTAACTCATTATAACATTTTTGGAAAATTCTGGGCCATCAATTGTAATCTAAGTAAACAAAATTAATGTCAAACAACAATGATGTGTGTGCTATCACTGAAACATGCCTTCTCAGTCAAACTTCTTCAGCATTACTGCATGAAATATCTCCTGATGGTTTGTTTAAAGTTTTTGAATCAAACTAGAGTTGGGAAGAAGGGTGTGGACTAGACATCGTTTACAGAAAATATCTGGAAAAATATTTCGAAATAGAGAGCATAATTTTTAAATTTTTAATATTTTAATTCCACTCTTTTTTTCAAAAACATGTTTTCTTGGAATTATCTTCTGTTCAAAGCAAATGTTTTTTTTAGCTCTTCTTTGTTTCAAAAAAAAAAGGTTATCTCAATCACTTAAAATTCAAAGTAAGATACTTTACTAACCGGAAACATAAATTTTCGTTTGGATTGTAAGCATTACCAAAAACCAAGCATTTCAATTCCACTTTGGATTCTTTTAATTTTACTCAACATGTTAAGGCTGCCACCCAACAGTCTTCTTCACTATGAGACAAACCAGTCGTGTGTGAAACTTTTAAAACTGACTCAGTTTCTGGCAAATGTGGGATCATTTTACAGTAATTTGTAAGCTACACATACCTTTTCAATCTAAAAAATTTTGCAATATTATGCACAGAAACTTTAAAAGCATCGACCTAGATGAGCTAAACCATCTTATTTCTGAAAAATTGCAAGCGGCTTCAGTCTTCCTTGACATTAATTCACAAGTTAGTTTTTGTAGTAATGTTCTGTAGAATACTTTAAATACTGTAGCTCCACTGATTGAAAAAAAAATTCAACTCCGCTCTTCAATTTTCCCTGGTATAATACTAATTTAAAAAACTCAAAAAAACTATGTCGAAAACTTGAAAAAACAAAACTACTAGTCTATAAATTAGTTTTAAAGAACAGTGCCCAAATTTTAACAAATCGCTGCTGAAATTGAAAAAAAATCATATTTATTTCAGTTTAGACAAGTGCAAAGATGCCAAGAAATTTATCAATCTAAGGCAAGCACTCCTCTTTCAGCAGCAAACACATTTAACGCAGAAATGGAATGCTTAATTGGATTCACTTTTGATTATTTTCTCCAATTTCCAATGATGAAGTAAAAAGCATTTCCCTTTCTTTAAACACTACAAACCCTAAATGAGATTCCATTCCCAGTGCTCTATAGAAAAAATACCACAGCACCATTTGTGCTATCATTGACAATATCAGCAACTCAACCACGTTTTCACAAGTCCTACTGGAATTCAAAAAAGTAAGTACTCTTTCTCTGCTGAAAAATTTTAATCTTGATTCAAACATCCTTGCTAAATTTAGACCAATATTCCATCTATCATTTTCGTCTAAAGGTTTGCAAAAAGTTGCGGCTGTTCAGCTCAAAAATCAAAATCAAATCCTCATTATATTTGCGGTATTACCTTGAAGCCAGTAACGAGTGACGAAGCCCATCTCTGCGGCTTAGAACCTGAGCAATACAGCTCCGAAGAAACGTCGCAACGGTGACAAGCCATTGGCGACGCTGTGCTAATTGAACCGGTCCGGGAATCGAACCCCAGACCTCCCGGACTGATAGCATGCTCTTAACAACAACTGAACCAACAGGCCGATGTGCTAGCTCAGTCGCTAAGCGCATGCTATCAGTGTGGGAGGTCTGGGGATTAATTTCCAGGCTGGTCAAATTGACACACTGTCGCCGATGGCTCGCCACCACTGCGACGTTCCTTCGGAGCTGCTGTGCTCAGGCACTAAATCGCAAAGATGGGCTCCGCCTTCGTTACACGCTTCGGCGTAATACCGCGAGTATAACGGAGATTTAATTTTTTTTTCTGTTCAGCTCAGTGAGCACTTAACGATCAATAATTTAACAGATGAATTTCATACAGCTTATAAAATCGGCTTTCTGCACTAATCAAAATCACTGATCACATTCTTCAAGCTCTTGCTGATACCAAAAATTCTATTATACTGATCATGACTGATAAGTGTTCTGCTTTTGACACTGTGGGTCATAATACGTTGTATTTTACAGGACAGCTTGATTTCCATCATGTTTGTGCAATCGCAGCCAAAGTGTGGATGTGCCTCATATTGCATCTTTCTGTTTTTTTTTTTTTGTAGCATAATTATTTATCTTCCTATCACAAGAAAGCGATCAAAGCGCAATGACGAGCTCGCTTAGGACTTGCCGGCCACCTGTCTACCACACCAAGATGGGGGAATCCAGCAAGTGTTTTTTCCAACGGTACAACAAGTATATTTACCGGCTTATTCTCCACACTGTCCCATCAATGCTGAATGTCAAGCAGGAAAGCTGTGAATACCAATTTTAAAGCCATTGGTTTGACTAGAATCAAACCTAAGTCAACAGTTCCAGAGACGGACTCTCTTACCACTCGGCCATCTGAGCTGTTAAATCATTTTCTGGCATGTCTCAAGGCTTAGTGCTTGTTCCAATTTTTTTAAATCTGTACGTGAAACCACTTGGTCATACGGTTAATCATTTTGGGTTTATTTACCAGTTTTATGCTGATAATATGCAAATTTACATCAAATGCTGATAATGTTAAGTCTAATGTTCTTACTAATTGTTTGAGAGCAGTTGAGAACTGTTTTTTTAGTCTCAACAAACTGAAGCTTAGTAAAAGCAGTTTTGAGATGTCTCAGAAATTTAGATGTTTTTTTTGATAATAATTCGTCTATGGAAGAGCAATAAAACAAATTGTAAAATGTTAGTTAACAGTCTGATCATCTCTCACATTGACTACTGCAATACCGTATGATTATGATTTGCCTGAATATTTGCTGCATCAATTGCAAATGAGTTTAAAATCCTGCAGCTTCCTTAATTTCCTGCAGTCGCATATCTGCCCATATTACACTTGTTTTAATAAAGCTACTTTGGTTGCCTGTTCAGAATCGGTTTAAATTTAAAATCCTTTTGCACATGCATATAGTGGTAAGCGGCAGTTCTCCTCCATACCTGGCTAATGTAGTTTCACAACATGTCCCCTTCCGTTATTACCGGTCTAGTAATTTTGTTGTGCCTCGTACTTTTTCAAAACCTGGTGATTATATATTTAGTGTTTGTAAATCTCTACCCGGAATAATTTTTCGGCTGATATCAAACGTATTGAAACTTTAAGACACTGTTGAAAACGCATTTTCTACCGAAGAATTTGACACATTGTAGTTAAAATTATTTTTGCCACGTTGCTGACAGTGTATATTGTTAATAGTTTGGTGCAAATTTCGTCGCAACTCAAACTGATACTGTACAAGAAATTTTTTCACTGTGATCGTGCCGTCGTGGGTGTCATTAATTATCTTTGTCACTCCGCATTTAGCGTTACTGTAACCATTTTTTCTTCGAAGCTTTCATCATTGTAATCCAAAAGTGCAAATATGCATACATAACTGCAAACAACGAACACTGTTTTGACCCATCAGATTACATCAGGGCAGTTGATGTGACCAACATTTACTCAAAGTCATATATGCCTGAGAAAGATTTTTTGCTTGTGGTTTGTAACTATGTCAGTTACAAGAACTGGCAAAAAAAACTCTTAGCAAAACTCATTCACCCGTGAAAAAGCGGGGGACATGGTAGGCTTTTTGTCTGTGCATACTGCCCAGAAAACATAGTGAATGTCAGCGCTAAGGTTAAATTTGTAACACAAATGCAAAAGCGCAAATATGTATGCATAACTGCAGACAGTGAACACGGTTTCGACTTTTGAGGTCTCATCAGTGCAGTTGATTTGATCAGACTTGGGCAAAATTCTCTCTAAATGTGTTTAAATTCAAATACAAAATAATTGACTGTAAAGTATTTAAATACAAATACAAAATACTTTTCGGCAATATTAGTAAATACAAAATACAGATACTTTAACAATGTGTTTGAATACATTTCAAAATACTTTGCAAATACTTTTCCGAAAAAAAAAATATTTGAACCAAAGCGAATTCTGGATTTGCAAAAGCACTACAAGGTATAGCTTTTCGAGTACTATTAAAATTTGGAAAAAAGTGAAAATCAACGAAGTTCCAGATACGGCGTTTTTATTTCGGGCAGCAGCTTTGTTCACCGTTATTTGTTATCCATTGCGTGGAACACATGTATTGAAAATACAAAATACAAATACTTGTTGTAAAAGGTATTTAAATACAAATACATTAAAATATATGTATTTAAATACAAATACAAAACACAGTATTTTGTATTTCACAGTATTTTGTATTTCAACTATGTATGATGTCTTTTTAATAAGTTACAAAATACTGTACATCCCAAGTCTGGATTTGACCGACATTTACTCCAGACTATATATGCCCGAGGAATTTGAACTTGTAACTGTCATACCACCTGCACTGTTGGGACCGAAAAGGTCGAAACAGTGTTCACTGTCTGAAGTTATGTATACGTACTTGCGCTTTTGCATTTGTGTCACAAATTGTGATCTTAGCGCTGACTTTCATTGTGTGCTCTGGGCCGTATGCACAGACATAGTGCCTACCAAGCATCCGCTTTTTCACGGGTGAATGAGTCTGGCAGGGAGGATTTTGTGCAGGTTTTTGTAGCTGGTACAGTTACGTACCACTCTTGTAATTATTATAGTTACGAACCACAAGCAAAAAATCTTTCTCAGGCATATGTCGCCGTGAGTAAATGTTGGTCAATCCCACTGCACTGGTGAGATGTAAAAAGTCAAAACAGTATCACCTGTCTGCTGTCATAAATGTTTAAATTGGTTTTACCATTGTTAACTTTATACTTTTTAGCTATTGTATTTAATTCCACCTTTTTTACTGTTACGGTTTTTTTTTGATACCGTTATGCGCTTTTGATCTGAATTTCCGTAAGGAAAGAGCGCTATATACATCTGATATTATTATTACCGTATTATTAATGCTTGCTCTCACA
Source organism: Trididemnum miniatum (assembly GCA_964006365.1). Lineage (NCBI taxonomy): Eukaryota > Metazoa > Chordata > Ascidiacea > Aplousobranchia > Didemnidae > Trididemnum > Trididemnum miniatum. The sequence continues at coordinate 12,262,740 of OZ023238.1, forward strand.
TAAGCTCCCGACGTAATAAAGAAGCAACACATTGCAATGAGTAAAAATCATAATATTGAAGGCAATCTGAATCGCTATGAAACATTTCTGAATCTGCTAATTTAAAGACAAAGAGGAAACCAAAGCCATAGGAATTTTTAAAATTCGACGTTTTGCAACATAAATCCAGCTATCATCATCAGCGGTATGAGCAAGTTTTGCACTGCCTTCCTTATACTGCTGATGATGACAGATAATATTCATTCCATATTTAACAAATATCGTTGCGGAGGTATCATTGGTCAGAAATAGAAATTATACTGGCTAATCACTTACTGAGATGAAATCAGCATTTCGTACTGTGTCAAAATCAAAAACATCTATCAGAAGTCCGAATCCAGGGGTACTTGCAACCAAATTCCACTCGCAAAAGGCATTATTTGGATAAAGATTAGGATAGAATGGAGATTGTATGGCAATTGGGTTGCTTGTTACATTGGCATTAAATCCACACGTAAATTCTAAAACATATGGAAGTTGACCTTTGATAAATAAAAATTGACTTAAAAATTGCAGGTTACTCAGATCCTACAACAAAGTTCACGACAAATAATGACGCAAATACGCCATTACCCTACAAGTTTGACAAATGTTTTTTGGAAAACTTGTGGCACTATGCAGCTAAATTGCACGGTTAAAAGACTTTTTGTGTTTGGGCCAACGGTTACTTCTCATTGCCATTCACTAGGGATGGGCAAAGTGAAACACCGAATCCGGTGCAATTTGAATCCCAAGGTATTTGGTACGCAAAATTTTATTTATCCGAATATCTGGGTTCGGATAAAAAGACGGAAAATATTATTTATCCACATATTTGGCTTCAGCCGGGCAGACAGCGCTGAGGTCGTGGCTGACTGGAGAACATTTGGAGAGATTTGAGCGGAATTTTGGGCTTCTTCGGACGTGATGATCTTATTTTTGCTCTTCACATGAATTTGATCGAAATTTTGAATTTCTCCGGAAAGATTCGGCGCTTCATATTCGGTTCCGGATGCGGTTTTCGGATTCGGTTTTGTTCCGGAACAGTCAAATGTTCCACATTGCCCATTCCTACCATCCACTGTTGATCTTTAAAAGAGGTTGCACGAATGTAAAAGTCCTCCTATAAATGTTATTCTTCAAGCAAGATAGGCCATGAAAGTACAAACGTTTGCACAGCTTTTTTTTTCCACAATTGCATCGGACAAGTCTTAAAAGTGCGCTTTATTTCACCATCTTTCGAATTATTAAGTATGAAACTTATTTGACGTTTGTTGACCTGTCACAGCTAATGCTTCTGCATTGGCCACAATCGTGAAAAATTTTCATGCAACTTTACGCTGTATGCAAGTAAACTAAAAAAATTGTTAACTTACCTATTGCCTGCCACAAGAGTTTTGATAAAAATATTGCAGTACCATATCATACACGCGCTTTTTTCAAGATATCATATATTACGTATAACCAGATTGATGCATAAAACCCACACGTGAAGACCCATTACAAATTCAAACATTTTAGAAGTTTGTTGAGGAGCAATCATTTTACTTACAGTAAAGAAAATGATTCATACAGTACATACTTACTCTAGCAATCATTCATGAATTTCTCATTGGCGTGCTATTTTATATTAATGGCTTTGCTTTGAAATGCGCTAAATTACGAACAAGGTTCGACTTATTTTCAACAGAAATCACCTTGTTGCAACTTGGTAAAATATTATTCGATGACTACTATATGTGCAAGGAGATAACAGTGTATCAAAGACGGTTTTTTTCTCAAACAACTTGACACCTTCTTGAAAAGTGTGTGAAATGGTATAACACCATGTTAGAAAAAAATAGTGTTCTGGGACGAGAATACTTTGCACATTAAACCCAAAGTTTGCGATTGGGGAAAAAAATGTGCGTGTAGGCCTCTATTGAAGTTTTGAAAAGAATGAGCGTAACTCAACTTTCGCTGCCTCAGATGCAGCTTGCAGCTTCAAAATATCGGTTTGGAAGTTTTAGTGTTTATGGCGAAGGTAATACTTTACGCAATGCCTGCAAACTAATGAAAATTTGAGGAAAATACACTCTCAATTAATGCATTTGTGTTATAACTAGGGCGATTTTTTGTGACCTAAAACTCTTGAAAATGTGACTTTATTGAAAAAAACTACAGAAAACAAAAAAGCAGCTGCGGCTCATGTTAAAAAGCGATAAAATAGTCTTAATAGGTGCTTAATAGTGTTTACATTCTTTGGCTAAAAAGTTTCTGTCTTCAGCAAATGGTTTCAACATGGAAAAACTGTTTACTATCGCAGCTTGTACCAATAAGATGGGTAAAGCTGGTGCAAATGCCCAGAGGCCCACGCCTGGAGTGGGTGACTTTTTTTTCTAAAAGAAGGTGCTTATTAAAGACTTGTTTAATTTTTTTTAAGGATGCTTTTGACAATACCTATTTGGTTTTTTGGCCTAAAGCCTCAAAACCATCTTAACGACCCAGATGCTTATGCATTATTGTAAGGTGTACAACTTTGTGGGCTTTATAGTCAGCACGTGTATTTAAGCGCTTTATATTATTGAACAGCTTAGATGGCTGAGTGGTAAGAGCGTCTGCCTCCGGAGTAGTAGACGTGAGTTTGATTCTGAGTCGGGTCAAACCAATGACTTTAAAATTGGTATTCACAGCTTCCCTGCTTGACGTTCAGCATTAAAGGGCGGTGTTGTGAACAAGCCGGCAAGTTTACTTATTGTGCCGTTAGGAAAGGCACTTATCGGGATTCCCCCAACTTGGTGTGGGAGAAAGATGGCTGGCAACTCCTAAGCGAGCTCGTGTAGCGCATTGATCGCTTTCTCGTGATAGGAGGATAAATATGCAACTAAATACAAATACGTAAACACTTTGATGCAGTATCCAGGTAGTAAATATATTCCAGTTGAAGCTATAAAGATAAAAAAGTTGGAAAATTAGGCAAAAAATAGCTCAAAAACATTGTTACCTAAAAAAATATAATGTCATCGAAAATCATAAAATGTAATTTTTGTAACCTTATACCTTCTTAAATGCTGACCCCACATTCGTGAAATTTTGTTTCCACGCTTTTTACGTTTATTTGGAGCTAGCAAAAAAGTTATCTTTTATGACCAAAAATCGCCTTTTTGTCATAATGAGTCAATAGAGTAGTTTTGTCTGGCATTATTTTGCTAATTCATGATTTTGTTTGATCTTCAGTACAATCAATTAAAACAAGCACCAAATTTTGAAGCAAAATTATTCAGAAAATATCCTTCACTAACACCGATACAACCATTCGGTGACAGCAAAAACTTCAGTCAACTAAAGTTTCGTAAACTCAAACTTTGGGGTTTGGATCTTGTAAACAAGACAAAGGATTTAGAAACGCTAAAAAGTGAGTCTGAATACTCGGTTTTTGTTATTCAAAAAGATTAAAACTACTGAAGCAAGTAAGTTTTTTTGTATGAAAGTGTAAGAATGCTTTTCAAACTTTGTTTCAGGCAATCTATTTGTTAGTAACAAAACTTAATGGGGCTGCCACATGCGTTGTTACCAGAGCTGGATGTCTCGAGACGTGTCTCGGTCTCAAGACACGTCTCGAGACACGTTTTTGAGTGTCTCGGTTTCGTCTCGGTCTCGCTATGCCAATGTCTCGTCTCGGTCTCGGACCTTAAAAATCTAGGAAAATGGTCATGTCTCGATCGAGACATGAAAAAATTTTGGATTTGAAACAGCATTCAGGTCTTTGATTCGGAAGCAACAATGGTACTTACCCGATGTATTCAAAGTAAAACATTGTGCATGATTTCGCATGCGTTGTTGCGTGATTTCGCACTTTGCAAAAACATTTGGCCACATTTTGTTTAGACCATTTTGCTTTGTGTTCAGGCCTGCAGAATTGCAAGCTTTTGCTTTCTTTTTGTGAGCAGCATATATGAAAACTGGTCTATTTCAACCACTAAGCACATGCATTCGATGGTAATCTACTCTAGACCAGGGATGTCCCACCTTTTAATTTATTAAGGACCCATTGCAAAATTAAATATTTAACTGAGCCTCAAAGCGACCAAAATTCTAATATTACATATTATAGTTCTTAAAAAAAAAAAAAAATTAACCATTGATAGGTAGGCCTTGTGCTGAGCCGCATTTTGCTGAAAATGCATCTTTTTTAACAAAGAAAATTTAAAAATCCATTAATATAATTAATTAATTAATGTAATAATTAATCCCATATTGTTAATTCAGTTTTAACTTTTAACAATATGGCTTTCACTCAAAGACATAACGACCGCTAGCCACGTCTAAAAAATTAATGTATTTTTTATGGGCAAACGGTGTGTCAAATCAAAACATTTTCAAGAGAGTAACGTGTCATGTGCCATAAAATTAAGATTTCTACAAATTTGTTCCCTATGAAAGATGCTATTTTCGTCTGGTTTACAACAGCTTTCAAAAGATTATTCAAAGTAGTCCAGGCCCAAAAAAGTGCAGGGATTACAGTTGCAGGAAATTTGGTTACCGACATTGGAAGTGCTTCCAGATTTGAGCTAGCTCTTTTTATGAGAAAGTTATTAACCAGATAGATTTTCAAAAATGCATGGTGTCACAATGGCTTTAAAATTTTTATGTTAATTAATTAATTATTCATCAAATATGAAGTGTTTTGATTAAATTTTATGAACACTCTCGAGCTCAATACTTGATAAACTTGCTAAAAAATTGTTTTAACAGAGGATAGTGGGCTGCGATGCCGACATCCCTGGTCTAGACCAACATAGCCTACCAATGACTTTTTGTTTAAAGTTTTCTCGACATCTTCTTCGTTAGATTAAAAAAGAATATTGGGCCGTGTAACCGTCTGCGAGAGGTATGGCTTGCCTTGCGAGCTACAAGGACTTAAATCTTCTGTGATAATAAGCTGTTTCGTTGTTATTATGGTGAACTCGTTAAATCATTAATTGTAATCGTTAAAAATATGACCAATAACACATTTATAATAGGCTACATCAGTTCATAACCTTCATTGCTTCATTTGTTTTTGCTAATGTCATTTTGCTATAAAGTTATTTCAATAACTTGGCTTAGTAGAGCTCATACTCCAGAGTATTACTATCGTTTTTACATTTTCTAATTTTTGGCTTATGAAGTCTCGTGTCTCGTCTCGAGCCTCGTAAGTTTAAAGTCTCGTCTCGGTCTCGAAGCTATGATGTCTCGTCTCGGTAGGTTCGGTCCTCGTTCCAGCTCTGGTTGTTACGTTAAACTGTTGTATTGGAGTGTCAAGATGTGAGGGCATATTACCGCACTTAGATAAATTTGCCAAAGCGCGACTAATAGTTTTTGATCCAAAGCGTGCAATGCAACTAGGAAAAACTTTCAATCCACGATCAAAAATGGTCCCCCAGCATTAGTGAATCCAGAAGATTTGAAAGCCAATGTACTTACAACAACTTACTTATTTTCGATTAAAAGAAATGAGCGAAAGCCAATGGTTTTCTTGTCCTGATAGTTAGAATAAAGCCATGCAAATATGAAACAATCAGCTCAGTATCAACTTGCTTGAAAGCAAACGCATGAAAATTAAAAGAAAAAAGACTCAATAATTACTTTGATTTGAAAAGAGCAAATGGCTTCGTAAAAATTTCAGAAATCCTGGGTTCCCTGTTACGTATGTAAACATGTAAATATACAGTGTAATAAGAATTTTTCGGCCAACAACTAATTAAAGAAAATTTTTGTTTATGGTCTGGATATCGAGTACCTCTTTTTCTCTAGGATTGGGATCTCCAAACTACGGCCCGCGGACCTTGCAGGTCCTTTCCGTCTAGCCCGTCAAGACGTTTTACAAATGCTGCTAACTGACTTCATATACACCGCAAACATACAGTATGTACAGTAGATTTTACAACAGCGCGCAAGCAAACTTATTACACCGTGCTGAGAATCATAACCACAGCTCTGCTAGCAAACTTTGCAAAAACCTGCCGATGCTCGCCGCTAAGCGGCACAACGACCGGTAAAAACCGCTCTACCACTGGTATTTTTCCCCAAAACTGCACCTCTGCTAAGATAGTTTTTATACGTAAAAAAGGTAAACTTGACAACCCTACCAATTATCGCCCCATTTCAATACAGACTAGCTTCGCTAAAATTTTTGAGCGAATCATATATACACATTTGATCACTTTTTTAAATAAACACAAAGTGATACTATACACCAGACGGGATACGTTTCGACTATTAAATAAAGTCTCTTCAGTGGTGCTTAAAACTTCAAATCCATGAAGTAAATCCATCAACATACAATGCATTCTACCTAGCACCTTTAAAGGTTGCTTCTATATCAAACTCAAGTTTTTGGCCCCAAACAACGATACCCAATGAAAGAAAATATAACCACTAATCCACAACTAAGTTCCCGGTAGCCTAACTATCCCACATCACTATAAGCCCCTATGGCAACCCACTAATTTGCAGCTGCAGACGCGTTTCGACCTTATTATGGTCTCATCAGTGCAGCATAGCAACCTCCCACCTTCTTAAAAAAAAAAAAAAAAAATTCTAACCTTCAAAAGAACTACACACTCCTAATCTAAGCCTCTCCTCGTTCTGCTCAAGGTAGAACATTTGAAATAAAACCTTCAAGAAAATAATACAGGCTGGATTATGATGTCACAGATTCACTGTAAACAATCGATAAGAATAGAAAAGTCCGATTGGTTTAAACAATATTTTCCCGGTAATCTGAGAAGGAATATTTTGTTTAAGGTTTGTAACTATACCAGTTACCAAAACCTACAAAAAACCTCTCTGCCCAACCCGTTCGCCCGTCAAAAAGCGGGGGACAAGGCAGGCACTGTGTCTGCGCATGCAGCCCAGAAAACACAGTGAACGTCAGCGCTTATCGGTGGTTTAAACATCAATATCCCGGTACGTTTGTCGAACTGCATGTACAGTTACAGGATCCAGCAAGATGATACAAAGAAGGATATGTAAGTCAAATAGAATTCATCTTTCCTACACTTCTCCGATAGGCACCCCCAAAGTCAGGCAACAACAAAGCCCAATGTGTCAGGGTAAGAATAGGTCCAACAATTGCTGATGTTGCAGTACAGTCAATCTTCATTAAACGAATTGCTGAATTCAGATAGGCATGTGGACCATGACAAGCACTTGCAAAGCCAGCCAACGTCAGAGGGCGCTTACACTATGCTTTCTCTAAAATTCCTCAGATCCTTGTGGACCGTGACAGGCACTTGCATAGCCAGCCATCGTCAGAGGGCGCTTACACAAAGGAACCTTGGAACAATCCATCTAAAGAAGGGATGAATGTAGTCAGGCGATTGTAGTTGAATGGAGCTACTGTCTTCTTGCGGTCC
>OZ023238.1:12270336-12601535 GCA_964006365.1 Trididemnum miniatum
CTCTAGTCCATCGTGCTCTGATGATCTGCTCCAAAGGTAAACTCTCGAGCGAATTAGACAACATCCGTTCCATCATGGCTGAAAATGGCTATCCCGACCACGTGGTCAACTCTTCCATTACCAAGAAGATACGAAACTTCCGCAGACCACCGTCATACGGACCGAAGAAATGTCCTGTTTATCTACATCTTCCATGGTTGGGTGCTATTTCGACGAGGTTCGAAAAGCAAGTCGCTTCAGCAGTTCAACGCTGTTACTTCTCTGTGGAGCCCCGCGTCGTTTTTACGACTAGAAAACTTCTGCCCACAAGCAAAAAAGATGTGCTTCCTGCTTCTCAACAGAGCAATATCGTTTATGAATTTTCGTGCCACTGCGACAGTCGGTACGTGGGTCGCACATCTCAACGGCTGCAGGACAGAATTAAGCAACACGTTCCCAAATCTGTGAGAACTGGTCAAGTTTCTCAAGATCGCAAGGCCTTCAATCGCACGTGCAAATTGACCAATCACGAACTTATTTGCGACTCGGCAATTGGACAACATCTGCTGACCAATCAATCTTGTGCCTTACACTACAGCGATGACAGATTCTCGATCCTTTCAAAAGGTCGCTCGGCTTTCCATCTATCTGCCTTAGAAGCCACTTACATCAAAGTTTCTCGACCAATCCTGTGCCGGCAAAAGGAGTTTGTCTACACGCTGAAAATCTCTCACTAGCGCTTCTGTTTTTGATTGGTCGACACTTTTCGTCCAATCAGAAACGACTTCTCTTTTCTCTCTCGCGCTTTTATAAGCGGTCTCAGCTCTACATTTTTTATTCTGACGATTCCCTTGACAAGTGTCAGACGAAAAGCTTCGGGAAATATGAAACCTCTGCTTCTGGCTATCTTCAAGTTCTGTACCACCAACCAACTGTTTAAAATATATGTATTTAAATACAAATAAAAAACACAGTATTTTGTATTTCACAGTATTTTGTATTTCAAATACGTATATTGTATTTTTAATAAGTTACAAAATACATCCCAAGTCTGGATTTGACCGACATTTACTCCAGACTATATATGCCCGAGGAACTTGAACTTGTAACTGTCATACCACCTGCACTGTTGGGACCGAAAAGGTCGAAACAGTGTTCACTGTCTGAAGTTATGTATACATACTTGCGCTTTTGCATTTGTGTCACAAATTGTGATCTTAGCGCTGACTTTCATTGTGTGCTCTGGGCCGTATGCACAGACATAGTGCCTACCAAGCACCCGCTTTTTCACGGGTGAATGAGTCTGGCAGGGAGGATTTTTTGCAGGTTTTTGTAGCTGGTACAGTTACGTACCACTCTTGTAATTATTATAGTTACGAACCACAAGCAAAAAAATCTTTCTCAGGCATATGTCGCCGTGAGTAAATGTTGGTCAATCCCACTGCACTGGTGAGATGTAAAAAGTCAAAACAGTATCACCTGTCTGCTGTCATAAATGTTTAAATTGGTTTTACCATTGTTAACTTTATACTTTTTAGCTATTGTATTTAATTCCACCTTTTTTACTGTTACGGTTTTTTTTGATACCGTTATGCGCTTTTGATCTGAATTTCCGTAAGGAAAGAGCGCTATATACATCTGATATTATTATTACCGTATTATTAATGCTTGCTCTCACATAAGCTCCCGACGTAATAAAGAAGCAACACATTGCAATGAGTAAAAATCATAATATTGAAGACAATCTGAATCGCTATAAAACATTTCTGAATCTGCTAAATTTAAAGACAAAGAGGAAACCAAAGCCATAGGAATTCTTAAAATTCGACGTTTTGCAACATAAATTCAGCTATCATCATCAGCGGTATGAGCAAGTTTTGCACTGCCTTCCTTATACTGCTGATGATGACAAATAATATTCATTCCATGTTTAACAAATATCGTTGCGGAGGTATCATTGGTCAGAAATAGAAATTATACTGGCTAATCACTTACTGAGATGAAATCAGCATTTCGTACTGTGTCAAAATCAAAAAAATCTATCAGAAGTCCGAATCCAGGGGTACTTGCAGCCAAATTCCACTCGCAAAAGGCATTATTTGGATAAAGATTAGGATAGAATGGAGATTGTATGGCAATTGGGTTGCTTGTTACATTGGCATTAAATCCACACGTAAATTCTAAAACATATGGAGGTTGACCTTTGATAAATAAAAATTGACTTAAAAATCGCAGGTTACTCAAATCCTACAACAAAGTTCACGACAAATAATGACGCAAATACGCCATTACCCTACAAGTTTGACAAATGTTTTTTGGAAAACTTGTGGCACTATGCAGCTAAATTGCACGGTTAAAAGACTTTTTGTGTTGGGGCCAACGGTTACTTCTCATTGCCATTCACTAGGGATGGGCAAAGTGAAACACCGAATCCGGTGCAATTTGAATCCCAAGGTATTTGGTACGCAAAATTTTATTTATCCGAATATCTGGGTTCGGATAAAAAGACGGAAAATATTATTTATCCACATATTTGGCTTCAGCCGGGCAGACAGCGCTGAGGTCGTGGCTGACTGGAGAACATTTGGAGAGATTTGAGCGGAATTTTGGGCTTCTTCGGACGTGATGATCTTATTTTTGCTCTTCACATGAATTTGAGCGAAATTTTGAATTTCTCCGGAAAGATTCGGCGCTCCATATTCGGTTCCGGATGCGGTTTTCGGATTCGGTTTTGTTCTGGAACAGTCAAATGTTCCACATTGCCCATTCCTACCATCCACTGTTGATCTTTAAAAGAGGTTGCACGAATGTAAAAGTCCTCCTATGAATATTATTCTTCAAGCAAGATAGGCCATGAAAGTACAAACGTTTGCACAGCTTTTTTTTCCACAATTGCATCTGACAAGTCTTAAAAGTGCGCTTTATTTCACCATCTTTCGAATTATTGAGTATGAAACTTATTTGACGTTTGTTGACCTGTCACAGCTAATGCTTCTGCATTGGCCACAATCGTGAAAAAGTTTCATGCAACTTTACGCTGTATGCAAGTAAACTAAAAAAATTGTTAACTTACCTATTGCCTGCCACAAGAGTTTTGATAAAAATATTGCAGTACCATATCATACACGCGCTTTTTTTAAGATATCATATATTACGTATAACCAGATTGATGCATAAAACCCACACGTGAAGACCCATTACAAATTCAAACATTTTAGAAGTTTGTTGAGGAGCAATCATTTTGCTTACAGTAAAGAAAATGATTCATACAGTACATACTTACTCTTGCAATCATTCATGAATTTCTCATTGGCGTGCTATTTTATATTAATGGCTTTGCTTTGAAATGCGCTAAATTACGAACAAGGTTCGACTTATTTTCAACAGAAATCACCTTATTGCAACTTGGGAAAATATTATTCGATGACTACTATATATGCAAGGAGATAACAGTGTATCAAAGACGTTTTTTTTCTCAAACAACTTGACACCTTCTTGAAAAGTGTGTGAAATGGTATAACACCATGTTAGAAAAAAAAAAATAGTGTTCTGGGACGAGAATACTTTGCACATTAAACCCAAAGTTTGCGATTTGGGAAAAAAATGTGCATGTAGGCCTCTATTGAAGTTTTGAAAAGAATGAGCGTAACTCAACTTTCGCTGCCTCGGATGCGGCTTGCAGCTTCAAAATATCGGTTTGGAAGTTTTAGTGTTTACGGCGAAGGTAATACTTTACGCAATGCCTGCAAACTAATGAAAATTTGAGGAAAATACACTCTCAATTAATGCATTTGTGTTATAACTAGGGCGATTTTTTGTGACCTAAAACTCTTGAAAATGTGACTTTATTGAAAAAAACTACAGAAAGCAAAAAAGCAGCTGCGGCTCTTGTTAAACAGCGATAAAATAGTCTTAATAGGTGCTTAAATTATGGTACACGTACATAATAGTGTTTACATTCTTTGGCTAAAAAGTTTCTGTCTTCAGCAAGTGGTTTCAACATGGAAAAACTGTTTACTATCGCAGCTTGTACCAATAAGATGGGTAAAGCTGGTGCAAATGCCCAGAGGCCCACGCCTGGAGTGGGTGACTTTTTTTTCTAAAAGAAGGTGCTTATTCAAGACTTGTTTAATTTTTTTTAAGGATGCTTTTGACAATACCTATTTGGTTTTTTGGCCTAAAGCCTCAAAACCATCTTAACGACCCAGATGCTTATGCATTATTGTAAGGTGTACAACTTTGTGGGCTTTATAGTCAGCACGTGTATTTAAGCGCTTTATATTATTGAACAGCTTAGATGGCTGAGTGGTAAAAGCGTCCGCCTCCGGAGCAGTAGACTTGAGTTTGATTCTGAGTCGGGTCAAACCAATGACTTTAAAATTGGTATTCACAGCTTCCCTGCTTGACGTTCAGCATTAAAGGGCGGTGTTGTGAACAAGCCGGCAAGTTTACTTATTGTGCCGTTAGGAAAGGCACTTATCGGGATTCCCCCAACTTGGTGTGGGAGAAAGATGGCTGGCAACTCCTAAGCGAGCTCGTGTAGCGCATTGATCGCTTTCTCGTGATAGGAGGATAAATATGCAACTAAATACAAATACGTAAACACTTTTGATGCAGTATCCAGGTAGTAAATATATTCCAGTTGAAGCTATAAAGATAAAATAGTTGGAAAATTAGGCAAAAAATAGCTCAAAAACATTGTTACCTAAAAAAATATAATGTCATCAAAAATCATAAAATGTAATTTTTGTAACCTTATACCTTCTTAAATGCTGACCCCACATCCGTGAAATTTTGTTTCCACGCTTTTTACGTTTATTTGGAGCCAGCAAAAAAGTTATCTTTGATGACCAAAAATCGCCTTTGTCATAATGAGTCAATAGAGTAGTTTTGTCTGGCATTATTTTGCTAATTCATGATTTTGTTTGATCTTCAGTACAATCAATTAAAACAAGCACCAAATTTTGAAGCAAAATTATTCAGAAAATATCCTTCACTAACACCGATACAACCATTCGGTGACAGCAAAAATTTCAGTCAACTAAAGTTTAGTAAACTCAAACTTTGGGGTTTGGATCTTGTAAACAAGACAGAGGATTTAGAAACGCTAAAAAGTGAGTCTGAATACTCGGTTTTTGTTATTCAAAAAGGTTAAAACTACTGAAGCAAGTAAGTTTTTTTGTATGAAAGTGTAAGAATGCTTTTCAAAATTTGTTTCAAGCAATCTATTTGTTAGTAACAAAACTTAATGGGGCTGCCACATGCGTTGTTACCAGAGCTGGATGTCTCGAGACGTGTCTCGGTCTCAAGACACGTCTCGAGACACGTTTTTGAGTGTCTCGGTTTCGTCTCGGTCTCGCTATGCCAATGTCTCGTCTCGGTCTCGGACCTTAAAAATCTAGGAAAATGGTCATGTCTCGATCGAGACATGAAAAAATTTTGGATTTGAAACAGCATTCAGGTCTTTGATACGGAAGCAACAATGGTACTTACCCGATGTATTCAAAGTAAAAAATTGTGCATGATTTCGCATGCGTTGTTGCGTGATTTCGCACTTTGCAAAAACATTTGGCCACATTTTGTTTAGACCATTTTGCTTTGTTGTTCAGGCCTGCAGAATTGCAAGCTTTTGCTTTCTTTTTGTGAGCAGTATATATGAAAACTGGTCTATTTCAACCACTAAGCACATGCATTCGATGGTAATCTACTCTAGACCAGGGATGTCCCACCTTTTAATTTATTAAGGACCCATTGCAAAATTAAATATTTAACTGAGCCTCAAAGCGACCAAAATTCTAATATTACATATTATAGTTCTTAAAAAAAAAAAAAAAATTAACCATTGATAGGTAGGCCTTGTACTGAGCCGAATTTTGCTGAAAATGCATCTTTTTTAACAAAGAAAATTTAAAAATCCATTAATATAATTAATTAATTAATGTAATAATTAATCCCATAATGTTAATTCAGTTTTAACTTTTAACAATATGGCTTTCACTCAAAGACATAACGACCGCTAGCCACGTCTAAAAAATAAATATATTTTTTATGGGCAAACGGTGTGTCAAATCAAAACATTTTCAAGAGAGTAACGTGTCATATGTCATAAAATTAAAATTTCTACAAATTTGTTCCCTATGAAAGATGCTATTTTCGTCTGGTTTACAACAGCTTTCAAAAGATTATTCAAAGTAGTCCACGCCCAAAAAAGTGCAGGGATTACAGTTGCAGGAAATTTGGTTACCGACATGGGAAGTGCTTCCAGATTTGAGCTAGCTCTTTTTATGAGAAAGTTATTAACCAGATAGATTTTCAAAAATGCATGGTGTCACAATGGCTTTAAAATGTTTATGTTAATTAATTAATTATTTATCAAATATAAAGTGTTTTAATTAAATTTCATGAACACTCTCGTGCTCAATACTTGATAAACTTGCTAAAAAATTGTTTTAGCAGAGGATAGTGGGCTGCGATGCCGACATCCCTGGTCTAGACCAACATAGCCTACCAATGACTTTTTGTTTAAAGTTTTCTCGACATCTTTTTCGTTAGATTAAAAAAGAATATTGGGCCGTGTAACCGTCTGCGAGAGGTATTGCTTGCCTTGCGAGCTACAAGGACTTAAATCTTCTGTGATGATAAGCTGTTTCGTTGTTATTATGGTGAACTCGTTAAATCATTAATTGTAATCGTTAAAAATATGACCAATAACACATTTATAATAGGCTACATCAGTTCATAACCGCGACGGCTTCATTGCTTCATTTGTTTTTGCTAATGTCATTTTGCTATAAAGTTATTTCAATAACTAGGCTTAGTAGAGCTCATACTCCAGAGTATTACTATCGTTTTTACATTTTCTAATTTTTGGCTTATGAAGTCTCGTGTCTCGTCTCGAGCCTCGTAACTTTAAAGTCTCGTCTCGGTCTCGAAGCTATGATGTCTCGTCTCGGTAGGTTCGGTCCTCGTTCCAGCTCTGGTTGTTACGTTAAACTGTTGTATTGGAGTGTCAAGATGTGAGGGCATATTACCGCACTTAGATAAATTTGCCAAAGCGCGACTAATAGTTTTTGATCCAAAGCGTGCAATGCAACTAGGAAAAACTTTCAATCCACGATCAAAAATGGTCCCCCAGCATTAGTGAATCCAGAAGATTTGAAAGCCAATGTAGGGGAAAGTGCGTACCCATGATCATGTTGGTCCCATGAACCACCCCCTCCAGCTTTCCGTAGAAAAGTGTTTTAGATTTTTTATCAACTTGTTTTGGCAACACTAGGTTGGTTACGCATGATCAGAAACGATAAGTGAGAAGTAAGCACGTTTGGAGGAGTTGCGTTGGTTGGTTTGTTTTTGCTACAAAAAAGTAACGTTTAGGGGTATAAATTTGTCGATCTTTGAGCATAAAGTAACATTGGTAAATTCTTGTGCATTTAGCAGTAGTAATGAGTCATATTAGGGTATATATCTAAGCACTGAGATCAAATTTTTCTGTAACCATATTGAAGAGAATGAAATTTTATACAGACAGGTTGCAGTGTGAAGCCATGAGCCACCGAAAGTGTCGACCTTTGAGCCATGGCTCATGAGTCCTTGCAAGATAAATATTTAGTTGTTTTTGCGTCTGCGTCTTCAGCACCTTTTACACCTAGGCCTTTAACAAGTTCAGTGAATCGTGTGACAACAGACATCATTTTTTTGCAGCCAAATAGGTCTACATCTTGGCTAATGTTCATCACTAAAAGATCAAGCTGGATATTTTTTAATTATTTTTTTAGTCCAAATTTGATCGTATATAGAATCACTAATGTGTTTTTATTCTTTTACAGTATTTTTGACTAAATTCGTGCAAACAGCGAGTAAACGACGTTTTATGCTTCATCTTTATTGTGGTTTATGGGAGCAAGTGTAGTGGCTCAAGGGTGCTTACTTTTTTTTCTGTGTGGACCCTTGAGCCACATCCATTTGAGGATCAATATCAGCCAACGTGTTAAAGTTATCACTTCAACCAACACGTGGTATCATCGGAGTGCAAAAGAGCATATTCCTTTAAAATTCCAACTTTATAGCTCGTGCAAAACTCAACATAGAAACGATTGTACAAAAAGTGGCTCAAGGGTCCTCACTTTCCCCTACTTACAACAACTTACTTATTTTCGATTAAAAGAAATGAGCGAAAGCCAATGGTTTTCTTGTCCTGATAGTTAGAATAAAGCCATGCAAATATGAAACAATCAGCTCAGTATCAACTTGCTTGAAAGCAAACGCATGAAAATTAAAAGAAAAAAGACTCAATAATTACTTTGATTTGAAAAGAGCAAATGGCTTCGTAAAAATTTCAGAAAACCTGGGTTCCCTGTTACGTATGTAAACATGTAAATATATAATAAGAATTTTTCGGCCAACAACTAATTAAAGAAAATTTTTGTTTATGGTCTGGATATCGAGTACCTCTTTTTCTCTAGGATTGGGGTCTCCAAACTACGGCCCGCGGACCTTGCAGGTCCTTTCCGTCTAGCCCGTCAAGACGTTTTACAAATGCTGCTAACTGACTTCATATACACCGCAAACATACAGTATGTACAGTAGATTTTACAACAGCGCGCAAGCAAACTTATTACACCGTGCTGAGAATCATAACCACAGCTCTGCTAGCAAACTTTGCAAAAACCTGCCGATGCTCGCCGCTAAGCGGCACAACGACCGGTAAAAACCGCTCTACCACTGGTATTTTTCCCCAAAACTGCACCTCTGCTAAGATAGTTTTTATAAGTAAAAAAGGTAAACTTGACAACCCTACCAATTATCGCCCCATTTCAATACAGACTAGCTTCGCTAAAATTTTTGAGCGAATCATATATAAACATTTGATCACTTTTTTAAATAAACACAAAGTGATACTATACAGTACTCTAGGGGTGTGCAACATTTCTTGTCGTTGGGCCATATAAACAACTTAGAAATCCAGCTGGGCCACACCAAAAATTTAGTTTTTCTATTTACGCAACGAACTGAAAATTTCTCACAATGTAAAATGTTATTTGTGTAAAATTTTAGCGGGACTTTTAGAATTTAATGTTCTTGATTAGTTTGTTAACATCAGCTTTGACAGAGGTTGTAGCAACCCGTTTTTAACTTTTCCCAAAGACACAAGTAAACTTGCCGACTTGTTCTCCACACTGTCCATTTTTAGCTGAGCGTCAAGCAGGGAAGCTGTGATAACCTATATTAAATAGTCTCTGATTTGACTGGACTTGGAATCAAACCCGAGTCTGCAGAGACACACGTCGTATAGGCCATCCGAGACAAAACACAAATAACAAATGAACTGAAAAACAATGGCGGCTAACCAGCCTAGCGCCACTTCCTTTCTATTGTGAGTAACCCATTGTATGTAACAGATTTTTCAGACACAGCTGATAAGTGAACCAGTCTAAAACCACAAAGCGAAAAAATGCTTACTTCACGTACAATCTAATCAAATTACTGCGCTAAGCTACGAAAAAGATACACGAAATGTAAATTGTCACTCTAATTAAATTGCCGGATTATGATTTTATGCTTTGATGGGGAAAAATGAGAGTGTTGATGAGGGCCTGACTAAATGGCTTGACGGACCGGGCAGTGGCCCGCTGGCCGCCTGCTGCATACCCCTGCTATACACTCAGTATGGCTTTCAAAAAAGTTATCCACCAATCATTCTCTTACTGAAATAATCACCAACTTTTTCGAAAACATCAATAACTATTTGCATACACGCTTAATATTCCTTGACCTCACGTAAGCCTTCGATACAGCAAATCACGAAAATTTCTGCTTAAATTAGCTTATCATAGTATTCGGGGTCAGGCAAATGATTTCCTGCAAGCTTTAAAAAAAACAATTTGTTTCTATAGACAATCACGAGTCTCGATAACTATTCATTGACCACGGGTTTGCCCAGGGTTCAATCCTAAAACACTTATTTTTTTTATTATACCTTAATGATTAGCCGTCATCTGCTAATTGCTTCACAAAACTTTTTGCGGACAATACTTGCTTATTGTTTTTAGCCCTAAACCCATCTAAATTACACTTTGATATGAAGAAAGATTTAGACCAGGGGTCGGCAACCTCCAGCACGCGTGCCAATCATGGCACGCGACGTAGTTTTATACGGCATGCGGAGTGGTGAAAATTTTCCAAAAACATTTTTTTAAATGTTAAAATAATAAAATAATTACATTCTACTCGAAACAAGTGGTTAATTTGCTGCGTCGCGTTTTATTGTTTAGGTATTATCACTTTTTCATTAGTATTATTACGTCACTATTGTATATTTGCATTTTGTTTAGTTAATACCCTTAAGTGAACCGCGTTGTCTGCAGCCAAAAGGTCAAAATCAGATGCGAGACAATTTCAAGAGCCGTGGCAACAAATGTTTTTGGCTTGTCTGTCGTAATGACAGAGCTGCACCGTCACTTTGCTGTGATAACGTGGCTTGCCGTACCTGAAGACCTCAAGTATTAAACGTCATTTTGGAACTACTGGTATTTTTCCCCAAACGTGCTGCATAATGCGGCATAATGATATTCAAAAATGTGGCAAAATAGCTGGAATATTCCCATATACTCAATTGTCATAACACCTTAAAATTGATATTATGCAAATTAGGCAAAAAGCATGGAAATTTGAAGGTATACCATATCGCAGACTAAAAATTGCAGTTGCGTTTCAAGTCTTTGATTGTAAGATTTTTTTTTTTTGACAATTCAATAGCAAACTCATGTCATTGTGAAACGTTTCTAATGAATAACGTATTTCTACAGCAGTAAACAAAAAAAAAATTTAAAAATCGCTATTGGAGATTGGTTTGAATTTTCACGTCGTACTATTAGGCGTGCTGCAAAAACACAATTGACCTCGGTGGTATACGAGTAAAATCTGTTGTTAAGTGGCTATGATTGTGGGTAATTTAAGGTAAAGAAGCTGGACCTTACTTCTCCGTCCTTTTTCATGAAAAAAACATAAAAATGTTCAAAAAAAAAATACCGTAGTTTTAGTTATTGTACTGCTAATTTTGAAGTGAGTCTACAGCAGCCTATAATAATTTTTGAACAAAGCAATTGGTAAGTAATCCGCAGGTCAACTTATCTTATAAATTTATCAATTTTACTAATCGGGCAAGGCAGTCTAAATGAACAAAAATTAATGACGTTAGTTATGAACGTCTGGTTTCATTAATTGGTTAAAGTTTATGATTACGTCACCAAATGAGCATGATTTTTATCGAGTAGTTTTTTTCCGCCGATATATTTATCATAAGCTTTCTCCTTCGCTATTGAGTGCCATAATTGCCAAAAACAATGTAATGCAAACAACATTAAACAAGACAATAATTATATAACCGTAATCACCGGCAATATTGCGTAATCAATTGATCCAGCTCAACTATGATTGCTAAAATAACCAAAAGCATCTCAATTTTTTATCAAGGCTTGAAAGCAGTAAAAGACAATCAAATTTTACGTGATTTTTGGTCTGCTAGACCACATTTAGTGACAAGGCCAGTCAATACAGTCACAAAATCCATTTTGCAGCTTGGACTATGAAATCATGCTAGCTACGCAGTAATATCATATCAGGCTATGACTGGAGCACAATCAACGCATAGGCCTATGGAGCAC
The DNA here is from genome assembly GCA_964006365.1 of Trididemnum miniatum. Lineage (NCBI taxonomy): Eukaryota > Metazoa > Chordata > Ascidiacea > Aplousobranchia > Didemnidae > Trididemnum > Trididemnum miniatum. Next base: position 12,281,979 of record OZ023238.1, read on the forward strand.
AATGTAGGGTAGGACTATAGGAGACATCCCAACAATAAAAGCACTTTCGCCTCGCCATTTTGCTGATATCAAAAGCTGTTTCCAAAACCACAACGGCTTCGTTTAAGTCAGGGGTGGGCAACTTCTTTGCTGTCGGTGGGCCAGATGAGAAAACTGAAGCCCTTGGGGGGCTGAATTATTATATAAATAGTATGACGTCACACGAAACGAACCGGTAATTGTCACTCAGTAGTAGGAGATGTCTTAAACACTCTGCTGTGACCTAATTTACAGCATGAAAACAATTCTACCATAAATATAAAATACAACGTAACTTCATTTTCTTGTATTTTTGAGGCCTTATCTGGGGCTATTCAACGCTGGATGGAAAAACCCACCCCAAATCATTATTTTCCATACTTTTTTCATCCCCTTAATGACATCACTTTCTCCAAAATGCGGCCAACAAATTGCAAGAGCAACGTAACTTTTCGACTATAACAAAAGTCTTGTCAGCCTTGCTACGCACAGCCAATCCAGGCTAGACTCATTCCAGACTGTGAAGACTCTTTATTTGAATTGCTTCTCCTGAACAACTCGACTTCATTTCTTTCTAAGTTGTTCTCTCTTCTTAGCAGGCAACTGGCCGCACGCAACGATGCCCAGTGAAAGAAAACTATATCGGTAGCTTCTATCCCACAACCAAGTCACCAGTGGCCCAACTAGCCCACATCACTACAAGGCCCATGGCAACCCACTCACTTGCCAACCACTATTGGGTAACATATATACAATTGAGCTTGAGTAAATGGGCCACTGGTGACTTGGTTGTGGGATAGAAGCTACCGGTATAGTTTTCTTTCTCTGGGCATCTTTGTGTGCAGCTAGTCGCCAGCTAAGAAGCGAGAACATTTCCTAGAAAAAAAATGAAGTCGAGCTGTTCAGGAAAAGCAATGCAAATAAAGAGTCTTTACAGTCCGGAATGAGTCTAGCCTGGATTGGCTTTGCGTAGCAAGGCTGACGAGACTTTTGTTATAGTCGCAACATTAATTTGTTCCTTGCAAATTTCTTATTTGACGTAACCTATGTTACCCTGTTTTTCTGTTGCATTTATTTTGATAGTATTATGTTGATAATTTTCACAAAAAGGCCGTTAAGTATACCTCCTTGCGTTGCTTTCGGGCTTTTTTTCCTGTACGTAAATTTCTTTAAAAAGTTATCAAAACACCGTAGCGGCACTTGCGGATATTTTGTTGTTGACCTAGTGGCGTTTTTTTTCTTTGGTGTCAAATTGCAAGAACAACGTAAAAGTTTTCGTAAATCAGTTAACAATTGCAGAAACATCGTGATTGCCAAGCATCATTGCGTAACACTGCAGTTACGTTGTTCCTTCGATTTAACTTATTTTGTTAAAATATGAGATTGCGCTATTTCTTATGCCAGCCGTTCTCAACTTTTTTTGGCTTTCGGCACCCTGTAACCACTAAAAAAGTTTTGCCGCACCCAAATGCACCTAAGAGCTCCCGATTTTATTAAAATAAGTTTTCAGAATGAAGTTTGCATCAAAACATTATTTTGAAACGGTTGTGATTAGGCCTAATAACAACTTAACAGAACACAAAAATATCATTTAAATCAATTGAGCATTATCCTCTCACAATTTGTGCGCGCATTCGATAATGCTACTCGCATTTCTTCTTCCACTACAAGTACCCTTTCTCCTTTTATAGTTTTTAGGTATGCTAAAAGGAAAAGTCTGGTTTTACAGAGGTAAGTTGTAGAAAATTGAAGTAAAATAACCAGTACCTTTTATCCAATGTAAGGGTATTCATTTCGAAGTACTCAACGAACCGAAAATATTGGGCCGGCCAGACCAGACCCCGATTTTTGAAGCCCGAACCCGACCCGAATCCCTCTTCATCAACCAGTCTGAGCCCGTTTTAAACCCAAAATCAAAAACATCACATTAACTTTTTAAGAACTTGTAATAAAAAAGAAAAATGAGTTTTACCTATTTACAGTCACACCAGTTACCGAAGGACCTGAATTGCAACTGGCACACTAGCAAAATGCAAATGGCACAGTGGGGTGCCGCAGCACCCCGGTTGAGAACCACTTCATTAAGCAGTTACGTTGCTTTATCGATTTATTCTTGAAAAACAAGCGAGTATAATTAATTGAAACAACAACGTAATGAATACAGATCAATTTCAACCTCCCAAAATACTACTTTCAAGACGTACCATAAAGATGGTCAAAATTTTTTTTTAGAGTTTGCCTTCGCCTCAAGGTTGTTTTTTTTTTCGTTATATATCCTAATTTGAACTTCCAGACCAAATTTCACCTAAAAAAAGACGACATTTAGAGGTCACTCAGTACTAACATTTTTGCTGCGCTAGGCTAATAGTCCTAATGTTGTATGAAAAAATCACAATGCTGCTTGTTTTCTGGCAGAAGTATGACATCACGCATTAACCAGTTGATAAAATTAGTTTGGTTTATTTATATCATATTTTGGTGTGGGCTCATGCTACGTACTGTACATAGCAACAAATCAAAATTCCTCCCAATGTTAAGTCTAAAGAGACGAATCACACAACCAATACAAAGGATAGCCTATAACGTCTTTTAATTACACAATTATCAACGCTGCTTTTGAAAATGTTGAAAAATTTTTTCGATGATTATAAACTAGCCGAAGTATTAGATCATTAATAAGTTATTAGAGGCGGTGCTGCCATTTGGATTAAAAAAGTTCAATCTTCTCTGGCACTTTGTGTAGGCCATTGTTTACTCCCATAACAAGTTTCACCACTTTCTGTTCGTATGGATTACCGGCCATATTCAGCTAGCCTTAGGCCTGCTGCAAATATGTCTTCAGTTTATTTAGATTGAGTCTATTGAGCGAAAAATTTCTTGATTTTTTTTCTTCTTTCTCAAAAATCTTCTTTCAAAGTTTTTGGTAAAAAACAGATTCTCGAACATCGTGATAGGTATCTTCCAGGTTGCATTTAGGGCATGTCATCGACACTTAACGTCCAATGGTGTTCCTGTGGTTCTGCAAGTTGAATTGACCTGCAAGGACTTGCAAAACTTTATTTAGTCTCTTGAGACACAAAAGTTGTAGGGTAAAGCGTGGCGACGCCCACTCGACATTTTCTGTGGTTATCAAACAGTTCGTTCTTCCCTTCCAAGATGTCTTCCATCTTTTAATACTCCAGTCACTCACTGCTGCGCGAACACTAGCATGAGGGGTTGTGATAAAGGTTTCAGGCCCCAAACATTTAAGTGCTGACCTTGATTTTGCCAAGATACCTGACTTTTTAGTACTATATGATGCCTGGGGAAGTGTGGGATCTATCGGACACATTTACGTAATTTTATTTTTTGTCCAACTGGTTAGACAATTTTAAATACTTTTTAAATGAAGTTGGACTTTGGTTTGTGGTAAACATATCCCGCACTCAAACGGAAAAAGTCGAAACGCTGTGGGTGATTTTTTTGCGATTAAAAAGTGTCACTCAAGCTTCCGAACGGTCCCCACTCATGGTGATCTTACGTCCATACGGTCGGGACCTTTCTGACAGCTGCAGATGTGACCCAAAGTAATAAAAAACGTCTCATAAAGATCGTTTCTACAAATGGATATCTAACAAATGTGTATTAACACAAAACAACTATGCTTAATAAGCGATAATTATGGCAACATAATCCACACGCTGCAGTTAACAAGATCGGCTTTAAATATAAAATTCTGCTCAGCCGCTTCGTTGTGGCGACTGAGACGGGTTGTGGCAAGATTTTTACAATATCATTCAATGCCTTTCAGACAGCGTCTGAGTAATTGAACATGTCCGATAGGTTCTGTCATGAAACTGCAAGGAAATAGACATAACAAACCTAGGGCTTTAATTCAGTTGTTGCTTGCGCTTACACTAAATAAGAATGAAGCAACCAGCGCCATGGCCCAGTGGTTAGAGCGTTCGCCTTGGAAGCTGGTAGACTGGGTTCTATTCTCAGTCGGGTTGAACCAAAGACTTTAAAACTGGTATCTGCTGTCACACTTGCTAAACGCTCAGCAATTAAGCGTAGCGTGGAGGATGAAATGAACAGAGAGTAAAATACGTCAGTGAATTCTTGACAAAACTTAGTCCTGGCGCTAAAGAATCTTAGTATTAGTTATAAAGCGCCATAAAACCACACAACATTTCATTTCATTTCAATCCACGCGACGAATCGTAATGGCAACAAACACGAAACAGGTTAACAGGCAGTATGTTGATTACACGATTACAACGGACAACTAATTTACAATGATACTTGAACCTTTTAACAACACAAACAGAATAGACAACTTAACAGCACATTCACACTCACCATAAAAATAATGAAACCCAAAACTAATTAGTGAGAAACAGGATTACCGTATCTCAACGGCGGGAACATCGTTAGGGCTTGAACATCAGAAAAACTGTCATCGTTGTTAGGGCTTCCAGTAGCATTTTCCTCGCTTGCTGGATTTTTGCTGCTTAACTGAGATCGAGATATTGATAGATCAAGAATTTGCGCTTCATCCTGAGAATTGGCATTGGAACCTCTCAGCGTCGGATTGTCTTCTGTCATTGAACGGAGCCAAATCTCGAAGGGACACATTAACTTCTCTGCCATCCTCATAGCGAACTCGAGCATATGTTGGATTTGCCTCAATTAAATTCGCTCTTACTACCAGATCATCAATCTTTCCATTTCTCACAAATTTTCGCCCGAAAACAGGGCCGGGAGAACTCTACCAGTCAGGCAGGGATTTTCCCAGGGGTAATCTTCTTGAAAAATTTAAAAACCTTTTGTGAGGCGTTGCATTTGTAGACGTACAGATTAACGATCTTAACGCGTGCATAACTTGGAGTAGCACCGATTCCCAAGCTTTTATCGGAAGGTTGCGAGACTTCAAAATGCACGAAATCGCCTACCATATCACTCCATTGTAGCGCTTGGCTTGAGAGTTTTCTTGAGGGTGGTAGGGTGAGAAGTGACTGGTTGCTACACCTCGTTCTAACAAAAACCTCTTCACCTCTCGTGAAAGGAAGAACTTTGCACGATCGGAGTAGATGCAACTGCAACAGCCAAACAAGTTGAACAATTGGGATAAGCATTTAATCGCAGTTCTCGAAGAGGTGTCTTGACAAGGAAAACAAAATGGAAATCTTGAATATTCATCAATTACACTAAAAAGGTAAACATTTCTAGTTTGTGAAAATAAGGGGTCTTTAAAATCAATATTTAACCGCTCCATGGGCTGTGTTGCTTTAATCAAGGTACTGGGGATGACGTAAAAAAGCGGGGTTTAATTTCAGAGCAGGTAGGACATCGATTACAAACTTCTTTCACGTAGTTAGTTGAGAAAGGGAGATTTTGGAGCGGACAAATTGCAATAACCTAGTAACCCCCGGGGCAGCATAATTCTTTGTGAATATCCATTAAAGAATTGATTTTGCCAGTAGACAAAGATGCACAGTGTGCTCTTGATAATGCGTCCGACGCAACATTCAGTTTTCCCGGCCGATATCGTATCGTGTATGAAAAAGATGCCAACTTTAAACGCCATCCCAGAACTTTGTTGTTTTTTACTTTTGTGCGTCTTCTGCTATCAAACATGAAAACCACTGACCGCTGATCTGTGATCAGTGTAAAGTGCTTTCTAACAAGAAAATAGGCCCATTTCCGCACTGCCTCGATAATACTGGTAGCTTCTTTTTCCATGGCTGGACAGTGCAGTTCTCCCCCATGTAAAGCTCTGAACATGAACGCTACCAGTCGGCCATTTTGATTGAGGGTGGCGGACACAGCCACGTCTGATGCATCACATTCAACCACAAACTCAGATGCTTCATCTACCGCCGAAAGTGTAGCTAAAGCAATAGTTTTTTTTAAGATCAAGAAAACTATTCAATTGCTTTTGATTTAAAGAAAATGACTCGGCAGTTTTTAGAATATGTATCTTGTCTGAAAACCCAAAAACCCATTTGGCGTAATAAGCAAAAAATCCCAGTGCCCTTTGCAGTGATTTGGAAGAAGCTGGAGGGGGCAATTTTCACAATGCCTCTAATCGTGACGGGTCTGGTTTGATTTCCCCCCTGCCCACGCAATATCCCAAAATACGCAAACATGAAGTAGCATAAACAGTTTTGTCGTGATTAAGAGTTATGTTTCAAGAGATCATGGCTTCAAGAAAACGAGAAGTAGCTTCAGCTAATAAGGCATTTATTATCAAAAGCCTCAATAATAACATTGTCAAAATTCACAACAGTATCACGCAATTTATCGGTCTTAACAATATTACCCATTATGCGTTGAAAAACTGGCCCGTCATTTTTAACACCAAAAGGAATTCGATTGAATTCCCATAAACGGTCACCAGCTTGAAAGGCAGTAAAAGGCTTATCATGTAAGCAAATAGGCACTTGATGGTTAGCAGATTTTAGATCATAAGTAGCAAACACACTATACTTCGATAACTTATGAACAATCTCTTCAATGTTAGGTATCGGGTATGCATCCAATTCAGTAAATAAATTTACAGTCTGAGAACAATCGACACACAACCTTTTTTTGTTATTGCTCTCAACTACAACAACTTGAGCTCGCCACGGCAACTGACTCGGTTTAATAAAACCATTTGGCCATTCCTAAACGAATAAATTCTGCATCGGCAGCGTTAAACCGGCGTGCTTTAGTAGCAATCGATTTGCAGTTCGAAGTTAGATTTGCGAATAAAAGCGGTGATTCGAGGTCGGCAGCGGCTGCTGCACATGTTTCAAATCCGGCAGCAGGACGAACAACTAAATCATTTTCAGAACCATTTTGCTCAAATTTTACACGTTTGTGCCTTGATTAAAAATCATTTCCTAATAAAACATCAGCACATAAATTTTTTAAAACATAAAGTTCAACCGAATTGTAACGACGCTTGTTTAAAACAATATCCACCTTACACTAGCAACTGGCATTACATTGGGTTACAGTTTAGGCCATTGTCACTTGGAGACTTGTCGATTGCTTCGATAAACCAAGCTTTTGGACAACTTCTTCGTCAAAGCAGCTTTTGGAACTTCCGGTATCGATAAGGGTAGAAAGTTTTTGTCCGTTAATGGTGGACGAAATAGTATTCAAATCGCCAGACTTCGATTTAGAGGAACAAAGTGAATTTGCATCGTTTGTCGTTACAGCGCTAGACGTGGCTTTTCTTCTCCACTCGTTTTGCGCATTATCAGATCTGCATACATTAGACCAAAGCCCTTTTTTATAACATTTAAAACAAGTCGATAACCTAGCCGGGCACTTGCATTTGGGTTTGCATTCTAACTTCCCACAACTTCTGCAGAGCTTCTGCATTCGAGCTGCTGCGCTCACCGGCTCACATTCGCTAGATTCAGTCGCCCCCAAGTGGACTTGTCGCTCAAAATTTCTTGCGTTCTCTTCGGCGTCGTGTAGAAATGAAATGTTGTGTGGTTTTATGGCGCTTTATAACTACTAAGGACCTTTAGCGCCAGGACTAAACTTTGTCAAGAATTCACTGATGTATTTTTATTCTGTTTATTTCATCCTCCGCGCTACACTTAATTGCTGAGCGTTTAGCAAGTGTAACAGCAGATACCAGTTTTAAAGTCTTTGGTTCAACCCGACTGAGAATAGAACCCAGCCTGCTGTCGTGTAGAGTCACTGCAGTTTCAAAGCCCTGTCAAACATCAGTTCTCTATTTTCCAACAGGTGTTGCCGAATGCGATGCGAAAAAATGCCATTAATAAATGCGTCCCTCATCATATCGTCTCGGTATTCTTTTGCGCTGACGTCACGAAAATTGCAGGATTTGGCCAAATTTCGTAAGATTTTTCGAAACTCTTGAAGGGTTTGACTAACATCTTGCTTTGCCGAGGAGAGCATATGCCGAGCATAAATCTCACTAGGTTGCTTCACAAATAAGGCTTCCAACATACGCATTGCCTCGTCGCATGTTTGACAATCATCAATTTGCTCATAAACTTCACTTGACACGGAACTGATTAATGCATTCAGTTTAGCTTGCTCAGCATTTTTTTCGTCTTCTAAATGTCTTTCCAAGTAATTAGTATACGTTCGACGCCAATGTTTAAAGTTTCGCGCAGCCACTGAACGATCTGCATTAAAGCAAAGCCTTTCAGGTTTTAACAATTTTTCCATATTGTTTAACAGAACAACTGAATTAAATTGTTATGAAACTGCAAGGAAATAGACATAACAAATCTAGGGCTTTAATTCAGTTGTTGCTTGCGCTTACACCAAATAAGAATAAAGCAATCCACGCGACGAATCGTAATGGTAACAAACACGAAACAGGTTAACAGGCCAGTGGCGTAGCTAGAGGTTCTGCCGCCCGGGGTGGTTCAAAAAATTGCCTCCCCCAAATGATCAATAATGTTTTAAGCATTAATCAACTTCAAATCCGGTCATCTGTTTTGCACAAAATACGCGTCAATTAAAAGCGCGCTGACTCGGAAACTACAGCAATGATTACGAAGCTATAGTGTGTACTAAAAAGGTTAGTTAATTAGTGTCTTTCATTTCCATGCAGTCAATATAACAATAATACAAAAAAATGATATGCAATGTCGGTGTCGCACTCAAGATTTGGCAAAGGGGGGGTCCATAACCGGAGGTCTGGGGATGAAACCCCCAACCTCCGCAGGTCAAGGGGATCTGGGGGCATAGCCCCAAGCCGCCAACAAATTTTTACGGCTTTCACATAAAAAACACTCATTTTAGCACACTTTTTTTTATCGAAAAAGAACATGCGGTGATGCAGTCACTATGGACCAGTGGCGTAGCGAGGAATTTCGAAAGAGGGGGCGGCCATAATTTCCACCTTTTTTTCAAATGTAAATTTTTTTCAGCAGAACAAATTTGAAGCTGATTAAAAAACAAGAAAAGCTCCAGGAGGGTCCGGGGGCATGCTCCCCCGGAAAATTTTTGAAAATGTACTTCCTGTAATGGCTATTTTAGTACTTTTTGAATGATTTTCAAGCAAATTGTGTTTAAAATTTTTGACCCTAATTCCGAGTGCCTCGCCAAATATGATGCCTTTTGTGCGCAAATTTTCGATTAGGCTATGCGTGCTTAAGGCTTAAGAACAGAACAGAACTTTTTTAGTAGACGCCGGCAAGACACACACTTCATTTTAGCTATTACGCGTATGAAACAAAAACACGGGCGTCGAGGTATAGCGCGCAAGACCATTGTGGTCTCTGAGTCTGCGCCTCCACATAACAAGGCTTATCGCTATCGTAAGACTTATCGCTATCAAAGAGGTTCGAAATTATGGAAAAATTGTATACATCAAAAAAATTTTTTAAAAATGGCCGGTGGGAGAATGCATAACCCTCATCCTACCCCCAGGATTCACCTCTGGCCATAAGTTACAAAAACCATCAAAAAAGTCTGGCATATTTTAGTCACTTGGCACCATTAGTTGTTCTTTTTTACTAAAAGGCAAGTTCGAAAGGGGGAGGGGGCATGGCCCAATGCCCCCCCTAAATACGCTCCTGTATGGGCAATGCAAAAATACTTCCGCAGCTTATGTTTAAAAGCAGAGGCTTGGCTAAAATAAGTGAAAGGAGGCTGCAACCATTATTAGTTTAAGAAATTGTAGACTAAAGTTAGGTTTTAACACCTTATTGGATTGCCAAAAGGAGGGGGGCATGGTGAATCAAATAATGCAAAGACGAAGGAAAGCAGTAGCCTACGCAATTGTGACATAATAAACATTGAAATCAAATCTTTATTATACTCGCTGGAATATGTTGAAGCGTAAACGAGATGGCGGGCTCATTTCCGCAAATTTGAGCTTGGGCATTGAGCAACACAGTAAGATGATTAACGGTTAAGCGACATAGCAAAAGTAATGGTTGCTCAAAATAATTAGGAAAAAAAATTACAAAGAGCTTACTAAAAATGCCGCCCCCCGGGTGTGCCGCCCTGGGGGTAAAACTTCCAGCTGCCGGAGGCCAAGGGGGTCTGGGGAGTAGCTCCCAGCCGCCAACGAATTTTTAAGGGTTTCACATAAAAATCACTCATTTTAGCACACTTTTTTATCGAAAAAGGGCACGCAGTGATGCAGTCACTATGGACAAAGCAAAAATATTTCCGCAGCTTATGTTTAAAAGCAGAGGCTTGGCTAAAATAAGTGAAAGGAGGCTGCAACCATTATTAGTTTAAGAAATTGTAGATTAAACTTAGGTTTTAACACCTTATTACATTGCCAAAGGGGGGGCATGGCGAATCAAAAAACGCCAAGACGAAGAAGAAAACAGTTTGCAATTGTGATATAATAAACATTAAAATCAAATCTTTATCATACTCGCGGTTCATCGAAGCGTAAACCAGATGGTGGGTCCATTTCCGCAACTTTGAGCCTGGGCATTGAGCAACACAGTAAGATGATTCACGATTTGCAAGTAAGCGATATAGCAATGGAATGGTTGTTCAAAATATTTAGGAAAAGAATTACATAAAGCTTATCCAAAAGGCTGCCCCCCGGGCGGACCGCCCCCCCCCCCCCTTGCTACGTCGCTGTAACAGGCAGTATGTTGATTACACGTTTACAACGGACAACTAATTTTTTCAAGGGCAGTGTCTTAGAAAACGTGAATGTGCTTATTTCTAAGAAACGTCCTTATTTTTTAGTCCCGTGCTTATTTTTAAAATTTTAGCGGAAAAAACAGGATTCTGCGAACATGAAGACCTTTTTTTTGGTCTTTATTGATTTTTAGTGGAAAATTTTTGGTTTTCACCGATTTTTAGTGGAAAAACAGGACTTTGTGGACGTGGAGACCTTTTTTTGTCTTTATCGATTTTTAGTGGAAAAACAGGAGTCCGTAAACGTGAAGACCTTTTTTTGGTCTTCACCGATTTCTAGTGGTTTCACAATAAACAGCTTTTGACTTTTTGGTAACCTAACTGCATCGTGCTAATTTTTTGGTGTGGTCCGGTGGCAACCCTGAGAATAGACAACTCAACAGCACAGGTCCCGTCCGAAAGGTCCCCTGGTAGCCATTTTGAACTTCCTTGGAAATATTCTGGTTCAAAAATGTCATCTAGATGTATACTCACCACCTTCAGTAAGCACGAGACTTACTTAGTTACCAGCGCAAACGAGATCTTAACACTGTGTGCAAGCTTAAAATCTCAAAACTATCCTCCCTAATTTTTTTTACTTTGAATCAAGAAAAACATTTTTTTGTCGTAGCCACCACGCTACATTCATTTTGTATCACGCGTTATGCCTTTCTCTACAAAAATATACTTTCTCTCCCTTTCTCTCTTCTTGCTCCATCCTTACACGAACATGTGATTTTACCACTAGTGAAACCTCACTTCCTTCATTAAAATGAAACCACAAACTGATCTCGGAGATATGCTAACGTCCAATAGGACCCATCATTCGATAGGTCCCACATTTCCCCTACGGCCAGGCGTCCAGGCAAGTGACGTGATTGCTTTCAACCAACTTGTTTAGGTTTTTGATGCATGTTGATACTGTGCTAGACCTCACAATATTATTTTGGATTGATAGTACAGCTACTTGCCTGTTCACTAAAATGGTTATTTTTCATTTAAAGCTTTTTTCATGATCAGTTTTTCTCTGCTTCAGCAATAGCGAAAACTTCTGCCTGGAATGGAAACATTTTTGATGAGAGCCGTTCGGTATTATACATGTATGTAGAAACTCGCAGTCGCACCACCTCTTCCGTTTAACTTACTGTAGATCCGTCAGTGTAGCGTTTAATCATGTTTTGTCTAAAGCAGAGGTGGGCAGACTTTTTGCACGAAGGGCCGCATTGGAAAAAAATTTGAAGCCGAGGGCCGCACCGCTTGGAAAAGCAAAACAAAACAGATCATTACGATCGCAGATGTCCTATTTTCCTCCCGAAATCACGTGAAAAGCAAAAAAAAAGACAAAAAAGGTCTTGGCGACTGCACATGTTCTTGTTTTCCCAGAGCTGCGAACTCGAACTTGACTTCGAAAAAACTTGATCATTTTGCCAAACTCGAACTCGAAAAAACATTTTTTCTGAACTCGAACTCGTCTTCGAGTTCATCAGAAAAATATTTAAATTATTGAAAAAAAATAAAAGATCACTACGAAATATAGTTTGCTGTTCAAGTAGGTCACAATCCGTGTAAACTGAAGTTATGATTTCACCAAAGGAAAGCTGAATGTCGTTTATTTGTTAATGCCATTGCGACCTATAAACCTAAAGTTCAGGTCTGCGAACTCGAACTCGCTGAACTCGGTCATTTTTGCCAAACTCGAATTTGAAATCGAAAATTAAAATTCTTAGAACTCGAACTTAGAAATGTCGCTAGCTTGGTCCGACTTCTGTATTTCCCTAATAAAATCAAACTAATGCTTTTGTTTTGCTGTAAACCTCATTAAATTTATTAGGTAATTTAGCCTACCAGCAGATTTTTGTTTTAAATGCACATTGCACAATGACTAGGCCTACGGTATAACTAATATGCACTTAATTCTTATCACTCACGCTTCAGCTTATTATAATCAAGGAGATTGTGGTTTATAAGCTCAGTGCGTGATGTTTAGCTGTGGAGTCGATTAGTCCATGCTCTGCAACCTCAAATTTAATCAGATCGAAATATGCTTGACATTTGCGCTTGAAAAAATTAACATGGGGAATTTACTCCCAGTGAAGTTGTCAAAGACGTTCAAACATCAGCTATCGAGAACTTAATAAGCTTTCGTTTAAAAGCGAATCATGGATTTTTTTTTCTTTAGTTGCAGGCCTACACCTTCTATTGAATATAATTGACGCAGAAACAGTAAAAGTTATCGAATAAAATGAAGCCATAATCATACCTTACATCGGTCACGTTCAAATGGACGAAATTGCTGTAAAATTAGAGCTGCGCATTGCGCATACCATCTGCATATAATGTATCTATCGAAGTAATCCGCTCCAGATCTAGGGCGATTTTGGCTATCGATTGTATCCTGTGGATAACTGATCAACTTTGGAGTTTACATGCATCTCCATTCTCCAGTATCTGTCGATTTTTCTCACCTTTACTCCAAGTGAGATAATAGTCAGGGCGTGGAAACTCAAAAAAAGGCCAAACCTCAAAAAAAATACAGAAAAGCCAGTTTTTTGATATTTGTTAGGTACTGGTCAGTACATTTACCAAAAAAAAGTCTCACGCATTATCTTCTTGGGTTACGTCATTGTGACCTCATCTTTAAGTAAACATTACATTTATTTTTACCTTGATAGGTTCCATTTGCTTGCCTATAACTTTTGTTTCAAAAGTAGGAGGTTCCTAAAACCACCTCCACTGGAACAAGTGATGGTGGAGGTGTCTTCAAATAATTTCAAGTGGAGGTGTCTTCAAATACTTCAAACAAAACGTAACGTCATTAGTTGATGACGTCATAATCCTCAGTCGAAAACGCTCAAAAATGATCTTTTTTTAAAATTTCGAGTGGGTATCAACTAATTTAATTTTTGTTTTAGTTTACATAGAAGCAAAAAGTTACGCTTTTCCGCAATGGTATACTGTAATACGTTTTTGGTGAAAAATTGAAATCATTTGATGAAAATTTTGTGACAAAAATTTGTGTTTTTATTTACATGGGTGAAAATTTGAAAATGTCTGTTGTAGTCACAAATTCGATTCTTTGCATTTTTTAGCTGATCAAAGATTGGTGAATTTCGGAGTGCGAGTAGTTTTAGATAAAATGCGAAAAATCACAAATGACTTTGCTGCTAATGACGTCGTCATTTGCTGAGTTTGCCGTCGTCATTTGCAGGAAAGCAATTGAAGCATCGTAAATTATATGATGGAGACCGGGTTTGAAACTGAAGTCGGTTAAGAACGTAGAGCCTTAACTGAAAAGGTACGAAATAAGTGAAATTAAGTAAGAATGACATAGCCTTGAAATCAGCAATCAGTACTTTTAGAATTCTTGGTTGATACAGCATTCTGAATATCTAATTTTTGTAGCTAATTCGGCTTACCTGCTTATTAACAATTAAGAATGAGCGAAGAACTAGAAACGTACAGATGCATTTTATGTGGAGGTGGTGATACTCCTAAAAATTTGCAGCGGATGAGGTATGTTTATATTCTGAAAGAAGTCATTAAATATTTTCCGTTTTGTTTATATCATTCTTGATTTCTGCTACAAATTATGCAAATATGTTGAGGATGCCAGAAGTGATTAAACGTATTAATAAAATTCATTGTTTGGTATTTAGGCCCGGTATCAGTACATTGATAACCAATTGTGAACTCTTGGAGGAAAAGGAAATTGCAGAACGTCTTCGGTCAGCACGGGATAACATTCACACAACAGTACTACTTTACACACATAGTACTTGTCGAAAAAATTTGCAAAATAATGTTAGAAAAATGGAAAGACTTGAACACAATGATTTGGAACCACCAACAGAACGTCGACAGTCTAATAGTAGAAAAGTACTGTAGGTATGGCATTTAAATGGAAAAAGCACTGTTTCATTTGTAATCGGATTTGCAGTAACAGTACGCACAGTGAGCCATGGTCTCTATGCGATCTGAAGCACAAGGATAAGCCTAAAAGCACTAGAGATAAAATTTTAAAGTTAATTCATAGTAAAACTGACGAGCGATCTCTAGCGATAAAACGCCGTGTCTCATCTTGTTCCGATTTACCTGCAGTGGATGCTCGATATCACGTTGCTTGTCGAAGAAAATTAGGCCTTGATTCTATCACTCCTTCAAATTCTGCCATACGCTGTAAACCTCAAAACCGTATGCAAGCTGATAACTTTGAAAAATTATGTCAATGGTTCGAACGAGAATGTAACTTAAATACTGTTGCCGAATTATTTGAAAAAATGAAAGAATTTGCTAATAATCCAAACAATCCGAACCAATTGTATGCATCGCCTCAGTACTTAAAAAACATGTTGAAGGAAAGATATGGTGATCACGTATTCTTTTCCGAATTTCTCGGAAAATCCAATGTTGTTTGCTTTAAGAACAATGCAAGTGAAGTT
Organism: Trididemnum miniatum; assembly: GCA_964006365.1. Taxonomy (NCBI): domain Eukaryota; kingdom Metazoa; phylum Chordata; class Ascidiacea; order Aplousobranchia; family Didemnidae; genus Trididemnum; species Trididemnum miniatum. The sequence goes on from OZ023238.1 coordinate 12,297,044, forward strand.
CTTACCGATGCCTGGTATGAAGAAAGAAAGTCTAATGCTGAAGAAGAATCACAGCGCATCATTAAAACTGCAGCTAAATTAATCGTTATGGAAATGCGAAGTTGCAACCCTGATAGCAGCACTTACCCTACAAACGAAGTGATTGGCAGTATGAAGTCCAACAAAGAATGTATGCCCTTGCTTTTACAAACATTGCTCGAGTCGCTTCTAAACAATACACTAAGACAAGCAAGTATTGGTCAAGCCATTGTTTACGCCGCACGTCCACGGTCTGCTTTGCCTCCAATTTTGTTCGGATTATCGGTTGAAATTGATCATCTATTTGGTTCAAAATGGCTACTAACACAGTTAAATCGTCTTGGGTTTTGTTTGAGTGTCGAAGAAGTGCTACGGTTCAAACAGTCTGTGGTTGTAAATGAAAATATCGACGATTTATTAAAAGTTGTGTCAAACGGAAGTTTTAGTCAATGGTCTGCAGACAACGTCGACCACAATGTACGGTCAATAGATGGCAAAGGTTCGCTACATGGTATGGGAATAATAATATCAACAACTGGCTGCAACACTGAGCAATTTACCGTTGGTTTGCCACCAATACCTCGTGAAAAACGCCTAAATTCAAATGACATTGCTGCCGAACACATGATATCAATAAAGGAATATGCGCATCCAGATGTTGCTGGACTATCGAAACTTCGATTCCACAAGGTGAAAGCTTTAACGGCATCACAACCTCCGGATATTAATTTAGATCTACTCTAGCATGCTTCATACTTTAAAAATGGAAATGGCCTCTCCCCTGGGTGGAACGGTTACATGCAAGACATAATTAAAGGAGAGTTTCCTGGCAAAGCAGTGGTCAACATGCTTCCGATCATTGATTTGAACCCTTCGAACATGACTTGCATTTATTCTACGCTGTGCTTCATTATAAACCAGGCGAACAGTCTGAATATTAAGACACCCGTAGTGACATTCGATCAACCTCTGTGGATCAAAGCAGTTGAGATTGTTCAAGCTCAACAACTTCCGATTGCTTTAATGCTTGGTGGATTTCACACAATGATAAGTTTTGCTGGAAGTATTGGATCTCTAATGGCAAATTCTGGATTAAGCACCGCGTTGGAAACCTGTTACGGGCCATTGTCAGTCAAGCACATGCTTTCAGGCAAGGCAATTGCAATGTTTCTGCGAGCAAACGTTTAAACGGAATCTACATTGGTGGCAATGCTTATGTCCACAATTATGGAAGCACCCATCCCACGAAGTCATCAATTTGCAGAAGTGCCTTCAGGGTCAACAAGCTGGCAGCAAACTTTACTAGAATGCAATCCGAATCTGCGTAAACTCACGACTGAAGAAGCTAACAACTTATTTTTATTGATTGCTGCCGTCGAAAGTGATTATGAAACAGGAATTGAGATTATTGTTAATTCCGAAGAACTTAATTTGTTAAAGTTTTTTATGAATATTTTGAAAAGCGATCGTGAAGAAAGATTTTGCACAGCAAAATTATGGTTGCAGTACCTAAGTTATGTACAAGTTTTAATAGACTTTATTACAGTAGAGCAGAAAGAACCGGAAATTGGAAACTTCAACTTCAGTCAGTACATGCGATGTTGAACCTTTTCGCGGCAACTGGCCATGTGCATCCATCTAAATGTGCACGTCTGTATTATCATTAAGTGATGGAATTGAATACTAAGTTTCCATGGGTGCATGACAAATTCATGGATGAAGGATTTCATACTGTGCGACGCTGTTCCAGATTTTGGTCCGGATTATGGACTGACCTGACGATAGAACAAGTGATGATGCGCTCCATCAAGAGTAGAGAAGGACTGACAAGAAGACGAGGTGTTACAGAATCTGTTCGCACTCTGAGGATAAATACTGCACATCGATGTGCTAATATTCATGATGCAGTCACTGAGTTGACTGGCCTCAAGCACGTAACAAGCGAGCTACATGTTGAGATGAGCAAAAGCAGGAGGAAAAAGAACAATGAAACAACGGAAAAGTTAAAGGAATGGTTTATTGCAAACAACCCATTTGATCCTTGCTGCCCAGAACTGCGTAGCCTTTCCACCGGAATGGTTGCAACGGAGGAGGATAAAATTAACTGCGATAATGTGGAGAACGTTGGATTTCAAATTCAACAAAGCCTTGAAAATCAAAAAGTCAGCAGTTCCTCAATCAAACGAAAGGATCAAGTGCGAACACTTGCATGCTTACAGAATGAAATCAAAATTAATGACAATATCGTCTACATGAAACCTTACATTTTGTTTGGCAGGATGTCAGTACTTGTGAGAAACTATGAGGAACGTACTAACTTTTTTGACTATGAACTAACTCCAGAACCTACAGCTTTGTTCGTACATGGAAAAATGCGAAAGCCAACCAAACATGAGTTGCGAAATCACCTTTTGAAGACTATTAGCAGTCTTCCGGATCCACATGCTGATGTTTCCGTGATTGATGGAGGTAATCTGCTCTATCATACTTTATGGAAATATCAGAGTACTTGCGAAGAAATAGCAGCAACGTATCTGAAGTTTATTGAACAGAACTTCTAAAGCAAATTCGTATGGGTAGTTTTTGACGGGAATACTCATAAAAATTCAACTAAAGGCGATGAGCATTCTCGCCAAAGTCTTGGAAAATCTTCAGCAACGGTAAGCATCAAAAATCCAAAAATGAAGCTATCCAGCAACAAGCAAGATTTTTTACGCAATAGAAGCAATAAGATGCAATTAATACAGTTGTTAAAAACGATGCTTGTAAAGGCTGGGATCAGAGTAAAACAAAGTGCTGGTGATGCTGACGTAATGATATGTCAGGTTGCAATAGACTTGGCCGACGAAGGCAAAACGGTGGAAGTGGCAGGTAAAGATACTGATCTTTTGGTTTTATTGATTCATCACTACAAAAGTAGTATGAAATTGTTTTTTCGAACTTCATTAATAGATGAAGAAAAATGCAAGGAAACTGATTCATGGAGGAATATTGGTCAAGTTGCGTCAAATATACAGCTGAAAGAGTTCATTCTGTTCGCACACATCTGGGGGGATGCGATACTACATCTGCGATCTATCAACATGGTAAGCGAAGATTTAAATTTTTTAAGTGCACAGAAATGGATGACTTTATCCGAAACTTAACTAGGAATGTTTGCGCATAAGCTCCCTCTAACAAAATGAAATACTTACCGGTACTTTAATTGAATAAAATACAACTATGACTGCAGTTTTATATCTCAAGTGAAAACGTCTTTGTTTTTAAGAAAAGTGAAAATCTTGCGATTGCTTCAACAATCAGACGTGCAAAAACTAGCCAAGTTTTTTTATGAAGTTAATGCAACACCGGACGAAATTGGAATGGCTGAAAAGCAGCTGATGATTAAAATGTAAGTTAAAGTTTGATATTATTTACGGAGGCAAGTTGAATCACTTCAAACTTTGCACCTACTTCTATTTGCTAAAGGATTTTTGTTTAGGTACAGTGGGAAAGAGAGTGACAATTTAAGCACTCTGCGGCATGCAAAATGGGAACAAGTTTTAATGACCAGAAATGACATTGATCCAGCCGTGTTGCCACCGACCGCGCGTGCAACGTATTTCCATTCGCTGCGTGTTCATATCGAAATTGTTAGAGCAGTGATGCTAGATATTGATTGTGAGCTTGATTCATGTGATTGGGGATGGCAAAGAAGCAAGGAAGTGCTCAAGCCGATTATGACAGATCTGCCTCCTGCGTCAGAGTTCCTGCTAAATGTTGTACGTTGCAACTGCAAAACAGCATCGAGAAACACCTGTGGAACTTTGTCATGTTCATGCAGAAAAAATGGACTAAAATGCGTACAACCATGCGGTGATAGTAGAGGTGTTACCTGTCATAACACTGAACCAAACCGTTTCGAAATCGATAGCATACGTGATGAAGCCATACCTAAAGGGGTTTTTGATGCTTAAATTTTTTAACGTGTTTAGAAAATGAATTTTATTCATCCGTAACATTTTTTTCTTTTTTGGCATAATGATGTCACCAATGATGACGTCATTAATAACAAAATGATGTGTTATTTGTCGCATTGCTGTGAAGATTACTCGCACTGTGTTTTATTAGCTTTCTTTTGCTGGTTCAGGTTTGGGTTTTGATAAATTTACGTTCTTCGTATGTTGCTCAATTCTTACTCCTACCGCAACAACCAGAATTTTTGCATCAATTTTGATGGTATTAAGTATATTTTATTGTTTTACCAAAGATGAAATATTGTTTCTAAATGTAGCTTGTTGTTTTACAGAAAATAAAACGAAAGTTTTAAGCGTTGACATCCATTCAAAGCTTCAAAAAATGCAACTATTTATATAATTTGTGCTTGGTGGTTGTGACGTCATCAAAGTATGACGTCACACAATTGTGTGAAGACCCCCAACTCTCACTTGTTCCAGTAAAGTTAATTTGAAGTAGATAGTTCGATTAAAATGAAAGTCATAAAGGATACATTTAGGATTATTGATTTTTTGCAGTTTTTTATAATGATAACGTCATTATTACGCAACCCAAGGAGATAATGCGTGAGACTTCTTTTTCGTAAATGTACATACCAGTACCTAACAAATATCAAAAAACGGGCTTTTCTGTATTTTTTTTAGGGTCAAAACTTTCCACGCCCTCACTACAAGTAAACTTTAACAGCCAAAAAACAGCTCTGCAGAATTAATATTGAACCAGGAATTCGATATTTTAGCCGGTGCTAATTGAACCAGGAATTCATCCTCTTTTTAAATACGACAATTTATTGCTTTGAAAAACACTAAACATAATTTTAGAGAAACTTCTGAAAGATCATATTTTAATCGGTCCAATAATTGATAACAGTAGGCTATTAAAAAGTGTTGATGAAAGCATTACTGTAGATTTGCTTTTACTTGGGAGCCATCTGACTAAGCTGAGCAATGCAAGCCTTGAGAGTTATTTTTTGCTGAAACATACAACAAGATTACGCTCAAAAAAGTCGAAAAGTCAAATTTGGTCATATGGTGCACCAAATCAAAATTTTCAAAACTTTAGGATATATCGATAAACTAGTGCTTGTCAGCTGTCTTGTCAACTTTTTTGAAATCATGCACACTTTCAACTTTAACTTAAAATCTTGTGCACGGGACTTTACATAAGACTCCCAACTTTCTGTTCTGTTTTTTCAGAACAGTCACGTTAATCAACGGAAGTAACAAAAACTTGAGCGGGCATCCTCTAAACATAAGGTCTGCAAGGGGTTTTGTTCTCTTCAAAGATCTTGAAGGAGTGTTCTCTACCAAAAGGGCATTGTCTTCAACTCCTCCACTCTCAACCCAATCTTCTTCAAACTTTCTTCGACTTGCTTCCTTCAGGTCTGCTTTGGCTGTCCTCGCTTTCGTTGTCCATTTACTTGAAGCATCATTGCCTTCTTCCAAATGCTATCCTCATCCCTCCTAACCACATGTCCATACCATCTTACTCCATTCGCTTGTGCCATTTCATCTAAAGTTTCCTTCAAGCCCAGCACTTTCAACAGATCTTCAGTATTCTTTCTATCCACTAGTTTTACTCCACACATTGATCTCACCATAGCTCTTTCGGTTCTTCTTAAAATTATCATCTCATTTTCCCTCAAACACCACGTCCCACTTCCATATAACATTGCCGATCTTACAAAACTACGATACACTATCCCTTTCATTTTCAAAGAATGCCTTCTCCCAAGTAACAACTCTCCGCATTCTTTAAATTTCATTCATTCGATCCTTACTCTTGCAGTCACTGCAGTTTCACACTCACCACTAGCATTCAGCCTATCTTCAAGACAACAAAAACCTTTCACAGTCTTCATCTCATCACACAATACCTCCACTGGTTCTTCCTTGCCGTCTCCAATATCTTCACATCTTCTACAGATAAACTGTTGTGCAAAACTGCGGGATACTTTTTTTGTTTGGGCGCATCTAGCGTGAATCCATTTCTTACACACTGTGCACAACACCGCATTAGACATAACTCTTTTCCCTCATATTCCACACGGATCTACTTTGCTACGTACAATTTCCCTTCTGCACCACTCACCATCATCTCAGCCTTTTTAACATTTAATTTCATTCCCTTGCCTTCCAACGCACCTCTCCACCTGTGGAACCTCTCCCACGAATCCTTCCAAATTTTCGCTCATCAGCACCAGATCATCCGCGTACAAAATTTCATTCAATAGCCCTTTTCTTGCTTTTCTATAACTGCATCAACCACATTAGCAAATATCAATGGTGCGATCATAGAACCTTGATGCACACCAACCCTTACCCCAAATTCCTCCCATAAACCCGATCCAGCTCTGACTTTCGTCCTTGAACCCTCATACAAACTCATTACTGTTTTCACCAACACTTCTGGCAAGCTTTTCTTTCTTAGTGCCCGTTCCATCCCTACGCTTGAACCACACGCAAAAATTATTTGAAGATGATCTGAAGAAGAATGAAGTTTATAAAAAGACAGTTTCTAGTTGCGAAAAACAGAGTAGCAATTTAGAAAAGTTATTTGCAGAACAAATCAAAATAGGCCTACGGAAAGTAGAAGTTGCAGAATGTATCGGCTAGCCCGGGAAGTCTTTTACGCCGTTATATAGCGCAATTTTTTATCGGCACGCAAACGTATACTTTGACATTAGATTTTACAAATTGGCACACTGCAAATCAAACGTTGCCACCCCCTGGTCTAGACAATATTTCCGAATGGCTTAAAGGCAGAGTTCGGTGGCAAAAAATATTTAAAAAATAGTTGAAGTGGGTTTCAACTTACCGAGTGCCGTTGGTCCGATCGCGGAATTCGCTTTGGTTACCCAGTTATCTTAAAAAGAAAGTCCGAAGAACACTGGCTTGTGATTGGTCAGTTTATTTGTGACGTAGTTGGGGGCAGGTTTGCCCGTTGAACTATTTAATCAGCCAGCTCTAGCCTAGAAGCAATGTAGTTACTGTGTGGTATTTACTAGTAAACGGTGCAAGCCTAGCAGAAAATAGTAAACTCTTCATTTAAGCAGTGGAAAGTACAATTAACCCTGTTCACCATGTCCAATATTTGTGGGCTTTAGACCTACGGTTCTTGGTTCTAGTTTCTGCATCGTAATCAATTTCCTGATGTTAGTACTCTCTGTGATGTTTAATTGGTTATACTCTCCGCGTCATTCAACTTCTTTGTTGTTTTTAAAGTTTATAACTTCTCTGATGTATATATTCTCTGCATCATTCAACTTTTTATGCATATCCAAGCCCCTGCAACTGCAGACTTTGGCATTGATCAGTTGACCTAGTTGGCATACCGGTACTTGGCCTAGCTGTCTAACTGCTCAATGCTGAAGCCTGCAGTTACAGGAGCTTGGGTATGTTTAGCAAAAATTGCATTGTATTGGCTGCTAGCCCGAGGGCCGAGTGGTGAAGGAGGTAAGCTCTCCTACGCAAGATCTCGCGTGCGAACCTGAGTCGACATGATCGAGTGGTCATACCTGATAACTAGTCGTAGAACTGGTATTTACAGCTTTTATTTTGTTAGTCTTTTGGCCTACCATAATATCTATTTATATTTCATGTATAGACTTACATCGGCCCCACATATTTCAATATTAGACCTAGTAAAATCAGGCCTGCTATTGCCTACATGTGCCAACAAGGCTTTCTGCTCAATGCTAAAGCCTGCAGTGTTGCGTGGGCTTGGGTATGTAGGCTATAGCAAAATTGCTGCTGGGTTGTTGTAAGCCCGGTGGCCGAATGATTCGGTTGGTAAGCCAGCAATCACAAGGTTTCGATTTCGTATGTGAGGAATGAAAAACTCGAGAGTCTAATCGGAAGATTGCATATCGCATTACTTTTTTAGTAAGTCTTTCTGGCCTATGATGATATCTGTTTTGGCTATACTTTTTTTTAACTATGACATGAAGAAATTAGTTATGATGCAGAAAAGAAAGCCAAGAAACGTAAAATTGTACATGTGGACAGGGTAACTATGGATTCTATCGAAAAGCAAGTAGAGGCTTTGTGGGTTGGGCTCTATATTTGTAGGCTATAGGCTACCATGGGTCGGTCCATGCTAGGCCCCATAAGCTACAGACAGTACTCATATTATGCCACCAGATTGGTGCCTAAATGCCATAATATACGGACAACGGGTCAGTCAGCTAGCAGGATTGGTGTTTTATGATTTATAACCGTTTCCTTCATTAGGCATACGACCTATGATATATTTGGGGAGATTGATCACAGATAGCCAAAACTGGCTTTTGCTTCTCCAATCTGTGCTAGTGTACGTTTGTCTTCTAATGTGCCATATATATTATATTTTAATCTATGGTATGTCGCATAGAAAGAAAACTTAGGCAATTACTGCCAAAATGTTTCATTTTTGTATGGCACCTGGTTGTAACTCGATATTATCACTTTCTTTGCGGTTTGCGCATTGCTAGAATTTAGCAGCTGCCACTCGATGACGTCAATTATCACTCTTGGGCCCCTACCACTATTTTTAAAATTGCAATTGCTGCCTTCGCAAAGTCTGTTCATCAGAGTAAAGTTCGAAAATATTTTTTGTGACATAACACTTTTTTTTAACTCTTTATTTTGTGGCCACCGAACCTCCCCTGGCTAATAAACTAACATCTTATCTTTCCAAACCTAATGTTCCAGTTATTATTCCCCCAAAATTAAGCAAACTCTTTCCTGGTATGAATCTCCACGTCAACAATTCATTTTTTCCCTTTTGTCTAAGTTCTTAGGCCTTACCTTAGGCACGCAATTTAATTTTGACAAACTACTTATCACTGGTAGAACATAAAATATCTACTGTAGAGCCGTCGGAATTATCTCCAACTTCGTCATTATTCACCAGTGTTGTAGTCCAGACCACTTGCTTTGAAACCAAGCTCGAGATCAAGACCGGAAACTTTTTTTGAGTTCAAGACCGAGACCAACACCAGTCGTCTTTCAGGACCTTTGGTTCGAGACCGAGACCAGGAGTAAAGAGATGGGACTCCTCCCTTTCTTTCAACCTAGGCATCCTCAAACTTCCAATCTTTTTAAATTAGAAGTTGGAAAATTCGCTCTTGGTGTTTATATTAAGAACAAATTTTATTACCTCTCTCACTTTTTGATTATTTAATGCTGACCAGTAAAGTGTCTCAAATAAATGCCAGATCTACCCAGCCTCTCGAAGAAACTGTTTGTAAATACCTTGCTACGCAAGTAATTGGTTGTAAAAATGTATCAGGTATTAAGGAATAAAAATCTGTGATGATATTACCACGGACATTCAAAACTCTTCGTCCAATTTGTTTAAAATTTGGTTCAAGAAGTACTTACTTCAAGCCTACAATTGCACATTTGCTGGTGTAAAAAGTTTGAAGCATTACATGCAAATCACCGATTCACAGTGTAAATTAAAGTAGTACCCCGATAAACCTTCATGTTAAAGTAATCAGTAATCACACATCCATTCAAGAAATGGATAAAAGGGTGGCAGCAGCTGACTACGTGACCGAAAGGTCTATCTGCCGTGTCCCTGCGGTCATGTATTTTTTCCTTTAATTGTTCTTGTTTTTGTGCTACGTTACCGCTAATAAATGTAGACGATAATGGTGTTTCCTACATGCATGAAAACGGTTAACTTTGGGATAACTTGGATAAAGAACCCTCTATACCTTCTTGCTTTGCAATCATTTTTATTTGCAACTTGCTCGAAGTATGAAGTAACTGAGCATATTCTAGTGATGCCAAAAACGTACATTTTTATACAATTTTTTTCATAATTATTTTCGTTTTATTGAAAGAAGACGACTATACAAGATATTTTTGAAAGGATAACTTTTCAAGTTCAAAAAGCATTGCCCAAAATCTGTGAAAATCTTCGATTTGACCCTATTTAGAAATGAGTTTGGCAGAAAACAAAGCGAATTGAAACTGTATTGCTAGAAAGCTACGAATTTAACTTAGACACTTTCGGTATTGAGAAAACCAAACATGCAAATGAAAAACAAAGAAATGAAAAATGCTTATAAAATCTTTATCCTGAATACATTGCTAACGTATTTTCACGTGAAATAGTTTCACACATTTTGGACAAAAACAACTTCAATACAAGCTCATTAATGACGTACATAATCAAGAGCAAAAAAAGCAATATTCAGTAGTAGTTAACATGGCTGCGAACTTGCAAGAATTTGTAATCGAGTTCAAACTAGAGTTCACTAAAAATTTGCAAACCGAGTTCAAGTTCTTTATCTTAAATTTTGTGAGTTCAACATCAAGTTCAGCAATTTTTACCAAATTCATGCTAAGTTCAAAAAACTTTTATCGGGTTCAGGCTGAGTTCAAGAAATTTTTATTAGGTTTAGGATAAGTTCAAAGCGCAAATCAACTTTTTCGAGATCGAGTGCGGCAAAAAATATCGAGTTCAGCTCGTTCAAGTTTGAGTTCGCAGCCTGCCGGTTAGTTACCTCTCAATGTGATCTCAAACCTCCCAAAAGAAAAAATAGAGCGAGACACAATAGTCAGAGTTGCTGAATCGCTGTTCAAAGCAAATGGTTCTGTAGAACGGATAGATATCTCTCGAGTGGAAAATACTCGACCACCTTCCTCTTTCAACTAAAACACATAAGCAATTTTGTAAACTCCAAAATAAGACTATGCAAATTTTCCGAACCACAAAGTTTACTTAAAATTCTTTAATTCTTTTTTAAATCGAATTTGTGTACCAGTTTGTGCTCTACGACGAAGCTTTGAATCAATATTAAGCAGTTAACACTGCTGTTCATTTGCATACCAATGTTATTATTTACAGCTTTACTACAAGGCACAGGGACACTGATGTTGAGCATGCTACGGACTTTCATGCCGTGCATGCCAGCATCCAACACATGCAACAACAAAACAAGCTAAACTACGATAAGTCTTTTTGACTTGAATCATCCTTCATAACAGCTTTTAAAATGAATCGTGAAGTAAAGCATGTATTGCACTAACTGTTTCAACATGCTGCTCGTTGAGTATGGTTAGAATTAGACAAAATAGTTATAGCAATAGTACTGTAGTAATAGTTTATTGCCCTTGGGAAGAAAACACAAATGCACCCCGAAAAACGCTGGAGACAAGGAGCACTGAATAACTATGGGATTTTCTGGCCAAGATGCTCCTTATTGACATACATAAATTCGTATCAGACAAAGACAGAACATATATCCATCTCATACAGAATATGAAAAATTAGCAAGCGAAAAAGTAAAACACGACGCAATAACAAATATACCACAACTGTTTCTTTAACTTAGTATTCATCCAATGTTTTTGACTTGAGTTGATTTTTAGAGTAATTGAAAGATTTTTTATATAAATCCTTCCCAATTTTGTTTTAGAATTTGACACCACGTTATTCAAATTTGTTTTGACCGGCATTTTTGGAAACACCAGGTAGAAAATGATTTGACTTGTTTGGCCGTATAGTTTCATAGGCGTGAGTTTTTTCAATTTTGTGAAAATATTGTTGCCACGAGTTTGGTAATTTGTTGTTAAACAGTTTACGCATAAATTTAGAAAGCTCCAATTCATAAATATCTTTTAATTTCAAAAACTCCAATTTTTTGTGTTATAGATTAACATGAGAAAACTTTTTACTCCGAGTAATTGTAAGAGCAATATTATTCAATTTCACTTTAATCTCTTGAAGATACTTTCGAGAGGCTTTACCCCAGACAGTTATGCCATATGTTATCAGACTATACACAAAACTGCAATAAAGCATTGCAAGTGTTTGATCTGTAACAAAGTCACGCATGTGAAAAAACGTATTACAACGCTTTACCAATAATATTGCTGTGATAAATCACGAATATGAGCAGACCAATTCAAATTATCATTAAACCACGCACCAAGGTTTTTGACCGACTCACTTTTAGCGATTTCATTTTGATCAATAAATAAAGAAGACTTTGAGTTGACCGGAACGTGTGGTTGTTTATTAATATGTATTGAGTATGTCGATTTAGAATGATTTAATGTTAGTTTATTATGTTTAACCACCAATCTATATTTTGTAATTGAACGTCAACTCTACTTTCCAACTTAGCCAGATCACCATCAGACAGCGCCAGTGGCGTGCCGTTCGCGAGACGTATGGTTGAGAATTGCGATACCAATGATAGATCATTTACGTATACTAAAAATGGAAGCGGACTTAGTGACAAGCCTTGAGGAACGCCGCAATCGACTTGACGCATTGCTAATAAAGCATCACCAATTTTAGTGTACTAAGAACAATATGTTAAGTAGTTCTTCATTAATTTTAAAGCAGTGCCACGAAATCCAAATAGTTTTTCAAGCTCTGTAAGTAAAATTTTGTGATTCACTGTATCAAAGAATAGCTGTCTCGTCCTTTATCAACAGTGAAAAGCAAGGTTTTGTAGATTAATTTGATCTTCGCTTTGCTTTTGCGACATTGTAATAAGTATTGCGTAGCAGAACTTACATTTGCTACGTCACATATTTTCAATAAAAAACTTTTTCTATGGCTTTTGTAACAGCTTCACGCTCAGTTTCCAGCTCTTTCCTTACACAGAGTCACCACGGTGGGTAGGTAAGCTATATGCCCCACTAAAAATTTATGCACTTTTCGCAAGAGAGATACCGATGTTGCGTAACGAGCTTGCTTAGGAGTTGCCGGCATCCTGTCTACCACTCTGATATGGGGGAAATTAGTGCCATTCCCAACGGCATCACAAGCAAACTTGCTGGCTTGTTTTTAAAACTGCCGCTTCAATGCCAACGGTTAGAAGCAGGAAAGCAAATATCAATGTCATTGGTTTAACTTTATTGAACCAGAGTCGACCGCTCCAGAGGTAGATGATGATGATTTATTTGCGAGTACACGTTCACGAACAACGAGCACGAAAGAATACACATAAACAATAGTTTATCTACGCGCAAGGAGACTGAGAATGACCGATTATAAGGTCTTCGAGTTAAGCAGCCACCCATAGCATAGATGTAGCGTGGGAATGCTGATAGGAAAAATAGTCAGTTAAGATTGATCAGGAATATTGAAAATAACCGTTTCACTTGGTACTGCACTCTAAACATTATAAGTATTTATTGAGAAGAACGTTTTTGCAAATAAATTTAAATTTAGGATACGGTTGATTTCTTAAATCACATGGTATGGAATTCCAAATTTTCACTCCTTTACATCGAATTGAATTTAGGCATCTGTTGGTTGAGAATTTAGGAAAGTGAAGATCATTATGCGCTACTGATCGAGTGTTGCGACGATGTATATTTGATATTTTAGCAAAGAGTGAAGAGAGAGAAGAAAGAAGAGTTTGCGTAGAGTGGTGGTGCATAATTTTGCTATTTCATAAGTATACAAATCACAAATTTTCAAAATGCCTAATTTATGAAATTAGGCGTGATAGGTGTACGTATTTCAGAGTTGGTTATTATTCTTACGGCCTTATTTTGAAACTTCTGCAGCTAGTCTAAATACGATGGAAATGTACTACCCCAAATAGTGAGACCGAATAAGAAATGAGAGTGTACAAGTGCAAAATAAAGATCTACTAGGGAAGACGTTGGAACTATGTAACGTAGCTTGTTTAGTATGCCTACAGATCTTCACATTTTAGAAGTAATTTTTTCGATATGTGTTTTGAAATTTAGTTTGCTGTCTATAGTAATACCTAAGTATTTACAAGAGTTGCAGCACGAAATCATCGAATTATTGTAAGACAGATTTATGTGAGGTATAGGGACATTTAATCTAGGGGGAACGATTATGACAGCCGATTTTTGAGGATTGATTTGTAGCTTGTTCGCTACGCACCAATTGTTGAGATTTTGCAGCTCAGTATTGCAATTTAATTCAAGGTTTAAGAGCGATGCGTCACTGAGAAACAGGCAAGTGTCATCGGCGAACAGCCGGGGATTGCACTTACTGGCTTTACAAAGATCGTTCACGTAGATAAGATAAAGCAGTGGCCCAAGAATAGAACCCTGGGGTACTCGTATTCTAACGGAGTTGGTAGAAAAAAGCGCAGTTATTAATGCTTACGTATTGCTTTCGCTCAGTGAGATAACTTTCTATTAACAAATGAGCAGAGCCACGAACTCCACAGTGATAAAGTTTTTGCAGAAGAATTTTCTGTGACACTGTATCAAAGGCTTTTCGAAAATCCATTAATAAAAAAGCCGAATCATTAAAAGCGCAATTGATCATCATGCACCACTTAAAAAATTATCTAGAAGGCAGCGTAAACTAAAACAAAAACCATGGATCTCAAGTAGCTTGCTAAAGTCTATCAAAACTAAACAAAAACTATATATAACGCATTTTGTAAATGGTAGCCTGGATCAAAAATTTTACTACAAAAGTTACGCAAATAAGTTAAATAAAATCAAACTCGCTGCTAAAAAACGATATTACCTTGATGAACTCCAAAAGTATCGATATAATGCTTTTAAAACCTGGAATACTATTAAATCACTTCTTCCTTCTTCAAACAAAATTTCTTCAGTTCCAACAAAAATTAAAGTCGGTGATGATGTGTTGACCGATTCTTCAGCCATTACGGAGAAATTTTGCGATTATTTTTCCAAAATCGGTCAAAACCTTGCTTCCAAAATACCTGCGCATCATGATAATTCGTTCTCACAATACTTGACAAATAGTGTATCCTCATCATTGTTTTTTCAACCTACTTCACCTCCTGAAATCATGCGACTTATCCACTCTCTTAAAAACAATAAATCTTCTGGCCATGACAATATTTCGGCGTATTTTCTTATTGTAGCAGCAGAAGTTATTGCTATTCCTCTTACAACATTATTTAACTCCGCTTTCAAGCTTGGTATTTTTCCTTCTTGTTTAAAAATTGCTCGAGTTATTCCTGTATTTAAAAGTGGTGAAAAAACTGATCTTAACAATTATAGACCAATCTCCATCCTTTCTACTTTTTCAAAAATTCTGGAAAAACTGATTTGTGATAGAACGCAATTGTTTCTTGACAAACACTCCATATTACTATCTACTCAATATGGCTTTCGACCTTTCCACTCTACTTCACATGCTATGCTTGATCTTCTAACTTCCACTTATGATAACATCAATGATAATAAACACACTGCTTTCCTGTTATTAGATTTAAAAAAAGCGTTTGATACTGTTAATCATAGTATATTATTGCGTAAACTTCAACATTATGGTATAAGAGGTGCTGCCTATAATCTCTTTGCTTCTTTTTTAACTAACAGGTTTCAGTTTGTATCTATAAGTAATGTTAAATCCAATTTTATGCCCATTACTTGTGGAGTCCCACAAGGGTCTGTTCTTGGCCCTCTTCTTTTCACTTTATACATAAATGATATCTCTAATTGTACCACTTGTAAACCCAGGCTTTTCGCCGATGACACCTGCCTTATGCTGAATAATCGAAATTTGTCGCAATTAAATTCTAACATTGACAAAGAAATAACCACCGTTAATAATTGGATGATTGCAAATAAATTGACATTAAATATTGCTAAATCAAGCGTAATCTTAATAAATTCAAATAATAAAAATTACAATAATTCTAATGCGCAAGCCTACGATCTGCCTTCAAAATTAATGTCGGTCGAAGCTGCTAAATACTTAGGTATAACGTTTGACAACCGTCTCTCTTTTGAAAAACATATCAACAATTTAGTAAAAAAACTCTCTAAAGCAGTTGGAATATTATGTAAAGT
The DNA here is from genome assembly GCA_964006365.1 of Trididemnum miniatum. NCBI lineage: Eukaryota > Metazoa > Chordata > Ascidiacea > Aplousobranchia > Didemnidae > Trididemnum > Trididemnum miniatum. The sequence goes on from OZ023238.1 coordinate 12,312,829, forward strand.
TAAAAATTTCTTAAATTCGCAAGCACTTCTCCAGCTTTATTATGCTATCTTTCACTCGCATTTACAATATGGTCTTATTATATGGGGTTCCACTTTCAAAACCTATCTCAAAAAATTAACTACCCTACAAAACAAAGCAGTAAAAATTGTTGGTGGTGGTAAGTATTTTGATCATGCAACTCCATACTACTCTAAATTACGCATTTTAAAATTGGTTGACCTTTTGAAATTAGAAAAGGCATTATTTGTCTTCAAATACAGAAGCAAAGCTCTTCCCTCTGCATTTAAAAATTATTTTTCTGCTGTATACAATGACAGATCTACACGGTCGGTTATCCAAACTAATTATTTTATTCCCTTTACAAAATCTACTATGTTACAAAGATCTATTAAATATCAGGGTCCGATTGTTTGGAATTCTCTAGATTTAAACATTAAAAAGCGAAACTCCTTAAAATTGTTTAAATACCATCTAAAAAAGTCACTGTTGAGTAAATATTGTTCTCCATTGATTACAACCTAACCTCATGTTCTTCCTTACTCCATTTTTCCCTTTATATCTTGTGTAAGATGCTGTGTTTTTAGCCTTTTGTTTTTTGTTGTTGTTTTTTTTTCTTTTTTTTTTTTGTTTTTTGTTTCTCTTGTTAAGCCAAGTTATGATCCTCAGTCGTTATTTAATTCTTCAAGGTGGCTGCTGACTCGAAGACCACTAGACTGGTCGCTTCGCAGTCTCCTCCTCGCCTCAGTTGTATAGGTTACCAAATTTTACATCGTGTCATAATATTTAATTGGGCGTCAATAAACAAAGTTCAGTTCAGTTATCTTGGATTGAATCATAGCTAAGGCTAGTGACATCTAGCAGTGCATGCACTACAGAATGATTCTTTCTGAAGCCGTATTGGAGACCATACAAAATTTTTGGCTTGTCGAAGAACTTTAAAAATCGCGTTTTTATGAGTTTTTCGAGAACTTCGGATAAACAAGGAAGGAGAGAGATAGGTCGGTAGTTGTTAAGTAGTTTTTTATTACCAGATTTAAAGGCTGAAATAACTTTGGCAGTTTTGAAAATTTGAGGAAAATATCCCATTTCAAAGACGGGAGAGAAAAGTTGAGCAAGAATAGGCGCTAATACTTCACTACCTAGTCGCAAGAAATGGGATGAGATATTAACGTGTCCTTGGGCCTCGTGAGGATTTAGAGAATTAATGATATTATAAACTTCGGTTGTTTGGGAGAAATCTAGAGTAATGGTATTAATTACAGAATTTTTTAGATGTTTCTTAAAAGTTGTATCGTTGTTTATATTGACAGAAGCATTTTTTGCAATGTTTGCGCCTATCTCTGAAAAATAATTATTCAAATGTTCAGATATTTTAGTGAGGTCTTCTATAACTCCATAGTCAGTCAGTAGTTTAGTAGGTTGAATTGGACATTTTTGGGATGGAATTGCTGATTTCATAAGTTTCCACAATTCTCTTGGGTAATTTTTTCTTGGTGAAAACGCTTGATTATAATAAAGTTTCTTTGGAAGGGATTTTGCTCTTGTTAGCTTGTTGGAATATTTTCTGTAAAAGTTTTTTTGAAAGCTGTTACCATGTAAAAAGCAGGTTTTGAAAAGTTTTTCTTTATTTCTGATTGAAATCAACAAGCCTTTTGTTAACCACGGATTTTGTTGCAGGCGTCGTTGTTTTCTGGACGCGGTAATTACTGGAGCATGGATATCGATGACTTCAGAGATGTTTTTTACTAGACTATCAAAGTATTTACCTATTTGTTGGTGCGTTACAGTTGAATTTATTATATCAAATAATATGGGGTTGAGAGCAGATTCCAAATCAGTACGGAAGTTGTCGTCATTTATTCAATTAATGTTACGATAGAAGTATTAGGAATTAGCGTTAGTTTTGTTGAGGTTAAAATGAGTAATAGATACAAAAATTGGACAGTGATCAAAAATCTTATATGAAAAAACGCCAGGTGTTATTAAAGACCCACAATCATTTGTCAGAATATGATCAATAACGGTTTGTGAAGAAACTGCGACACGAGTTGGTTTAGTTGTTAATGAGAAATACGCGTGGCTTTGTAACATTCCGAGATAGTCCGAGGCACTCCAGGATAAATTATTTGAGTTTAAGCCTAAGTTTATATCTCCTAATATATATATACCTTGTTAGATTTTTCTTTGTCGAGAATATTTAATTTTTCATCCAATGCATTTATGAATTCAGACGTGTTATTGTGTGGGTAACGATAAATTACTGCTAAAATAAATTTTTGTTTTTGACCTGGGAATTCTACATCAAACCATAAATTTTCACACCCTTCAACATTAAAACCAAAGTTACCTTTATTGTGAACCGTTAGGTTTTCTAAAAAATATGCACCAACACCGCCAGCCCTTGTGTTTGATGGAAGATAAAGAAAGGTATAGCCGGGTATATTAACATTGATAAGAGGTTCAACATTTATTCTAGTTTCAAAAATAAATATTACAAAAGGCGGACTTGAAAACTCAAGAGAAATTCATTGAGTTCATCAAAATGGGATTGCAAAGAACATATGTTAAGATGTATAATTAGATGAGTAGTAATTTCGTTGTATACAAATATTTGTTCGCTAAGGTCATGTGTTATGCGGAAAGTTACGTTGGTGTGAAGTGACTGATAAAGTAAGTCGGGAAGATTGTTTTCATCTGGAGCTGTTTGTTCTAAAGGAGTGGCTGCTTGACCCAAAGAATCAAAAAAGTCATTAACATTCATCAAGACACGTCAAACGATATGCACAGCAACAGCAGGCAATCAGGAAACACAATGAATAGTCTATAACAATAGTGAGAATGAGGTGAACTTTTGTAGCACAGCAGTATTTAAAGTGCACTGATTGTACGTAAATTGAAATAGTATCAATATCAAAAGGAATAGCAGTCATGATGAATTACCCTAAATAAATAGATATTGCACGCTTAAATGCTATATGAGGATCATGGATTTTTAAAGTTACAAGTCTTTGTAAGGATGAAAACATTATTCACTGCGCACTAGGTAACCATTGCGCAACGCACATCCGTCCCGCATAACAACGCTCAGGTTCAGATCACAAATTACCTTCAAAAACAGAGGCAACCGCGCGACTATGGTCCCGCATTCCTCGTGATATTTGTCTAATACGATTACTGCGAGCAAATCAACAAGCGAGTTCAAAGCTCAGTCAAGCTTAATAAAGTTAAAGGCGGGGTTCGGTGGCAAAAAATATTTAAAAAATAGTTGAAGTGGGTTTCAACTTACTGAGAAGCGTTGGTCCGATTGCGGAATTCGCTTTGGTTACCCAGTTATCTTAAAAAGAAAGTCCGAAGAACACTGGCTTGTGATTGGTCAGTTTATTTGTGACGTAGTTGGGAGCAGGTTTGCCCGTTGAACTATTTAATCAGCCAGCTCTAGCCTAGAAGCAATGTAGTTACTGCGTGGTATTTACTAGTAAACGGTGCAAGCCTAGCAGAAAATAGTAAACTCTTTAAGCCCAGCCGAAACACTGCATTATTTTTTTAGTAAGTCTTTCTGGCCTATGATGATATCTGTTTAGGCTACACTTTTTTTTAACTATAACATGAAGAAATTAGTTATGATGCAGAAAAAAAAGCCAAGAAACGTAAAATTGTACATGTGGACAGGGTAACTATGGATTCTGTCGAATAGCAAGTAGAGCAGGGGTGTTAACTCAAATTCGCTAACTGGCCAATTTTTGTTTTATAACTTCCTCGCGTGCCAACGCTCGGTAAACTATCATTAATTTAATAATTTTTTCTATTTTTAAAACCATGTTGCTTACAAAGAACTAAACATTCACAAATTGCAGTGTTTTAAATTTTATCAACAACACGATTAACGAAAGTCTTTTTTTGCAAGCATTTGTTCCGAGCCAACTAGTAAAATTGAGCTTCAACGACGCAGTGGCTATACGTGTTATTGCGTTTAATAAGTGTCAGATTTCACAATCTAGATTTATTACGTTTCATGACAGAAAATCTCTGTTCACACAGGTTTGTGCTTCCAAATTAAGCTAAGCAGATACGAGCGTTTTTCAAAAGAACTGGATATGTTTCTTCCTGCAACTGAAAATAAAACTAAAGATAATGCAGAATCAATGCAGAAAGTGCGTGGAAGCTTTTGAACTAGGGAACCTTCACAATACATTTAAGTTTTCGGAATTCAAATTTTTTCACACAAAAATGCATGATTTATGACAGAATAATCGCGGCTCATCAGTTAAGAACAGCTATTTTGCAGTAGATCATATTTTGTAGCTGACGCAAAACCAGTCTGCTGTGGTCTAGCAGATAACTCAGTTTTACTCCTAATACGTCTCGAATCAGGATAGACGAGCAAAAACTGTGAAAATCGGTGGCTAATTTTACTAGTGCAATACTGCAGCAATAAACTATATAACGATACTTACAATTACATTATAGCATGTTCATGAAAGGTGGCAAGAGCTCGCGTGCCACTTTCAATGTTGTCGCGTGCCACATTTGGCACTCGTGTCACGTGTTGGACACCGCTGAAGTAGAGGCTTTGTGGGTTGGGCTCTATATTTGTAGGCTATAGGCTACCATGGGTCGGTCCATGCTAGGCCCCATAAGCTACAGACAGTACTCATATTATGCCACCAGATCGGTGTCTAAATGCCGATATATACGAACAACCGGTCTGTCAGCTATAGCAGGATAGGTGTTTTATGATTTATAACCGTTTTCTTCATTAGGCATACGACCTATGATTTATTTGGGGAAATTAATCGCAGATAGCCAAAACTGGCTTTTGCTTCTCCAATCTGTGCTAGTGTACGTTTGTCTTCTAATGTGCCACATATATATTACATTTTAATCTATGGTATGTCGCATAGAAAGAAAACTGTTGGTTAGTCAGGTAATTACTACCAACATGGTTCATTTTTGTATGGCACCTGGTTGTAACTCGATATTATCACTATCTTTGCGGTTTGCGCATTGCTAGAATTTAGCAGCTGCCACTCAATGACGTCAATTATCTCTCTTGCTCCACCTACCACTGTTTTTTAAAATTGCAATTGCTGCCTTCGCGAAGCCTGTACGTCAGAGTAAAGTTGGGAAAATGTTTTTTGTGACACAACACTTTTTTTTAACTCTTTATTTTGTGGCCACCGAACATCCCCTTTAAAGTATCTAAAATTTATCTAGTATGGCGGTGCAATTCAAATTTAACTAGTATGGAAAATATTTCTAAATAAATAAGAATTTGAGGCATATCCAATATGTTTACAAAATGCAAATATCGTACAATATGTATAACAATATAGTTAATTCAGGAAATAAGAAATAAATATCAAGTTACCGTCAATATGAATCGTCTAATCCAAAATATATAAACTAGTTTTACGAAAAAATTTCGTTTGATGACGAAGCGCTTTTATTTTCCGAGTTAAAGCCAAATTACGCAATGTCTACTTTGATAAATTATTATCAATGTACAACCAATAAAGACCAGTTTCTGCTCTCCAGTTGGTTTTTTCCTTTAAACCTTTTGCTTTTTTGAAGTATGGCATCAACAATTTGCGCCCTTTTTGAAATAATTTGGGCAGTTGTTCTGTTATATACACCGTACCTCGGCTCATCTCCTTTTCTCTTCTCATTGTAGCTCTTCAGATTTTTACGTCGTTAAATATTCGTCTTTTGTCAGCAGCGTTCGTTAATTTGAGTATAATAGGCCGATTGACTCTGTTTCCATTTTTATACACTGGTGTTTGAGGTAATCGATGATAATCAGCTAGCTGAATGGTCATAGGGTCAGAGATTTTGAAACCATCCTTCATAAAGTTGTGTATGTGTCCTAAAGTTTGAGTCGGGGCTTCCCACGCGCTTTCTCTAATTTCCGGTTTACCATGAATTAAAATGTTCAACCTTTTCTCATACGAGTCTTTAATCACAGCTGAAGCTTCTGTTTGTCTGTTCGCTTTCTCAAGTACAATTACTCTATTTTTCAATTCTTCTATTTCGTTTCTGTCAGCTTTAAAATTTAGGCGAGCATCAATGTGTTCTAGTTTGCCGTTAAACTTTTTTTCTAAATCATCCAGTCGTGATCCGATATTTAGCATATTTTTTTCAAGGTTATCGATTCTGTTTGTAAGCGTTGCAATGGCTTCTAATACTTTATCCAACTTTTTACTTAATTTTTCAGTCATAGTTTCAGATTAGGTTTTAGCTCGCAAGTTGTATCTCACTTAGTCTCAGAAATCAGATATGTGTTCTGTTTGCTGATTACACGCTGTCGCAGTTTAATCACATCCGCTCACAACCATTGCAAAAGACAGAAAATGATGTACTATCCACTCGAAAGAAAATGGATTATCACTGTCATTTGGGAAGCTTAAATTATGCACTCTCCTATGGGTTGCCACCTAAACAAGGTAAGAAGGTTTGAGTTTTTAATGGCCTTCAAAGCATTGCCGTCGGCAGAGTCGGATCACTTCCATAAGGGCTGCCGATGGCCGTAAAGTCGAAGGAGAGAAACAAACTGCGTAGAAGTTCAACATTGTTGTTAAATAAAAAGTAGTAACAACGATATGCAATTTATGCATGCTGCATCGGACGGCGTGCAGAAAAAAATGGTGTGCATTCGAATGTGCATCTGCATCGAATGGCGTGCAGAAAAAAATGGTGTGCGTTCGAATTTTAGGCAAAGGGACTCGTTCAAAAGGAAGGTGAAAATTTTTCCCACAAGCTGAATGTCGCCCAAAACCAAGCAATGCTCTCGCTAAGCGTTTGGGGAGGCAAATGGGAGCAGTGCTCAGAAAATGTACTTAAGTTGGACCAAACTGCCTTGATTGAGCTATAGGGAACAGGAACGTTTTATCACTGACACAAAAAGAACAGGAGGTTGCTTGGCAGTGGCGTAACTATAGGCCTATTTTCTGGAACAAATGCCCAGAGTCTTTTTCAAAATGCCCACGGTCTTTTTCCAGATGTTCATAATGCCTTCAAGCCAAGGTATGGTTAAAGCTATTTTGTGGTAAGTTGCACACAGTTCCTTTGCTTTGATGAACTTCAATATAGGCCTACGTAAATAATTTTGCCATTAAACGCATAAAAATTGGGATCATTTGTGAAGTTTCGGTATTTTCTTTGCTTTTCGGTTTCTTTACTCACTTTAGGAGACTATTGTTTGAACCAATAGAATAGTTCTAGTCTAAATGATAGTTCAGGGGAAAACCTTGTACATCATAATTCATGCATAAGAGCAACTGTTTTCTTGAGTTTTCACACTTTTGCTTGTTTTGTTTGTAACTATAGAAAATATTGTTTGGAGCAGAGAATGTGAGTTCATTTGCAGGTGAAAAAAAATTTTAAGCGTTCAGTTTTGAGTCCAAGCATGTGTGGTAGGTAGCACTAATAATATTGTCTAGTAGGCCTAGGCATATAATACTAGTGCTCGGTCGAAAATTGTTTATACTTGGTCGAGTCCAAGTAACGAAAATATGGTAGCCTAAGTGTAGGCTTAATACTCGAACTCCGTTTGGCATACATAGGCCTACCTACATGTAGTTTTTGGTCAGCTTTAGAAATTTGTTCAATCGTTGAATCACTTGTTTTGAAACTATATCTTTTTATGTTACAGAATAATTATGGACATACGCAATTTTTTATTTGCAATAGACCTACCGACAGTAGTGGTAACAATAACAGGTCAGATGTAGAAAACCAAGATGCCAAAGAGGTAACGCAACCTCTGGCAGAACAAAATCGTTTGCACAACCATCGATACCAGTATGTCCTTGTTAAAGCTTAATTATAGTTCACCTGTATTACCTTACGCTTAAGTTACACAATGTATATCTTTGAAGACGAAGTAGTAGTTTTTGTTCACTGGGAGCCAGGGTAAGTTTACTTACCTGGCCCAGGTTAAGTTCACCTAGCCTAACTTTGTGTGATTATACAAGCTCAAAGTTTAGTGAAAAATTGGAATTGGAGGTGTTGTGTGATTAGACGTTTCAGAAGATGACGTATGCTACGCAACAGAAATTCTTGAACGTGAGCCATCACAGACGTGTTTGTCAGATTGATATCTTTCTGGCTCTGATTTTCACTTAATTCGGTAGCGCACGCTTTGGGTCATTGATCCTTTTTATTAGGCCTACTTAAATGAAGTTACAGTCAGCCACTCAATGTGGTCAGTAGGGTTATGGTTTGCGGAGCTTCTTTGTTCCACTTTTTTACGAAACTCGGACGTTAAAAGGTGTCAATTAAGTTGATCACATCATTTTGTTGCTGACTATCAAAAACGCATGTAATCTCCATGCAGTATTTTGTATTTTACCATAGCTCATTGCTGGTGCTTTGCCATTTGGCAAATGGGCAATGCCCAGGGTCTCAGCTAGCTCTAGTTACGCCTCTGTTGCTTGGGATCCCTAGCAGTATCGCCTTGATGTTTTAGAAATTTCATCGACACAGCGCCTAGAGTTTTGGAACTGTCGAATTGAAGGGTGGATGGAAAATTCTCTGCCTAGGTGTTGATGTAGCAATGCCTGTTCAAGCTGGTGTTGATTCAACATAGCTCAGAGTGTCGTTGACTGGGTACCATTTCAAGGAAAGGTTTGTCACACCTAACGAAGAATCACTATTCTATACGAAATCTTGAACTAAATGGAAAATTGGACAGGGCTGCCCAAGAAAATGAAAGCCTCGAGCAATATTCTCGCCGCAATTGCCTACTATTTCATGGGCTTAAGGAAGAAGAAAATGAAAACACAAACAATCTAATAATCAAGTTTATTGATGAAAAGCTGGGATTATCCATTAATGAACACGATCTTGACAGAAGCAACAGATTAGGGTACCGGCACTCATCAGCATCTGCTCAAACAACAAAACCCAGACCCATTATTGTGAAATTTATACGTCATGACATCAAGGAAAAATATTTGGCACTAAAAAAAGACTGGCTGGGAAACCATTTTTAATAACTGAATCTCTCACAGCAACGAGAATAAGATACATCAAGAAACTTTAGTTATTAAAAAGAAAAAACGAAATTTACTCTTATTGGACGAACGATGGCAGTGTATACTACATGGAGAATGTTCTTAGCAAAAAGGTAAAAGTTGTTTCTCTTCTGGAATATATGGTATAGGCTAATCTACTCAAGATAAAGTTTAGTTACTGTTTGCCCTTGGTTCACTTTTTATGAAGAACTGAAGATTTTTAAGCTTACTCCTTATACAGCTTAATACACTCTCTAGCTGATTATAATGGTAGGTCATCTGTCTTTCAGGATAGTGCTTGTATTGCTTTAGCACTAAAGCAAAAGTTGGACTATTTTACATTTTGTGCTTCTGTTTGTATTATTTTTTTTCTGTTGCTTTTGTTTTCTCAATTTGTTCTCCTTTTCATAGGAGATCAAGCGTAGTGTATAGTTGACGTGAAATGAGAACTGCTTTTGATAACTTTGAATCTTCTCATGATTTATGTAGTAGTAACTGTGAATATCATACCCCCTCCCAACTTGCTCACACCATAAAAACTAAACATAATAATGAATTGGCACTAATTTATTTTAATGTAAATTCTTTGCCTAAAAATAAATCTAAAATTGAGCTTCTTTTGACGCAAATGCCCACTTTGACCGAAATAATAGCAGTTTCTGAAACAAAACTTAATTCCTCAAATAAACATCTTGTGGATATTAAAAATTATAACTTTGCTCATTCTGATTCCTTAACTAATGCTGGTGGTGTAGGCATATATATCCGAAAAGACTTGAGCTATTGTATTAACTACAACGTTTCGTTGGATAATAATGACTGTGAAAGCTTATTTATTGAAATACTAAATAAGTCTCCTAATAATAAACATCAACCGAGAAAGAATATTATCGTAGGGGTTATATACAGGCATCCAAGACAGTCTCATTCAGCATTTCAAGATAAATTATGCAACATCATTCATGAGCTTAATCGATCCAATTCTTCTTTTTTTGTTGTTGGTGATTACAATATTGATCTTTCCAAAATTAATTCAGATGTTAAAGTGAAAAACTATTTCGGTGATTTATATTCTGCTGGGTGCTATTCATTAATTAATGTACCAACAAGAATATCTCCAACATGTACTAGCACTCTTGATCATATCTATACTAATTCAATCAATAAAACTCGCTTATAAGGTGTTTTGATCTTTGATCTATCTGACCACCTACCAACATTCTGCATACTGCTGACCGTTGGCAAGCCTAACAAAAAGGAAACTAGTAACAAACTAATTCATGACATGAAAAACTTTAATATTGAACATATGCAGAAGACGCTTACAATAGACTCCAGTGCTTGTCCCTACTATCAGATCCAGACACTGACTTAAAAAATTTAATGAAAATCATTCAGGAAGTTACATCCATTCATGCTCCATTAAGAAGACCATCTCGTAAGGAAATGAAAGCTAAATCGAAGCCATGGCTGACTAAGGGTCTACTGAAATCTGTTAAAACAAAAAATAAAATGTTTCAACTTTGCTATAAGCAACATAATGTAGATTTAATAATGAAGTATAAGAAATACCGAAACAAACTGACCAAATTGACACAAATTGCAAAAAGAATGTATTATCAAAATCAGCTCACTAGTCATAAAAATGATTTATCTCAACGGTGGAAAATAATTAATGAACTTATATGCAATAAAAAGAGATACTAAGATGATAACCTCTATCATTGATTCAGAGGGAAAAGAAGTTTCTGACCAATCAATCATTTCAAAAACTCTGAATGAATTTTTTGTAAATATTGGTCCTAATATGGATGCTAAAATACCACCCTCTAGAAATATTTTTAATATACCAAGTGTTGTTAATTCATTTGCTTACGAACCAATCACAAATGATGAAAAATATTTTCAACTTAGTCAACTCAACCCAAGGAAAGCCAACGGACCTGAAAACTACCCAATAAATTTTGGAAGTTATTAGCACCAATAATCTCACCATTTCTAGCCAATATATTTAATGAATGCTTCGAGGTGGGAAAATTTCCTGCCACTCTAAAACAAGCTAAAGTAATTCCAATACACAAAGGTGGCCCTAAAAATGTAGCTACTAATTATAGGCCAATATCACTCCTGTCACCAATATCAAAGGTCTTTGAAAAGTTAATTTATATTAGACTTGAAAATTTTTTGACTAAACATAATTTTATTTCCACTCAGCAGTATGGGTTTCGAGAAGGCCATTCTACTGAAATGGCCATTGTTGATTTGACGAATAAATTAAAATTGCATATTGACGAAGGATATTTTACATGCTGTATATTTCTGGACTTGTCAAAGGCCTTTGATACGGTCAATCACAAAATACTTCTAAAAAAGCTGGAAGCTTATGGCATTAGAGGCAATATGCATGACCTTCTTTCTAGCTACCTAAGTAATCGTCAGCAGTACACAGAATGTAATGGTGCCCAGTCAGAAAACAACGTGATTAAATGTGGTGTACCACAGGGATCAACCTTGCGTCCTTTACTATTCTTGCTGTATGTTAAAGACTTACACCTCTTCATACTAAATTTTACGTTAATTTATTTGCTGATGACACAGTACTGATGTTGAAAAACAGAAATATTGATTACCTTCAACAACAAGTAAATGAACAGTTAAATGGCATTAATAATTGGATGATATGCAATAGACTGTCCATTAATTACTCCAAGACAACTTATTTCATTACTCAGCCAAGGAGTAAAAGAAAGCTATTAAATTAAATTAATATAAAAATGGGAGAGCTGACAATTCAAGAACAAAACAATGCAAAATATCTGGGAATCCACATTGACCGAGCTTTAAAATGGAACTTACAAATTGAAAATGTTATAAAAAGACTTGCAAGTGCAGCGAGAATCTTATGTAAAATCCGACATTATGTAGATCGACAAGCACTAATTTATCTCTATTATACATTTGCATACCCTCATCTAAAGCATGGAGTATTGGCGTGGGACAACGCCGATAAAACTTTAATGCAAAAAATAACTGTTATCCAAAACAGGATCATTCGAATTATTAATTTCAAACTGTTAAAAGACCATGTCAAAATGAGTACCCTGTACAAAGCAATGAACATTCTACAAGCACCTGACATATTTAAACTAGAAGTTGGTAAATTCATGCATTCTTTTCACCATCACGCACTACCTGAGAGTTTTCAGAGCTATTTCATCCCAACTAACGCTTCTCACAAATATGTTACAAGATATGTAACGAATAAAAACTATTTTATAAAACGAATAAATACGCAAAGTGGGCAATCTTCGTGCACGTATACTGGAGCTAAAATTCGGAATGATATTTCACAAAAGTTGAAATTAATGTCCAAGTATAGATTCGCCAAAGAATTTAAAAAACAAATAATTGCTAAATACTGATATCACAGCCTCTACTCATCAAATGATGTCGTTTATTTTATTTTTTTTGTTGTTGTTTTGTTCGTTTGCTCATTGTCAATTTTTTCGAATGTCTTATCTTTATATGTCATGGGCAGCTTGACTTTGATGACCGTGAAACGGTCTTTCGCTGTCCAGTTTTCCTGCTGCATGGTTGCCAACCTATTGACTTAAATGCTTGTTTTTCGCTAATTTGTATTAGCTATGTGGGACCGTGTCAGCGTGGCGCAGTGGTTGTCGGCAGCGTGGCGCAATGGTTTGGAGCGTCGTTTTTACGACGGCCATGATCGCAAGGTTAATGGTTCAACTCCCAACCCAGCCTCCTTGTTGCGTCCTTGGATAAGATGCTTTACGATGATTATCGCTGCTTGGTGGAATCTGGCAAGCAGCAAATTATAAAAGTCGGAAGAAAATTCAACCGGAAAACTTGGAAAAGGCAACTCCTAAGCGAGTCTGGATTCGTCCTACGCATTGCGCCTCCGTCGCTTTCTCGTGATAGGAGGATAAAGATGAAGAAATCAATCAGCGTAAACAAATAAACTTACCTACTTACTTACCCTGTGACGCTAGCCTAGACTATACGAAACCTGAAAAAATGGTGCACGGTGGAGCAACATTCTTGCGCTACCTGCACCACAAATCGCTGCGGAGCGATACAAAGCTTACGAAGCATCAGCTCCACCACGCTCCACGGAGCGATGCGATGCGCAACGCAGCTTCATTGCGTCATAATGAAACAACTAAAAATTGGCACATGACGACGCTTCGCGTCGCTCTGGTCTAGACCAGGCAAGAGAATCTGTCGTTTGCTTGTTTACCGCTAGGCCAGTGGTTCCCCAACTGTGGGCGATGGCCCGCTAGTGAGCCACGAAGACATTTTCAGTGGGCTACAGAGTTATTTTGAATTGAACATGTAGGCTACATCATACTGTTTTTGTAATAGTCTAGACATTTTACGCTTTGTATTAAAAATGATTAAATTGATTATTAACAATTTTTAGATTTTTTTCACCACGAAGTGTTTTCGATTGCTAAAATCTGTCTAGTGTGCCTCGAAGATGAGACTGTTTCGTAACAATACGTTTTAACGCCTGCATGATGAGTGACTGTGGTCAAAAGCGTGGTATTCTTTTAATAGTTGTTCGTGAGGTGCGTGGTGTTCAGCTAAGCGAAAAAAGATTGAATACAAGTTTGCAAGTCGAAACACAATTATTATTAAATAATAACTGCAAAGGTTCAATGGCTAATAAAAGAAAGTATGATGACAGCAGGAACGTATTTAGGGGGACGTTGTGCCATGGCCCCCCCTTTGACTCTACCTTTTAGTTAAAAGAGAACAAAATTAATGTTGGCAAGTGACTAAAATATGCCAGACTCTTTTGATGGTTTTTGTAGCTTGTGGTCAGGAGCGGATCCAGGGGGGTATTATGAGAGGCATGCATCCTTTCACCTGCCATTTTCAAAAATGTTTTTAATGTATACAATTTTTCCATAATTTCGAACCTCTTCGATAGATAAATAAGCCTGACGCCTTAAGCACGCATAATCGAAAAGATGCGAAATAACTGCATCGTATTTGGCGAAGCTCTCAGAAATAGGGTTAAAAAATGTATACAAAATTTGCGCGAAAATTATTCAAAAAGCACTAAAATAGCCATTACAGCACGTAAACTTTCAAAATTCTTCCGGAAGAGCATGCCCCGGACTCCCCTATAGCCTTTCTTGTTTCTCAATCAGCTTCAAATTAGTGCTGCTAAAAAACAAATACGTTTAAAAAATGTAGAAACTATGCCCTCTCTACCCTTTAAAATTTCTCACTACGCCACTGGATGGCAGCTACATTAAATTTGGGTGCACTTTGAGAAATGATCATGAGTTAAAAAGGGGCAATGAGTAGTATGCTACTGCGTGTGAAGCAATGAGTTACTGTGACCATGTAAACTATCCGATCACCTGGAAAAAAAAGTTAAAGGATAAAAGCATCGAGTATTTTAAACGACTGGAATCTAGTTGTAAACGCAAAGAACTTGACAAAACGGGAAACTTTTAACAAGGGGTACAATAGAGTGGGACAGCGCTGTTTCAAGCTATTGGCCCTCATCAATTAATTAACTTCCAACAAACTGATCAGAAACTTACAGAAGCATCTTTCTTTGTTAGCCAAATAATAGCTAAGCAGAAAAAAGCTTAATAACATTGATGAAATGATTATTATACCATCTGCACTGGCCATGACAAGAATTATGCCGGGTGATAAACATTTTAAAAGCCTCAAAGCCATCCCTTTATCAAATAGCACTCTAAGGAGACGAATTACAGCCATGTCAAAGCTTAGAAAATTGCTAGTATCCATATGCAAGCCCACAAAATAATTAATATAAAGGTGGGCCATGAACAGTTTCTAAATCAAAATTTTGGCCACGGATCAATAAAGTTCGGGAGCCACTGCGCTAGGCCATGTCGCTGACAATATTTACTGCATCGTCTGCGAGATCGCTGCAGCTTGACATTGCAATGACTTCTCATGAGGAGACCCTCAACAACAATATTCGTTGCTAAGCAAAATCCTACCAAAATTATTCAGAAAAAAAAAACATTGACATGAATAACAAGTTTTCGTCATATCTTATTCCTACCTGGAGAAAAACATCAACATAGAAGCGGAGAAAATTGAAATTGACTGCAATTTTAAATCCCGATGTATTCGTAAATAAATTCCATTTGCAATCTGCATTACCCGGAAAATTGTCGGGATAAAGTGGAGATAGTATTGTGGTAGGGTTGCTTGAAATAGTAGCGTCATACTCACAAGTAAACTCTAAAAAATAGAAAGTTTTAGTATCAAAAGAATTATTCCCAGATTTTAAATTCTGTTACAAAATGATGAAACAATCTCATTGGTAAATGTGAACAAAGTGGTAAATATCTTTTTGAAAACAATTGTTGGCCAGATAATTACCACGTTTATTTCCAGCTCAACCAAGCACTAATACATGGCAGGGTAAAGCAACAAAGCAAAATAAAACTAGAATTACAGTGCAAGCAGGTCTACTTCATTGAAAAAATAGCAAGTAGACAAAATTTAAACTGCCTGCCATAGGTGGGCATACCGCGGTACTTTTTTAGTACCGGTACCGTCGGTAATTTGAAAAAATACCGGTACCGCATTGCCGGTACTTTTATTTCTTAATTTTTAGGCGGTACTCGGCACTTTGCAAAATCGTTTTTAACAAAAAAAAGCTTGAGTTAGTATAAAAATAAGATTTCGCGAAATGGGATTTTTTTGCTGCCTGGGATGATTTTTTGGGATTGTTTTTGCTTGTTTGTGCGAGAGAAAAGGAAAGACAGTCTGTACAAAAAGACTTAGAAAACTTTTTGCAAGAGCGACCTCCAAAACGTCTGCTGCACAACTACACCTTCCGCAGCAATTGTTTGAAAGATTTTTTTTTATAATACGATATATACTGCCATCCCGTCAAGCGAGGCAATAGAAAGATTCTTCTCCGCAGAAAAAGATCTTTTGAAGCCGAAGAGGAGCTATCTTTCAGACGACCATTTCCAAATGCTTTTGTTTTTAAAAGGCAATTCAGAGTAAAAGCTTTTCAATACGTTCGTCTGTTTTTTTTTGTGTTACCGTCCGTTGATAAAGTTGTAACTGTAAGAGAAAGTCTCAAAACCTGGGTAGATGTTTTAACAGCTTGCGTGCAACGAGTCTTAAGTAATGTCAAACAGAGTTGCGCAATGCGTAGCTCTAGTCCAGTGAAATGGATGCGCTCTCCGAAATGTTTTTCTTTTTGTTCGATACGATTCCGGGATGTTTACTTTATCTCATTAGGCTTACGGCTTTGATTTGTTGATTTTTACGTAGGCTATTTTAATGCAACTTAAAACCTAAACTTAACTATGAGAACAAGGATGAAAAAAAATTAATAGTAGTTTTAAGACGTTTTTTTTGCAGATTTCAAACTTCTTTTTTCGACCTGCCACAGGCATGCCGCCAATTCGTTACCAACGACAACTTTGTTTAAATCGCAAAAAAATTAAATCTTTAAATAGCGGCTTCCGCCATCGGGCCGCCTGTGAGCATCTAAGTGAATTTTACAAAAATATTGAAAACAATTTAGTGCTAGCTCTCCGCTGCCGCGCCGTCGATTTGTTGCCGATAACTTTTTCTAAATTGCAAAAAGCACGCTTCGCCATCGAGTCGCCAGTGAGCGTGTAACCAAGTTTTGCAAAAATATTGAGAACATTTACGGTTAGCTTTCCGTCGTCATGCCGCTGATTTGTTGTATGCGACAACTTTGTCTAATTAGTTGTGAAATAATATTTGAATAGTGGCTTTCGCCATTGAGCTTCTGACTAGTTTTTTTCACAAAAATGTTGAGAACATTACTGCTACCTTACCATTGTTGTGCCACCCATCTGTTGCCCACGAAAACTTGTCTATATAGGAAAATAATATTTTGAAGACATGGCATAAAACAGGCATGGGCAACATACGGCCCGTGAAAAGATTTTGACCGGTCCGCAGACTTATTCAACCATACCATGTAATTTGGCCCGAGGCCTCATTCCTGACAGTTGCCAATCCCTGTTTTCTCACCACACTGTTGCTGCGAGCTTGTGAAACAAATAATAGCCTTTATAGTGACAGGGGCTCCGAGAACCGATTGTGGACCTGGAGCCATTTTTGCAATGGGTCTCCTTCCGCAGGCAAAATTTTTATTGCTTCTTTGAACTTTCTTATGGTAGACATGCGACATGTATGTATGTATGACGTAATAGCCACAGCCGGTGTTGCATGCGCGTTTCAAGTGTATGGGGGAACGTAACCCAAAAAGGTCATTAAAATACGTTACCTAAAAAATCCACCCACACCCGGTGTAGATGCCAACAGTCGTGTGCTCAATGTATAGAAACAAGTTTAACAATTTTTTGGAAGGTAAAACATATTTTTGGAGTTGCACCCCTTGGAGACGATCAATCGGGCATGCGGTGATGGAAGGTTACGGTATCATTATGAGCTTTTAATCAGCCTGTACGTTCGTGAGTTTTTGATTTGCTGCGAAGCCCAACAATTGGTACCGGTATTTAAAAATATTAAAGCAGCATCAAAGTACAAAGTAGCTCGTAACATCGCATTCTTTACGTTTCTCGCATGAACAACTTGAGTAATTGTTCCTTCCCGCCTGGTTTCAAGTCATGTAACCACAAGCCTACTCGATCCCTTTAAAAATGTTAGCGATATCCACACAGGCTAACACCCGAGTCATTTCTTAGGGCAGTTCCTAAAGCAAAATTCATCGAGAAATCGTAAATGAATAAAAACTTGTTTGATATAGAATGCAAGCCACGGTAAACTAAAAAACAGGGCCGAAAAGAGCAGAACATTCATACTCATATTATGAAGTTTGTGAAGGGGAAAAGAAAACAAACAGTGCACTACACTCATATAGGGCATTGGGCGAAACCCAAATATTTTTTTTGCCATTTACGATATCAAATTGTGTTTAGTTTAAAATATGCTGCCCGGCTCAGAGTTGTCCATGGACCGGAATAGGTATTTGTTCAGGTAGGAATATATAGATTTCTTACGAACAGGAGCCGGAATGGAACTTTTTTATGGTTTACCTAAACGGAAAGAGGAATTCCGGTTGACGGTTTTAAAAATGTTACAGAACTCATGCCTTGATTGTTTGTTTCAATTTTTACCTTTTTGCTAAAAAAGTTGTTTAACTAGGTAGCCTATAGATTCTTCATTGACTTTTCATCACGGTTAGGGAAAGTGACCCGCAGTGTCTCTGCAGAAGTCATGATTCCTGATAAAAATCATTTCAATTTGGCAACCTGACAAAACTAAATCGGCAAATCTTTAAAGTATCGATTCGCTATTATAAAAGTTAAAATAGCTTAATTTTTTTTATATTATGCCACAAGAGTGCAACATACCCGAAATTGTTCTTTCATAGTAGTAGACATTGATTTCATTAGTAGTAGTAGACATTGATTTTTGATTTTGTAGCACATTTTCAAATTAAGTGACAGGTTAGATCTCAAGAGGAATGCTTTTAATTATTTTAGCTTGAACTTTTGTGCTTGTTAAACCAATGTACTGGAAACTTGGAGAGCACAGTCACTGACAATCACAAACAATGTACTGCGTGTATGATAATTTCTCATATTGGTATTGACATAATCGGTACCGGTATTTACCGGCAGTCCGGCTCGAAAAATACCATGAACTGAATGACAATACCCAGGGACGGGCAAAGGGGGCAATTGCCCCCCTAAAAATATTTTCAGTTATCACTAGCATACAAACAAAAATACTAATGCTATAACTTAAATCTACTAGCAACACAAGCAGGGGCGGATTAAGACCACTCAGGGGTTAGGTTACATGTATGTCCTTTTTTGACAAAAAAAACTAACTTAAAATGAGTATTTTTCTTGTAAAAACCCTAGAAATTCGTGGCGGCTGGGGGCTCTGCCTCCAGACCCCCTTAGTCTCCGGCGGCTGGAAGCTTCGCCCCCCACACTCCCGGTTTCCCCCCCCTTTGCCGAATCCTGTGTGCGCCACTGGACAAGCCTATAAAGTTTTGCTCCCCCCCCCCCGATATTTTGGGCTGGCTGCGCCACTGATGACACCTTTTCGTATTGTTGCAGATTAGGAACATTTAGGAAGTAGGAACTGTTTTTTTTCTGAAATTTAGGAACGAATCGGAATAGGAACAAAGGCACTAGCGTATTTAGGGGGGGGAGATAAAGGGCGATGGCCCCCCCAAACAACCTTACAAAAAAATAAATAACAAGCGCAACTTAGATATATTTGGAAGTTATTGTGGAACTGCGTGACAATATAGTATCAGAGGGAGTGGGGGGAGGGGGTCGGTTGAACAATGAAATGTAGACATTTTTAGTGTAAACTAACTTTAAAAGGCTATAGAGATGTAAGCGGTCGGCGTTGGGGTATCGTGAAATAACGAGAATAAATAAAGCGCCTATAATGTGCTTGCTATGCCTTGTTTGTTACTGGTTGCAATTTAAAAGTGTTTGATACCGATTTGTGTGTCCTAGCTCAGATGAGCAAAATAAAATAGGGCGAGGATATAAACAGATAACGCGTTCGTGACATGAGCCGAAATTTAATTCAAATCGGTTTAGGGTGCTTTTTTTGCACCTTTACCTCATCCAAATCCGAACTGGCACGAATTTCAAAGCAAAAATTTGTCATTGGTTTTGAGTTTTGTTTATTTCTAAAGTGAAAATGATTATTTTGATAAAGTTATTTGATTTTGCTTGTCATGGCGAAGCCCACTGCTGCTAATTCGCCCTTAAAAAAGGCTATTTTGCCTAACGTAGAAGTTAGTGCTTTTTTCAATTTCAAGGCCGGCCTTTTGTCAATGGCTATTTTTATTGGATAACAGGCTTACCAACTCAGCTAGCTTTGGATAAAGACGATAAGATCCCAACGCAAATTAGGTTGTTGTTGCTCTGACTTACAGTGACAAAATTTAGATCTAAATATGGATTTTATAACGAATATATGCAACTATGCTCATAAGTCAGTCTTGACTAGCATGTTTTAGCGCCTCTCTGTTTTGTTGCTCGCGCCCTTTTCTAGGCCTTCATCAATTTTAGTGTGAAATTTGTGTGCTTGTGCTATCGTTACTTTTCAGCGTATTGGCGTTTAGAAACAAAATGATTGATTGATTATAATAGGCCAAGAAAAAATGTATTGTAGCCAGACCCAGTAGCCTAGTGGGTAAAACAAGCAAAAAATTGGAGTTAACTAGTTTTCCAATGCAAGAAATATACGACCGTTTTGGTAAAGTTTTGACGGGTTCTACAGTAGCTATAGAAATAATACGATAACCAAGTGCGTAGGCAAGTGGAGTTCGTGAGTTCAAACCCCCCTCCCCTATTGGTTCGTCAACTTTTCAGGTTTATAGATTAACTTTGGTCTTTGATATGCGGCTGTGCCGCTGTAGTAACTACGTAGCGTGAGCCCTCAAGAACCACAAGCGTTGCTCAATTCCGGAATGCCATTTATTGCGTTATAATTTTGTGAACCATTCTTGCCACAATCGCAATCACGAAAAAAGTTGGCCAGTGTTGATAGCAGTTTGACTTAATTTCGAACTTCCGAGTCCGACTGTTCCGAGATGGTCAGGTGCTTATCAATTGAGAACAACAGGTGATGCCCTTGATAGTGAAATACTCTGTGTTTTTATGTTTAATGAACTAGTTGTAGAAAGTTCTAATTAGCATCGTGAAGGATGGCAAAAGACTTCCGCCTTACATACGACGGTAATACTTAGAAGGAAGGAATTAGCATAGAGGGCGGTAGCGGTTCGTGAGTCTAAAACTAGGGGGTGCTGCCAATGTTCAGAAGGGGCGCGTGATCTTGTTCTTACGTCTGTTTATGATAACGTGGTCGCCTGGCTGAGAGACAAGACGCGCTGTAGCATCAAATCAAATCTGCTCTAAGCGAAGCAGCTGAGAGCCTACATGTTTAGTTAAGATAACGAGGATCACGGATGTATTGTTCTGCAAGCCCTTAAATTTTTTAGTTATTCATTGTGAGATTGATTGTCAGTTTACACATAATGTATTATATTTTTTTTATCTTTGTAGAAAAAAAATTATCGACGACAAAGCGACGAAGACGCTACGCGCAATACGAATCCAGATTTTAGGTTTAAGGTGTTGCCATTTGTTTCCAAGTTTCTTGGTTGAATTTTGCTTGTTGATGCTTCAACTTGTTGCTTGTAAAGAAACCATCAAGCAGAGATAATCATTGTGAAGCATCTTATCCAAGGACTCAACAACAAAACGTATTATGAGAGTTGAATCAGTCACCACCTTTAACGATGGTCGGCGTGGAAACAACGTTCCACCCACTGCGTCACGTTCACTTTATTTGGGTGTTGCATCGTTATGCACCTTATTGATCAGCATGCTTCCCATTATATGGGCAAAATGTCGGAATCTGACTTCGGGTTGGAAAATTCGGATTCGAAAATTCGGAATCTGAGCCCATAGAAAGGAACTGCAGGTTCGACCATTTGTCAGCTGAACACTTCAGGTTCGAAGATTCCGCACCTGAGCCCATACAAAAGAGCGTTTTTGCTACGTCATTTCGCCCATACAAAGGGAAAGAATCTGATCAATAGGGTGCATTATGACTAGGGCAGGGGTCGGCAACCTTTTGCATTTGAAGAGCCAAATAGTCCGTTTGTTACAATACGAAACCCAGCGGGAGCCGCAAAACTATCGTCACGTTCAAAAACTTCAGTTATTCCGAAAATGGTTCCTAAAAAAGGTTTTTTTTACCTCCAAAAGGAGCCACAACTGGGGGTTCAAACAGCGCAGGTTGCCGACCCCTGGACTTGGGCAACCAAAAGTCGCTTACGGATTGTACGCAAACCAAATTTCACAGTGATTTTTCAGAAAGCTCTCAATGAATTGTTTCAAATCGTTGTTTCATAAGCCAAAAGAAGCCAAAATTCAGCGTTTGCGCAAAAATATTTTTACGAAGCTTTCTTCTTTTTCTTCGTGTTTCTGTGAAATCATTCATTCATTTTTGTTATTTTTGACAAAACGTGCAACGGTGCAAAACATCAAACATGTCAGCGTTTTCCAAACTGGGAGGCGTGGACTAGTCTAAAAAGAGGCGCAAATGTTGGTCATGATTATTTAAAAACATGGCTGGTGTATTATTTTGTGAAGGAAAGCGTCATAATTAATATTTTGTGAGGGAGGCGTAGTAACACAAAGTTTGAAAACCACTGCTTTAATGTGTACGCTTACGGGCGATATTGCAAAGCTTGCAATTATAAAAAATGCGAGAATTGTGCTACAGAAAAACATTTTTAATGAAAGGCTTCAGCACGTCCACAAAATCTCAACACAGCATAAAGAACAGGGCTTCCCAACTAGGGATGCTTGCACTCCTTGGGGGCGCGAGGAAGCATTCCAGGGGGTTCAAAACGGCTTATGGATTTTTATCTTGTAATAAGAATGTTTTTATTTTCGGTTGCACAGTGTCAATTTTTCAGCGCTGTTACGCTCTAGTAATATGTAATTCGCAAACGTCTAAGTGACGTAAAACCCTTAGCCTCTTTGTGGTTGGTTAAAATCAAGCTCTGAAAACAAAATGCGTCTGATTCAGCAAAAGAGTAGTGACTGATTTAACTATCCTATACCTTGCATTAGCGACACTTTCAAAAAGGCTAAAAACTCTAAAATTGATAACTCCGCTGGGGGAGCTTACAGCGTTGTCCCAGACCCCCCAGCTGAATACCTGCAGGGTTTTTGACGCAAAGTCATTACAGGAAAATGTTTAAGGTCAATAACACACATGAATTCATTTCAGCCCCAACCATTACGAACATTTGGTTTGCGTGGCTGATTGCAGTCGCATATTTTGTGAGGGGTGCAAGAACATACCAAAATTTTTATATGAAAATAATTGGGAGTATGAAAATGGTTGGGAACCGCTGTATTATGAAAATGGTTGGGAACCGCTCTATCATGAAAATGGTTGGGAACCGCTCTATTATAAGATAATACAAAACAAAAGAAAAAGAGAGTTCCTATAAATTTTATGAAGTTACTTACGACATTCGTCAGACAGTTATTGATTACCAGATTCTGACTTTCACATTAAAAAATCATTCGTACTCCAACTAAAATCTCAGTTAGTGATTCAACTTTTTACTTGTCAAAAGTTGCCCCCCCTCTTTTATAAACTCTAAATTGGAATGGAATTAGGAACAAAATTCTTCGTTCCGGACAACTCTGGCTCGGCTCCATTTTGTTCAACCCTGATCAAGGCACATATTGTACAAACCCATCACGAGCAGATGCGAAGCTAAAATCTTGTTTTACACTGAATACTATTCATGTAATAATCCGGCCCTCCAAGGACTTCATTTTCCCACATCTGGCCCACCGACTAAAGAAGCTGCCCACCCCTAGCCTAAAATGTTTGACATTTTTTTGCCCGAAATTACAAGCATTTTAATAGCGGCTTGTGCTATCAAACCACCAATCTGATCAGCCTTTCAAGATATAAATAGAACATTACCGTCAGCTTGGTGACGTTGTAGGCCCACCTCCGATCGGTTTCTTATGGTAACGTGACGTAAAAAACGGTTGTTGAAACGCGCTGTTGTTGTTTCATAAATATATCTTCTTAATTTCAAAATAAATTCTTATAATGCATGATTGATTTTTGCCACATACTCAGCTTTGCGACGCAGACGTTGAATGGCTGCAATTCACTGCAGATAACCCATGCCGTACAAAAATTTTACAGATATTTGAAGTTAGTAAGACTCAGCTGGCAATCGGGTGAGGACGTTAGAATTAGGAGAGGAGTAAGACTAACCTTATCTAAACTTTTTTCGTTGAGATACTGTAGCTTGTCACCCCAAATAATAGCCATGATGTATTGGACTGCAGGTATGGTACTATTGACTCTCTGTGTGTTACTGGTACCCTGTGGCTACCGGAGCTATGGCCTAGATTCCCTTCTTAAATTTTCCACATACCAATCAGGAATCCTAAACTAGGAATTCACTTTCTGGCTACTGAGACGATGAGAGTGGTAGTGGTAGTAGTAGCAGTAGTAGTTTATTTTTCGACAAAGCACAAAAACAAAAATCAACGCACTCATACATTAAATTAATAATAGCAAGGTTAGAGAGACCGAATGAACCGAATGTTTTTCAATAAAGCTAAGTGGTACCCTTAGGCTATAATATTCTGCGATTGCAAACTTGTTTATATACCATGGCTACTCAACTGGTGGACTGCGATCCAAATCCGCGCCTTCTCGATGCTGAAGGTGGACCCCAGTAAAGACGTTTCTCTAGAGCTGCGTTGCCCAAGCACAAAGCCACGGAAATTGACCCCACCACTCGCTACACGCTTTGGCGTAGTACCCAGAGTATAACAAAAATTTGATTTTAATTAAAGCCTTATTCTATAGCGCGTCAAAAAAAAGCTACTGCAGGCACTTTTCATTTAATGTCGGTATTTTGAAGAAATAATGGATCGCAATGGAAGATTGCAAATAAAAATATAATAATCAATGCGATGGAGAACGTCGCCGTTCCTTGCGTTTTAACAGAGTGTGAGAATATGAAAATTTAGTACCAGGTAAAGGGAAATTAGAATGCTAAGAAGATGGAAATAAAGTTAGTAAGGGAAAATGTTGAAGTTAAAGTCAAGAAAAGAAAAGAGCATTGTTTTTCAATAAAGGTCGGATTGAACCCGGCCATCACACCACATTCTGAAAAGCAAGTAACTGTGATATAATTCAATCTACAAAAAAATATAAAAACAAAAAATCGTTTTTTTTTCAAAATTAAATCGTATTATCCTCACGGCATTACGCCTAAGCGTGTAACCAGCGCATGTGGCGCGGCCTATCTATGCGACGCAACGCCTAGGAAACACATCTTTAAACTCCGAAGAAATATCGCAGCAGTGGCAAGCCATTGGTGCCACTTACCCTGTCCACCAGTCCAGTTTAAGTGGTTCCAAAAGCTCACGGGCTTTCTGCATCACAATTGAATTTTTGATATCATTATCAATTGTTTTGATTATGATATCAACAAATACTATTGATTATGTTTCAAAATATTGTTCATGATGCAGCAAGCTCGTCGGCTTTTGGAACCACTTAAATCGGACAAGTGGACAAGGTAACTACGGGTACCGGTATGTCAAATTTGGCAGACCCGGTAATTGAACCCAAAACCTCCCGCACTGATAGCAATGTCTTTGATTACTAAGCCAACCGGCTGGTACAGTTTTTTTTTGCCGAATTCAAAGCAGATATAATTTTGTTGAACCTTTGCAAACTACGAAATTGTTGAACTGGACTGATCCTGATTGCAGTTGAGTCACAGTCTCTACATAGTCTACAATACCTAGTCTGGAAGTTTAATAAAATTGCGGCGTGACGCATGAGGCAATGTTTAATAATATTCCTAACGACGTACCACATGCCGTTTGGAAAAAAACGATTTCGTGACCCATGATTTTTGAACTTATTTAGACCATAATTTGTCCGAGATATACGTCGGAAATATCCGAATTATACTTCGGACAAATTGTACTTAAAGTCGGACCAAAAACCACACGCCAAACAAGTCGGATATTTCCTACTTAAATATCGGACAAATTCGCTGTTTGGAAAAAAAAATACACGTTTTGTGAACCATGTGTTTTGGGCTTATTTAGACCATAATTTGTTCGATATATATGGGGCGCCGTTTGGGAAAATTATAGGTTTTGTGAACCAAGCTTTTTGAGTCTAAATAAGCTTAAAAAACATGGTTCACAAAACGAATACTTTTTTCTAAGCGGCGCCCCATGGATGACCAACACTTCTTGCATTTGAATCAGTAAAAGCATTGCAAATAGGCGCAGATTAGACAGTGATCAATGCTTGTTTTAAAGGCTCATTTGTCTTGATTATGTTTCAAAATTAAACAACCTGCAAATATATCTACGAAGAAAGATAGGCTAAAGTTTATGATAAGTTAAAATTGAGAGGTAAAGATAGGTGAACTTCAGCACAAATCATTGTGGTATAGAGGCTTTGAGTGCATAAACTCATGAGTTAGCTGGACTTCGCAATAAATTTATTCGATGGACTCTCAGACTAAATAATAATGAAGACAGACCTTGCCACTGATGAAACAGCATAACTTACTTACGATTAATGATGTATTTAGGTATAAAATTACTGAGCTCATGTTTAGATTCTACAACCGTAAACCGGATTCAGTGTGAACCGAACTTTAAATTTTGCCAGCAGTGGTTCTAACATAAAACCGGATGTTGGCAATACGTTAGTGTACTTGCCAACTGTTGGGCCGATGCAGCAAAATGATGCGCCTAGTATCTGACCAACGTTGGTGATCTACATCGTATCAATGCTGCGACTAACTTCTTGCCAACATGCGAACAAATGGCAGCAATCGATGTTTGCTGGGAGGTGGGACCTCAAAATTTGCAGAGTATGTGCATCTCAACGAGGGTTAAAAAATATGCACAGTAATTATCTTCATGTCACGTGACTTGAGTCAAAGATCAAAGATGTTGTTTGGCTTATGACTATTGATTAGAAACAGGTAGAAGCTTGAAATTTTCAGGGTTGGGGTGCCTTATCGTGCTCTTGCACTGTACTAAAACGCTCTTTGTCAGGTACATCGGGGTCAAAGGTCAAAAAACGGATGAAATTTACAAAACCTCATAAAATTTAAGCGAAGATAGATAGAAATTTCGAAATCTTCAGTATGGGTGTGTTATAATAGGGCAGGGGTGGCCAACCTATGGCGCATGCGCCAAACTTGGCCCATTGCATGATTAAAGGTGGCGCACTGCATCTTTAAGATGAAAATAAATGAAGTTTAAATACTGATACTAAAGGCCTGTTGTCACAATATTACGCCTAGCTTTACTTGTTAATCGTACTTATTACTTAATATAACTAAGACAGAATGCGTTTTCTCCTACTTTCAGTAAGGCTGTAGTTTTTACTAGAAGTATGACGTCACAATGTTCCCTGTTTCATAATCAATCGTAATCTGTTGATCGAAAAGTGCTCGAATTTTTCCATGGATACGAGAATTTTCGTTGAGCTATGTATATGCGGCTGTCATTGAAATTTTTTCATTCAGTGTTTAATTTAGTGATTCCGGTAACTCTCTAAATGAGTGGTTTTCTGTGGATTTATGTATTAGCAACACGAAGTGGACATTAGGTGTGGGGATACAAGAGATTAATGGCGCATCCGAAACATTATGTTAAAAACGTGGCGCATGGTATGTGAAAAGTTGGCCACCCCTGTAATAGGGTGTTACTCTGTTTGAAGATTAGGCTAGTCAGGTCACGTGACTTGAGGTCAAAGATCAAAAAACTGTTGGAACTGAGGAAGGATCATACATTCAAAGTTGTAATACCGGTAGATAGAAACTTTAAACTTTCAGTGTTACATTCTCTTATTGACTTTATCATCTCCCTAAATTACCTTCCCGATTTAATGTCCTGTGTTAAAACTTGTTATATGTCAAGCGCCAATTCACTGCTAAGTTTTATAATATTCTCAAATATATTTACGTAATTGCAATTTAAGTTTTATCTGGCCACACGTTTTGCTTCCTATAAATATCTAATGTATAAAATTATTGGTTGATTAGGAAGGCACATAAGTAGCTCACTGAGTTTGTCAAAATGTTTTTGCAAAGAGGCAATACTTAAGTGCACAACAAAAATCGAGACATTTTCATCAATTGTCAGATTTTTCATAGTATAATCATATACTTGGCAAGAAGTAGTGTAAGTAAAATAATCAGAATCTAGATTGTCTATTTCAGGGCTACTCAACTATAATCAGGATCGGTCCAGTTAGAAACCTTCATTATTTGCGAAGGTAAAAAAAAATTTGCAGCTGGTTTGATTCCGGCACAAAAAAAAAAAAAACTGTAACTTTTTCCATTTTTCTCTAACTTCATTCTTCATGTTTTTAAGCATTCCTCATTTTCTTTTGCATGGTACTGAGTTTTAAAATTCTCACACTCTTTCACAACATGACAAACACCGACGCTCTCCATCGCATTTATCGTTATCTTTTTACTTGCCATCTTCCACCGTGATTCATTATTTCTTTAATATACTACCATCAAATGAAAAGTGCCGGCAGTCGCTTTTTTGACTCGCTATAAAATAAGGTTTTGATTAAAACTAAACCTTAAATTAAAGTTAAATCTTCATTATACTCGCGGTATCACACCGAAGCGTGCAACGAGTGGCGGGGTCCATCTCCACGGCTAGGTATTTGGGCAATACAGCTCCGTAGAAACATCGCAGCGGTGACGAGCTGCTGGCGACACTGTTTCTGATGTAACTGGCTCGGTAATCGAACCCAAGACTTGCCACAACGACAATGTCATTTTTAACCACCACGCTAACCGGCCGATTTGGGTTAAAATTATATTTTAATTATTGCGTAATCCATGACCGTTTGATCGTACTCAGTTAGAAGATTACAATAAGACACATAAAAACCTCGCGCATTTTTGAGGATGCTTCTGTTGTAGTTGTGATAAAATTTTATGCTGTCAGTAGGAAAATATTTGATATGCTGAAACTCCATTGGGGTCCACCTTCAGTATTCGAAAGGTGCGGATTTGGACCGCGGTTCGACAGTTGAGTAGGTATGGTCTATTACATAATCAATATTTCGTTGTTCATCATAAATGTTCTCCTTGAGTTGAGTATGAATCAGTATCGTTCGTAGAGCGAATATTGCACAAATACAATTATGAAGGCAAAACTATGCACAGTGTAATGAATATCAAGTAACAAAAAGAATTACATAAGTGTTTACAAGATTAGTGAAAAGTTACACATAAACATAAATACATGAACAAGCGCGTTACACAGTAAATTCAGTTAGGTGTGTTACGTAAATTCAGGACAATTCTTTGGTGCAAATCAGTCACGGTCAGACACCGACTGTGAATCGGAACTATCATTTTTAGAAACAGGCCTACCCGTGACGTAGCCAATACAGTGTTCAACGTTGTCAGTGTATCGACAGCAGGTTGCTTTTTCAATTCTCCACAGGTCTCTCTTACCTTTTTTGCTTGCTTCTTAGTAAACAGAAAATAGGCGCTTCTTTTGTTGTTGCGAAAAACGAGGTAAACGCTCAATCACGCATACGTAAGTATTTACTCCTCGTGATTTTGTTTTTCGCTTTTGATTGCAATAATTTAGATGTTTCAGGGCCTTCATAATCAAGTTTTAATCTACATGGATGGTTAGTTTTACAAAGATAGGCCAAGTAATACGCCTTTCCTGTCTTGTAATAGGGTGTTGTGGAAGGCGGTGCACGTCAGCAAGGACAACAAGTAATCTCGGTATTTCCAACGCGGTTTGTAAGAATTCTCTAAATTTACTATGGGAATCCCATTTGCTTTTCCATGAACTTTCTGCGTTTCTTCATTTCCGTATATCAGTAACTCAAACCGTTTGTGGTAAATTTTTTCTCCAAAAATTCCTTATTTTTATCTGAAAATCTTTCAGGTTAAGATCAATACTTCCAACCTTTTCTGTAATGCTACTGAATTTATCTCTTTTGGTTTGTGGGGCAGCTTCCAACATACACATTTTCTCTTCTAAAGCTTTAAATGTTTTGGTGTTTTGGTATTCACCTCGTCATTCAGTTGTTTTTCTGCAGAATCACATCTTAGGTTCAACGCAGTTTCAATTTTTAACAGTTTGGTGGTATTTGCTGACAAGTTCTTTTCAATGAAAATAGAAAACAAGTTTGCGTTCATCGGGTCTGACATATTCAGATTCAAACGTTCTACCGATGCAAGTTTCTTTATTTTTGACGTTTCGCCTTCCACTCGGAAGGCTTTTTTAGAAATAACAAGCGCACACTCTAAACGTTTTTGGAAATGCGAAAAACTTCACAAAGAACTGAAAATGCAACTTATATATGACATTCCATTAAAACTATTACTACGCAAAAAAACAAATACGTTTCTATACTTACAGTATATCCTTGAAAACACATTACTGAAGCACATTATATACAGAAGATACAATCATACCATCATTTCTGTTTAAAACATTCATTGACAACGCTTTTCGGTTTATCAAAAATCCTTCTGCAACACGACGCTTATGCAAATGGGATTCCCTTTTTAAAATTTCTACGTTCCCCCTGTCAAGTACGTGATCCTTGTCCAGTACATGTTGACATATAACTGATTTCTTGACGTCAAGGCTTTTTAAAGCGTCAACATGCTCCCGCTTTCTAGTGGTTATGCCACGTCCCGTTTTTCCTATGTATACTGCGTCACAATTATAGCATGAGATGTGATAAACCAGCCCTGACTTTGCGTAATCCAAAACACAGTCTTTGGGTTTTGGAAGTTTTGAGATTTTGGAAATTCACAGCAAGAGATTTGATAAACTAGCCCTGATTTTTCATGATCTAAAACACAAGGTACTACCTACTGCCCGGTGACAATCATATAGCTCGGTTTACGCAATGTAAGCTGTGTATTTAATTTTTCAGATTCAGTTAAGTCAAATCTTTCGTGTCAAAATTTCTGAGCAGCATCATACTTTTAAAATCATCTTTAAAAATACTGTGCAGAATTGCTCATACATGTGATTTTATTATGCAATATCACTTGTTTCATGATGAGCTTTTGCTCTGGTAGTGTAACGTAAGCTCTAAAGCTAATGGATATCGCTCTCCGTGAAAACAATGCATTTTCTGTTTAATTCTTGATCTATGTTGAACAATTGCAGCAGTTTTTTGCATTAAATCCGATCATGGCTTACTTGAGAGAAATGCGAAGCTAAATATAACTGCGTTGTACGGTTGTTTGTCTAAACCAGCAACATACGACCCGCGAGACCATTTTATGCGGCCCTCCGGCAGTTAAACTCTTACCGTGATAAGGACCTTTTTTTTGCTCCTCACTGATATTTTCAGTAGAAAATAGACATGTGCACTGTGCAGACGTGTAGACCTTTTTCTTTGCTCTACTGATCAGTACGGCCATAATATTAGCAGTTGTTTAGGATATTGAATACGATTCGTCTAACAATCCATCTCACCAAGGATTTCATTTTCCCACATATGGCCCACCGACTAGAAAAGTTGCCCACCCCTGGTCTAAACTTCACTGTGTAAACGCTTAACAAGGTGTGACAGTACAGCGTCCAGAGTTTTAGAGGTACAGTTTGATATAACGCTTCTGTCATAAGTAGGGTGATTTTTTGTGACCTACGAAACTTGAAAATGTGACTTTATTTCTGCAAACATGTAAACAAAATAGGACTTTAATAAAAAAAAAAAAATATAGACAAAACAGCAGCGGTTGATATTGAAAAGCAATAAAATGGTTTTAATAGGTGCTCAAATTATGGTGTGTGCACATAATACTGAAGTATTTAATACTCTTTAGTTAAAAAGTTTCTGTCTTTCGCAAGTAGTCTCGACATGAAAAAACTGCTTACTATTGCAGCTTGTACCACTGAGAAGGGGAAAGCTGATGCAAATGCTCCAGGGCCCATGCCAGGGGTGGTAACTTTTTTTCTAAAAGAAGGTGCTTATTAACCCTTTACCCGCCAACGCTCCCATTTCGGGAACAGCGTAAGGCTCTTTAATTTTTTAAAGTAGAAATCGAATTTTGTTCAAAATCGTTTTAATTGAAGGGTGAACTTGTAAGAATCACGCGGTAACAAAAATATATAAAAATTGTTCTGTTCATTGTGTGCACGGGTTAGTCCAGATTGATTTAATTTTACCTTACTTGGACAATATTCAACTCGTCATCGTCAATATTTCCGTCAACAATAATACAAGGTTTCTGGAATATCTCTTTCGTTTTCGACGCGGACCGGTGGAGCTACAGATTCAGAAGCGGCAGAACTACTTGCGAAAACAGCTAAGCGAAATCATTTACATTTGAGTTTTCAATTTGATTACCGAGCATATAGTTTAAACTGCCGGTATATTACTGTATTTAAATTTGAAATTATTAATCTGAGCGATTTGAAGGCTGGTTTGTTGGCCAGTGCTTCGAATTTTAGTGCTGCTACGTTTGTTGTTGCAAGTAGTAGACGTTTGTAGTGTGATCTATCAGACGTTGTCCGTAGCTGAATATTAATTTGTGTTGTTAAATACACCGAACATGACTTACACTCAATATATACTTTTTGCTTGAAAAAAAAACTATCTTCTTAAAAAGTAGTGGTTGCTTGGTTCGTTTGCCTAACTGAACGTGGATTCGAACTCTAGTTTTAATTGTTCATTGCTGAAGTATTGCAATAAGTTAGCGGTGCTTGTTGGAGGCTACTTAACCTCCTTGTCGCACTGCTATCGCGGTTGTTGTTGGAAGCAGTTATGATAATATCTTGGGTGTGGTTCCATCCCTGTGCGCAGTTACACCTCTGTCAGCTTTCTCACTGACAATTTCTGGGTGTTGCGACCATGCCCACTCCTGTATTCTGTTAACTCCTCTTCTCCTGCATGCATGCCATAGCGTTAATCGTTTTGCTGTTTTTTCCCTTTTCCTGTGCCGCGTTTTATTCCCCTACTCTTATCGTAGTCTTTTACTGTGTTGACGGTGCGGAAATAAAAGACACTACTACTATTACAATTGTAGTTTGGAAATAGTACTTGATTTGTTGACTAAACTTAAAGTTATTAGTTGCTACGGTGAGCGACCTAATTTGTCGGCGTGATTTTCAATTCGGGTAATCTTGTCAAATTATTCAGACACGAACTTGTAACTCTCAAGTTTGAGTGGCTTCATAGTCTTGCTATCATTGTTTAGGCACGCGAGTAAGCCTTTGAGTGCATTTTATTACTTGATAATATTGATGTCTATTGCATTATTTTGGTGTGCCAAGTCTTATGAAACTTCGAAGTGGTCACACATGTGGCACAATGAACCCCATCCTCAAACTATTGTTAACGCTGTGTTAAAACTAAATGAGTTGTATAAGATAGGTGAACAGTTAATGGCCTATCCTGAGAATGCAGATAAGGTGAAAGGTCTCTTAGTTGAGGTTAACAATGTCTATGATCTTTTCACTTCTCTTTGCTCTCACCTTACATATTCTGATGTTATTCCGGGTAATACCGTTACCAAGTTAGACTTTGACATTGGCTATTGGGAATTTAAACAAATAGTGCAGGAATGGTTCAATTCTCAAGATACAGTCGTTGAGTTGAAAAGTCCTGCCCAAGAACCAGATAGTATTCAAAAGTCACGGGCTAATTCTGAAATGCCAACGGTGCATCCTGCCAATACCGCTAAGAGAAAGGTAAGTACTTCTTTACCTAACGTGCCTACAGATATGTTGCCGCCACCGGATCTTGTCTCTTTTAATATTGGATACATGCCCGGGTTTAATCGTTGACGAACACCCGTAGAACCAGAGATAAGTAGACATCATTCTTCTGACGTAATTGGTCTTACCACGACTCACGTCAAGCTATACCGCTCACGCCAAATCCTTTTTGCACCCCCCGATGTCTTCGTGTTCATCAAGGACCAAAGCAGGTATCCCGTCACAGGCATTCTATCCTCCTGGAAAACAGGCTTTCGGAAATGTAATAAAACGAGATCCAGCCGCTCCAGCACTCGCAGCTCAACTAGTCGCTAGGAAGAAGCTCGAGTAAAATTGGAGCTCGCTCGTTTTGCAAAGATTCAAAATGAAAAAAGACTCCTTGAAAAAGAAGAGATGGCAGCGGCAGAAACTGAGCTAGAGAGGCAAAGAGCTGAAGCGAATGCCGAATTGAGAAGACAGAAAGCAGAGGCATATGCAGAGTTGAAGCGGAAAAGGGCTGAACTTTTAAGGCGCAAAACAACTGCAGAAGATGATTGTCGTGTTACGGCTGCAGAAATGGAAGCTTCTTTATATCGCCTTGATGACCATAGCACAGATGATGTTCCTACGATCTGCAGCTTAGAACAACCAGCTACTTCTAAGGTACACTTTAGTAAATCACAGAAACATGAGGACCCTTTCCATGGTTTTATCTAAGCTAACCCTTCCGGAGAACATGGCTTAAACTTACCTTCTTGTTCTCAAACCCCTTTAGGTGGCATAAGAGCTAACCCTTCCAGAGAACATGGCTCGAACTTACCTTCTTGTTCTCAAACCCGTTTACTAGGCCTATTTCCAAACGAGAAAGTAGCACTGCACCTTTGTTTTACTCTCAAAACACTCTCGGTGACATAAGGTTCAGCAGGGAGCGAGAATATCGCTCATTGCCATCTTCTTATCCTAAAATTGAACGGATGACTTCAGGACCGACCCAAAGCAAAACTTTAACTCCATTCCTCCCCTGCGATCTCACAATGCTTATGAATCGCTGAGGGACAGCTCTGAACAACTAATTCCTAAGCCAAACATTACAAAAATTTGAGGGTGACCCACCAGACCGCTGGGCTTTCTACAATCGCTTTTCTTGTCACATAGCTGAGTGGCTTTCCCCTATAAAGAAAATGTCTTACTTGTTGCAGCATTGTAGCGACAATGTATGCCAACATATACAACACTTTTCTGACCTGCATGATGGCAACTTTGCGTACGATCTCGCGTGGGAGGAGCTGAAGAGAAGATATGGTCAACCTCACATAATCGCCCAAGCATGCGAAAACAACTTGCTTGGCATTCCCAAACTTAAAGGGGAGGTTCGGCACCAACAAACAAAAACTTACATGAAAGAATTTTTTACACTGAATTCTTTTGTCAATATTGCCGACCTGAAACAGGTTTTGTTAAACGCCTATTAGGCTATTTAAAATATACCAATAGGTGGCGCTACACAACGATGACGTCATTGGAGGACAAACTGAATTGTACTGAGTATTTCCATAGCTGCAGCACGCATGGTAGGTTGCAAAACGTGTCTCAACTGCGTATTCTGGTCAAAGGAAACAAACACATTACGGTACTTATGGAAGGTAAACAAAGGGAAAGATTTTTGTTTGAACCATTACATGCTCAGCAGCAATTTCTTTCTCAATATCTTTGTGAGTCTTAGTGGTGTAAAGTAACGAAATACTTTTACTTGAGTAGATAGTGATTGTTTGCGACACCGAGCAATGCAAGCACGACATGGGCCGGGTGTACACTAACGCTTAGTGCACGAAAAAGGGTAACCGGTTATCATTTTTTTCGTCCTTCCAGACTCATCAGGTGCACAACTACGAGAGCCAAAGCTGGCTGTAACTAAACTAACAAAAATTGAAGCTTATATACAGCTTGCTGATCAGAAGGGCGCGGCAAAGCAGAAAGCGCTCGAGGTCCAAAACTTGATTGCAAACTCCAAGATTGCGTAAACCGCAGAAGCACGGCGAAGCAGAAAGCGCTCATGGGTTAGTTTTGAACCACACAATTACTGTAGCCATATCATGCGTGCGTAAAAAGCAAATTAGATTACTTGAGTGGTTTTCTTCGGTAACGAGTACTTTTTTGAGTATTTTTTTGGCTACTTTTACGTTTACCAAAGTACTTTTAGTATAAAGTAACACTACTTTGGTAGTTTTTATGTTAGACAAAGTAGACCTAAGTTACTAGTTTTACTTGAAATTTCTCGTTGCACCTAAAATCTAATACTCTATAATTTACACTGTATGGTTATTTCTCTGCTAATGTCTATTTCTCTTCTCTGCTAACATAGTACAGCACTTCTTACATTATGAACCAAATTATCTACCCCAGTCCAAAATCATAGCTGAACTGCATAGCTGCAATCTTAACACTACCAGCAAGCTATGCTAGAGAATCAAATCAACAAATCACGCTTCACAAGCTACCAAGCAGTATCTCGCGATCACGCGCAGACGCCAAAAGTACTGCTATTGCACCCGCGATCATCAATTGAATTGATAAATTGCACATCTCGGGTTTGGTTCACGTTACAATTAGAAAAATATATCGTATTTTTCTTTCAACCTTAATTAATTATGAAAAAAGCCAACTCCAACGCTAAAATTAAAGTGCTAACAGAAATAAGCAGGTTTCCGCTTCTAAGTTATAGCTTATTTATTCATAAGCTATGTTTATCCTTCTTTGCGATAGAGGAGCTATAACGAGCTCGCTTAAGAGTTTCGAGTCACCTGTCTGCCACTCCGAAATAAGGAAATCTCGCTAAACGTGGTTCCTAACGGCACAACAATTGAACTTGCTGACTTGTTCTTCACGCTGTCACCTTTGATGCTAAGCGTCATGCAGAAAAGCTATAAATACCAACTTTTAAGTCATTGGTTTAATTCTATACTCTGAACCGAACCCAGAGTCTACCGTTGCAGAAGCAGACGTTCTATCGCTTCGGCCATCTGAGCGGTAATAATTTGTTTTGGTTTACCATTTTGCCCCTTCAGAGCTGCAAGTCACCACCGGCAAGTGTGCAGCTGACACTTTAATGATTGAAAACGCTCTACTTTGACTTGAGTATTTTTTAAATGATTACCTTTTCAATTTTACTTGAGTGCTTTTTTTAGTAAATACTTTCTACTTTATTTTGCCGTCAGTCAGGGCCGTTGAGAGAAAATCCGGGCCCCAGGGCAGAAATATGATTCCCCCCCCCCGGTCAGAGATGGAACCGGTCAGAACTTTCTCGACCCCACCGGTAAATTTCAAAATCTACGTTTTTTGTTACTGAAAGTTTATATCAGTCTTTAAAAAACCTAAAGGCAAACTGTAGTTTGCGCCAACGTTGTGACTATAGATGTATTGAACACGGCAAATTTCATCTGAAAAAAAGAGTATTTCAATAAAAGTAAACAGAAAACAAACTTTTGTTTTCGGAAGATGTGATTTGTTAATGCCGTTTTTTACAAACTATTTAAAAAACACATATCGGTATGTATGTTTCGCTTAATGTTTAGGTGTATTTTAGTTGCAAAAAAAAGAAATTTGACCGTTTTTTTGACCGAGTTGACCGGCCGGTCGAAGAATCTCGACCCGACCGGTGCCGGTCGACGAGACCGGTTTCCATCTCTGCCCCCGGTATCAAAATTTAATTCTTTTCATTTGTCTCCAAAAAAAAGGTCTCACAGCGAAGACGTAATTTCTCCAACATTTCTTCGCGTGTGTCTCGCCCTAAAGAAAAAAGTTTTGTAAGAGCGGGGGCCCTCAAAACCTGTAACGAGCCTCTCAAAACATGACGGGCCCCGGGTACTTTGCACCACCTGCCCCCTCTCACCAGCCCTTACGTCAGTAACAATACTTTTACCTAAGTACAATTTTAAAGTACATTTTACACCACTGGTGAATCTACATAAATGCACACACAATCACACATTAGCAAAAGCATGACCTGATATTTATTATATCACTAAACAGATTAATATGAAAGTTGGTTAAGTAGCCTATTTTACTGAAGTCTCCAAACAGAAGTAAAAAGGATCTTACTCCTATACTTTCAATCTACCCATTGAAAACATTCCTCTATCACACCACAAAAATTCAGCTCTTTACATTGTTTGTTACCGATATCACAAATAACAATTTCAAACATCGATTCTATGCTAACTGCCAACTGTACATTTCCCCTACAAAAAATACTATATAGCTTATACTCTTTGTTACCCTGTTGCTGCATTCAGGAGCCATGCAAAAACTAACCATTTATTTTTTAAAAATCAGCCAGGGTAATGCAATCATCAACAAGTGGTGAAGCCTAGACTGCTGATTGAAGAAACTGTATCTGCTTGCCCTCCAATGACGTCAAGAATGAAACTGGCCAATCAGAAGCCAGTATTTTTTTTACTTTGTTTTGCTAATAGCTTCTTAACGAAATCGAATTTAACATCCAACCAAAGCTATTGAGTAATTCAAGGCAAAACAAAACTAATCCTAGCGTATTGTTTTGCACCGAACCCCACCTTTAATTGAGATGTAGCCAAGCGAATAAATAAATTGTCAGGCCTTATAAAAGAAAAAAGCTGCTACGCCCTAGCGGAAGAAAGGGTTTTGTCTAATCTAAACTCTGTACAGTTTCCGACTTCTCTAGTTAATAAGTTTCCAACAGACATAAAGCGTAAATGGGTTGAGTTCTCTATGAAGATCACCGATGAATCTCATCGGATAGCTTCCTTCAGAGATTTGAAAAATTTTGTTGAAGCCCAGGCAAAGGTATCGAAGTCGGTGTTTGGTCTTAAATTGTTCTTTTCTGGCCCAAATAAACCTGATAATCCCAAGAAGTCAGATGTTTCAACATTCAGTGCTGTTATGATTTCCCACAGTGGTAAACAAAAACAAGATACCTCGCGGAACAAATGTCTTTATTGCTCTGAAACACACTTGGTGTACCAATGCAGAAAATTTCGTGCACGATCTTATCTTGAGAAATGCCAATTTGTGAGACAACACGATTTATGCAGAGCGTGCTTAAACCCACGACGTGTAGCTAGAAAATGTGAGCTGGGATTAAAGTGCAAGAAAAGGGATTGTGGTAGCTCACTGCTCAACACCACTCTTCATTCAGTTGAAACTTCTAAAGAAAATGAGAACAGTTCTGGCGTGTCAGCCAACTCTTCTTCGTCTCCTAACGAAAAGCCACATTTTAGTGAATCTACTGCAAATGTCAAATCACTTGCAACAAATTGTAATAACTCGTGCTCTTCAGAATACCAACGAAAATGTGGTACGTATCTAGACATTATTCCTGTCAAAGTCGTTGGAGAAAAGGCTGTTGTACATACGTATGCCTTGCTTGACCCCAGATCAGACAGAACCTTTTGCGAGCGTCAGCTAGTTGAGTAAGTTAGTTCGAAGTCGCATAGATTCCCGGTTAAATTAGCAGTACAAACAATGATGTGTGGAGACGCTGAGCTGCTTGATACTTGTGTTCTATCCTTTAATATACACTCTTTGGATAGCAGCTATTCATTAGATCTGTCATATGTTGTTGTCGTTGACAATATCCCTGTGGCTCCTTCGCTAGCTCCCACACAAAAGGTTATTTCGAAGAATCCTCATCTCGCTGATATTAACTTACCCATAGTTGACGGCACTTCTGTTGCTTTGTTACTTGGAAATGATTATGCGGAAGCGCATCGATGCACAGAAAGTCGTTTCTCTCCTAACCCATTTGAAAGTCCAGATGCTGTATTGACCCAGTTTGGTTGGATGCTACGAGGCCCGAAACTTTCAGAGATAAACGACGTTCAAGATTTTTGATCTAATTTTCTTGTGAGAGATCTCACGTTGCCAAGTGATACACACGATCTTGAAGATATAATTTTAACTGACGAGGGAGAAACCTTTTCCTCAAATTCTGACTTTGGGTTTTGCAACAAAGAGGGTCTCTTGAAGATGTTGCGAGATCGACGCGAGATGCTAAAGTTTGGACTAAACTATTCTATGGAGGACCCGATTACGTATGACGTAATGTTGGGTCGACTGGAGCACGTTGACGGTCGCTACCAACTGCCACTCTTATGGCGCAATGATGCAGTAGAACTACCCAGAGCCGGGAGAGAGAGAGAGAGAGTTTATTTTTGTATAGAAAGGGCATAACGGGTGTTACAAAACGATAAACGTATAAAAGAAAATTACGCAATGTCTTTCTGGTGAGAGGCGGCTGAAAGACCATGTGTCCTGTTTTGAAGAACTGGCGCGGTCGCCGAGTCTGCAGCCTCTCACCTTTAATAACAATATAACTAATGTCTCATGATGATAAAAATTGCACAATTCTACACTAAGCTATAGAATACAAAAAAGAAAAAATCAAAAACAAGCGATAAAAATTTAAACGAGAATCTATTCCAAAATATTGCGAAAGCTTTGAACTACACTACAACACATTAACAGTCACAAGAACTAGAGATACTAAAGTATTTGTTATTTTTGCTTAAGAGTTCAGTAAACAGAGTATAGCCAGACTCATAGTGGCAAGGAGACCTAAAGAGCTAGTTTAGCATTGTTTGTCCCGAAAAACTTGTTTAATTTATTTTGCAAAAATGCTAAAACTTATTTGCGAATTACTTTTTATGTCAGTCGGTAGATTGTTCCAGATGTTGCAGCCTGTATAACGAATTGACTTTTGCGTAAGAGATTTGCTACAACGCAAGGAGATCCAATTACCGTCTGAACTAAATCTAGTTGAATGATCATGAATTTGTGCAGCTTGTCGAAAGTACTCGTTAAAGCATGAAGGAAGAGTTTTTGATCGAAATTTTAATACAAATTTTAAGACTTCAAGGATGAAACTGTGGTTAAATTTTTGCAAGTTTAAAGCGACTTGAAAGTTTAAAACGACGTCTAAAAAGTAACCACAGTTTACGAGAGAAATGTAGCGAGCAAATGGCAGATATCATCAAGCCCGACCATGCTGAGATTGTGTCAGGCTCATTATGCTTGAGCAAGAAAACATGCTGTATCCCCCATCATCCTGTCCTTAACACGAGGAAGCCGGACAAAGTCCCAATAGTTTGCAATTGTGCGGCAGTAGTCCATCAAAAATCTTCAAATGTCTGTTTAATGAAGGGCCTTGACCTAACTAACCCATTGGTTGCTGTTTTGCTAAGGTTTCGAAAGTGGCAGATCCCCGTAATCGTTGACGTACAAGCTATGTTTTATCAGATACGTAAAATTATGTTTAATTTTACCTTCTGTTTCCAGCCAAGAAAACTCTTCCGACAGTCCATGAAGACAATTCTTTTTTTTTGTTGAAATTCTTTGTTCAGGTAAAATTGCAACTGCACCAGGATAGTTCCTAATTTTCGGGGGTAGTGTGTAAGAAATTTCAACCTAAT
This sequence comes from Trididemnum miniatum, assembly GCA_964006365.1. Taxonomy (NCBI): domain Eukaryota; kingdom Metazoa; phylum Chordata; class Ascidiacea; order Aplousobranchia; family Didemnidae; genus Trididemnum; species Trididemnum miniatum. The sequence continues at coordinate 12,353,612 of OZ023238.1, forward strand.
AGTGGATTTTCTAATAAATTGAGTTTTTTCCCAATAGTTTTGTGACGCGCCGACGTTACTTCTAAGTTCCATAGAAATGTTTACGTTTGATTGAGAACCTAAAGAACTGTACGTATTTTTCTTTCGATAAATGTGCTTTATTTCTTCAGGCAAGCACAGTTGCGTTTCTCTGAGTAACTGCCGTGATCTCGGCAGCAGTGCAGTTACTTCATTCTTCGTTTTTTGTTAATGTAAGTATAGGTCGATGCATACTTCTGTCTGTACTTTGTAACAATCTCGAAGAGAGCTCGTCGGATCAACAAATTAATATGTACCGTACAATATTTTTAATATTATGTCTACGTAAGTGGTGCTGTATATGGATAGTAATAGCTTACATATTATTTATACATGTTCATATTTTGCTAGAAAATATCTAAAATTTTGGTAGCATAGGTGAAGTAGACAAATTGGACTAACTAACAACACGATTGAGTGACCAAATTTCCGAAATTCAACTACCTGATTTAACAACTTCAGATTGATTTAATTTTACCTTACTTGGACAATATTCAACTCGTTATCGTCAATGTTTCCGTCAACAATAATATAAAGTTTCTGGAATATCTCTTTTGTTTTTGATACTGACCGGTGGAGCTACAGATTCAGAAGCGGCAGAACTACTTGCGAAAACAGCTAAGCGAAATTATTTGCAATGACAGTTGCCCAGTTGTTGCTTGATAGCAATTATGTGGACTTTTTTCCTGTTCAAAAAGCTGAAAGAGTGAAGGAGAAAGATGTACAATCAAGGCATGATAGGGGTAGATGTATGTAATCGCCTTCTTTCCTCTCACAGGCCCAGGCTACAATCAAAGGAATGGCGGTGGAACTGGTGTAGCAACTTACTTAATCTTTTCGTGCTGCTGCATTTCGATTTTACAACTTTGCGATTCAATCCAAAGCTACTCATCTGCACTTTCGCAGGAAATCGTTCGTAGCTAGGTTGAATCGAAGAGGCAAGAGTGCGTTTAGAAGGTTCCTACTGCACAAGAAAATCCATCAGTTAGTTAGTTGGAGTAACTGTAATTCTGGACGCAACAAGTTAAAGAAGATGTGTGCTTAGCTCAAAAAAACTCGACTGGCTTGCGTAAAATGTCGTCTACTAAAGGCTTGCAGCACTAGTTATGACAGAAAACAACAAAGTGATACATGAATCTTGTGATGCATTTAGGAACTACGTGGCGTCATCACTGATAGCATCGCTTATTGGCAGCAAAAGTTTTTAAACTGCGGCCCACAGCCGGCGCTAGAAAAGTCGACTCAGGGGGGCAAAAAATTTGAACTTAGGCACAGAAGCCGCTGTCTTCAAAAATGTACGCTTGTTTTTTGGGGGACCTAGCATGGGGAGAGCCAGGTTTAAAGCTTAATTTAAAGTTCTTTGTCGCTCTTTGTTATGGTATGATTCCAAGTCCTTTGTTATTCTTTGCGGTGTTTAGTTGATCAATTTAAGGTCCTTTGTCGTTCTTTGTGGTGTTTGGTACAATAATTTGAGGTTCTTTGTCGTCCTTCGCGGTGTTTCAGTCCTTTGCGTTATTTAGTAGGACCGTACAAAAAGCATACTTTTTCATCGAAAATAAAAACTAATGGAGTATAAATAATAAATCAACTAACTCATAAACGCACAAGTTTACAAATAGGCCTTGTTGCACAGTGCTCTATTTTGTCGTCTCGTGATACCTAACGAAGAACCATGTAAAAAATTGTCTGTAAATATAATTATGGTAGTAGATCGAAACTGGAGTGTCTTCCCGTGCAAGCAGGTGTCGTTTTTGCGATATAACCGTTTGAATATTGAAAAATTTAAGCGGATGAATACTATTGCGCTTCAGCGCATCACTGCTTTTTCGTCATTAGGTGTTGCCGTGTTAGTTTCTTCATGTTTCTTGCTCAGTGTTCGATAACATTTTAAACTGAAGCAGAAAAAAATATCTAATATATTGATTTTTAAGTTAAATTGTAAGCTGAATTTAATTATTTTTGTTTAATTTTTAAATGAAGTGACAGCATTCAACTCATAAAAAATCAATTTATGCAAGTTAAATTTCGGAAACATGTTCTCATCAGCTTTTTCGTCATAGTTACGCCAAACAGCTGATCAAGGTAAAACAACGAAATAGTGGAACTGGCAGTCTACAAGAGCTAGTGGCACAAACTTAGGTAGGTTTAGCTGCTGAAGTGTACAGATAGGTAAAATTAAAAAGTTGAAGCGGTATTATTATACCTTTTTAAAAGTCAGTAAGCCTAGCTTATCGAAATGACTTGTAGGTTTACTTGCAGAAACGTCATATAACCTACATATCTGTATACTCTGTTGCTGGATAGGTTTGTGAGGAAATAATGATAAAAAGTCAGGCCACAGTTACGTGCTTTTTGTGGTAATCCAGTATCTGGGTGCAATTCCTACGGTCAGACTAGTTTTCTATGCTGCTCAGATGGGCGAGTGATTAGAGCGTCCGCCTTGGGAACTGTAGACTTGGGTTTGATTCCAGGTCGGGTCAAACCCAATGACTTTAAAATTGGTATTCACAGCTTCCCTGCTTGACGCTCAGCATTAAACGGACAGTGTGGAGAACAAGCCGGCAAGTTTACTTTTTGTGCCGTTTGGAAATGCACTTAGCGGGATCCCCCCATCTTGGTGTTGTTGACAGATGGCCGGCAATTCTTCAGCGAGCTCGTATAGCGCATTGATCGCTTTCTCGTGATAGGAGGATAAATATGTAACTAAATACAAAAATACTCTACCAATACTATTGGTTCTAATAGATCTCATTCAGCTTGGCGCTTATCATTTTTATTTATCGGTGAGTAATAATTTAGAAAATCAATGGAATGCATAATTGTTCACTATGATAACGTCCATGAAAGTGATTCAAAAAAGTTCACTGCAACAAGTTTCAACACTCTAAAGCAGGGGTGTGCAACCTTTTTCACTGGGGGACCACTTTCGAAAATTTTAACAACGTCGAGGGCCAGTCACCGTCAAATATGTAAAAAATTATAAAATGCTAAACACAACCCGTGTATTATAGACGGTACAAATAGCTAAATAAATCGATTTAAAAAAAAAAAAATTTTTTGTCCTGCCATCGTCGAGGGCCACATTGACTGGCCTGGAGGGCCGGATTGTGGCCCGCGGGCCGTGGGTTGCACACCCCTGCTCTAAAGTAATGTGCTTTTAAATGGCTGAGTTTGGATTGTACTGAAAAAGTTATTGCTGCTAAAAATTTACGATTATGGGATATAAATTCATTAACTGATCTATCACCGAGCGCCCATAGGCATGGTTTTCATCAATAATGCTATTTTCGATTTACCAATGAAAGAAGTATTGAAAGGCGCGTATGTTCGAATTCTAAAAGAAAATTTCCAAAAAATGATTCTCCTGAAAGAATTGAAAGTTTGTCCATACAAGCGTTGCGGTCATCAAGTTCATTCAACATTTGTGAAAAAAGAAATCAGTGACTTGGCAGAGGCGATGATCTCTGCTTTTCCATCCACTTCAGGAAGATATCTTTGAATATTTTGTAAGCAATTACGACATGTTCTGTACTACGCAAGCCTGTGCTTTCCCTTGTTTTGCTCTGTTGCAGCCATTTGGTGTCTACTTTATTACACTTTATTAGCTGTACCCGTAGATTAGATTGGGAAGGTCATTTAAATACTTTGGAGAAGAAAACTCCTTGGCTGCTTGCCTACGATTGGGTGAAATATTCTCGCTACGTTCCTGTTTATTTGCATGAAATGCGTAAATTTGTAAAAGCACACCCATTTGCTCTTGAGCATTTACGTGCTGGTGAATTTGCAATTCTGCAACAAGAGCGGTACGGATTTTTCGCAACAGCTGCAGATCAAGTGATTGAGCAGACTGTTAACTAAGACGATAAATCAGCTGGTGGAATAGTTGGAATTACAACGCGACCTAATGCTGTTACTAAATCGATTCTTTCTCAGTCACAGCCATTAGCTATGACCCAGTTGTGTCGAAAATACGCTGATCAAGATGCAGCAGATCGGTGTAAAAAAGATCCTTGATTCTTCACGTCGTGCTCGAGACGCTGCTGGGGTCGATAGCGTTATTGATGTTGTTGAAGCTATAATAAATTTATTTGATTATGAAAGATCTGAGTTAATCAGCATCTACTCAGGGAGTTGTTGCATCCCCTATTTGTCAAGAAGATTTCATGAAAGCTTATGAATGCGGAAAAGAAACAGAGCATCATTTTACAGCCCGGTTTATCTCTGATCCAAAAGAACATCCCCTGGCAAGTTCTGATAATTTTCTAGCTAAAATGCCCGAATCTGTCATAGTTGATTTGGTCCAGAGCAATTGGCCCGTAGAGAAAAAGCTATCGGCGCGATGCCGAATTGCGATGTTGTTATTGATGCAATGTGCTTGATTCACAGTTTTCTTTGGTCTAGACTTCCTAAGACATTTATGGAATTTGCTGCTTGCATTTTAACTCAAGTTACAAAAACGGGTCTTCGCTTTAATGCTTTCAAAGTTGTTATAGTATGTGACATTTATCCAGTTATTTCCATCAACGCTCTTGAACATGCCCGTCGTTTGGGCCATAACATCCAAAAAGTCTCATCGCCTCTTCGCAGAATTATTAGCTCAGAGCAGCAGTTACCAAAACAGTGGAAGGAATTTCTTCGTCACGATTCCAATAAAGAAGAGCTTTCCGTTTACCTCTATCGAGAAATACTAAAAGGGGTAAATTATTTTTTGATTTATTCGCTACGCATGGAGCTTCTTGTGATGTTACTTTATTGTAGTGGAAAAACAGTGCGAGTTCCGGAGCTTCACTGTGATCACACCGAAGCACACACCCCGTTGTTTTTGAATTTTATGCACGCTGCCGAAAAGTATTCAAACATTTTTCTGTCCGGTACTGACTCAGATGTTTTTGTAATTGGTCTTTTTCTGGCCCAAAAGCTACCAGCTACCGTTTATTTGGAGTATGGTAAGTACAAAATGAAGTTATTAGGCATTCATAAAAGTTTATTTTTTTATCACCTACTGTCGTTGCTAACTTGATGAAGCCTAATGTTTCAAATACAGCGCACATCGGTTGCTGGATAGTAATTTTTTCTACTTTTACTTATTGTATTGACAATTGACAGATGCTCCAACTTAAACTATTTATATTGCATTTTTAGAAATCCAGAAGCGCATCAGTAACATTTCGTTGCGAGGGCAAGAGATGGAAAGTCGCACTACTGGAGGGCTTTTGGGGCTTCGTATTTTTGCCGGGGTTGATTCAACTAGTGCTTTCGTTGGAAAAGGAAAAAAGAAAGCATTTGTACTGTTCAAGCAATATGTAGGCTACAGCTCCAAAGAGCATTTCATAGTCTTGGGCAAATATGGGATGTTTTGTGTGCAAGCTTTACTGACATTCTCGCAACGACATCAACGAAGCACGGTTCAACCTTTTTTGTACAAAAGCTTTGAGTGAGGTGAGTTTGCCTCTCTGCCGCAATGCCCTGGTACATCATATCAAACGACGTAATTATCAGGCGGCTATTTGGCGGAAAGCACTTCAAACTAATATTAATGCTCCAAGTCCAAACGGTAATGGTTGGATAATTGCTGCACACAATAAAGTTTTGGTGCGCTGGATGACCCAGGAGCAAGCCCCGTCAGAATTGCTGTACAATTAGTCTTGCAATTGTAAAAAATCCAAAGGTTCTAACGATCAGTGTTCTTGCGTTGGAAACGGCGTATCATGCACCGAACTCTGCTCTTGCGTTGTTTGTGAAAATGATTCTGAGACCGTAATTGAAGTAGAACTAGTGAATGATGTCAGTGATGACGACGATGATAGTGATGACAACCAATTTGTAGCTAGTTGAAAAATGTTAAAATGTGTTTGTCGTAACTTGAAGATAGCCAGAAGCAGAGGTTTCATATTTCCCGAAGCTTTTCGTCTGACACTTGTCAAGGGAATCGTCAGAATAAAGAATGTAGAGCTGAGACCGCTTATAAAAGCGCGAGAGAGAAAAGAGAAGTCGTTTTTGATTGGACGAAAAGTGTCGACCAATCACAAACAGAAGCGCTAGTGAGAGATTTTCAGCGTGTAGACAAACTCCTTTTGCCGGCACAGGATTGGTCGAGAAACTTTGATGTAAGTGGCTTCTAAGGCAGATAGATGGAAAGCCGAGCGACCTTTTGAAAGGATCGAGAATCTGTCATCGCTGTAGTGTAAGGCACAAGATTGATTGGTCAGCAGATGTTGTCCAATTACCGAGTCGCAAATAGGTTCGTGATTGGTCAATTTGCACGAGCGATTGAAGGCCTTGCGATCTTGAGAAACTTAACCAGTTCTCACAGATTTGGGAACGTGTTGCTTAATTCTGTCCTGCAGCCGTTGAGATGTGCGACCCACGTACCGACTGTCGCAGTGGCACGAAAATTCATAAACGATATTGCTCTGTTGAGAAGCAGGAAGCACATCTTTTTTGCTTGTGGGCAAAAGTTTTCTAGTCGTAAAAACGACGCGAGGCTCCACAGAGAAGTAACAGCGTTGAACTGCTGAAGCGACTTGCTTTTCGAACCTCGTCGAAATAGCATCCAACCATGGAAGATGTAGATAAACAGGACATTTCTTCGGTCCGTATGACGGTGGTCTGCAGACCTGCAGACCTGCAGAGAGAGGCAAAAATATATTTTTTGCAAAATCTTTCTTGTGAGTTGAGACGTCATCAACTTATGACGTCAGTATTTGAAATAGAGGCAAATTATTGACTAGAGATGTCTCCAAACTATTTTAAAGTGTTTGTATTACTAACACAAGAAGTTGGAAGCAACTACTCGATACGATAATTTATTTTCTGGTCTGGTTGCGGTTTAAGCTAATGATTAATATGTAATCATTGTAGGTCAATAGCAAAAAAACTACTGAATAAAACTGGTCGAAATTTTGCAAGTGTGGTAATATGTATATTCGAATTTTTCACACCAATTTTCAGCTTGTTAAACGTACTACAACCGAAGTTATGAGGAACTGTGTACACCCCATCCAGAAAAAATAATTGTTTTTACAAAATTTTTTACTTGTAGGTAATGACGTAATCAACTTATGACGTCACAGTTTGGCATGGACATAGTCTGTCAACCAAAGATTACTTTGAAAGTGGTCTGATGCATTTACATCAACCACAAAAAAATTTAGAGGCTTTTAAGTGTGTGGAATTTCTGCGTTTTTGAAAGAGCTATTTTTGTCTTTGTGACGTCATTATGACGTAACAGCACCTGTTGGACACGGAAGACACGAGATTTAAATTTAGCATTTCTTAATCTTCAAATTTACGAAGTTTCATCTAGTTCTTCGGTGGGTATCACGAAATCCATTTTCTAGGCATTTTTTTTGATAGCGTAACAAGGCCTAAAAAATTTAACACCATAGCGGGATCAAGTCTACTTTTGTTGCTGGTTGTTGAGCAGTGGAAGGATTTGTTCAAAACTAGTATGCGAACACTGTTCTCATCTTACTACACGCGCTCCACAGTTAAGAAGGTACAAAAATTTTGCTGATTTGGGCGCATAAAGAACGAGTGTTAATTGATGAATATAGCTTAATATATTTTGCAGTTTATGGCAAAAAAGTCTGAAAAAAAGCCTTTTTGGAGCCTCAGGCCCACTCGCTTCTTAATCTGACCCTTAAGATGTCATCTGGGAAACGCTGCCACTCTCACCTATAAACACTATCATGCTAACATATCATATCCGGTAAAATTTACAATTAGTGCATATAGTTACATCTTTACCTCTCACAGTCATGTTGAACCCAATAGAGGAGATGCTGCTGTTGGATATAAACGTCAACACTACTGAACCAGTATTGGAAAGAAAGGATCGTGGTACAAAACTTCCTCCCCAATTAATAAGTTGCACACCTTCATCTGTCAGCTGGTTTGAAAACACAAAAAGCAAGATCATAAGTAAAATGACAATATATACCTACACCAAAAAAAAAAAAAAGAAATGACAACGTGATTGTGAAAGCTGCAATCTATATTGAAACAAAAAATCTTCCATTTGGAAACTCATAGAAAAACGAACCTTTTGATGTTGTTGTAGAAACATCACTCCAGCCCTCTGTACGATGCTGTAGAAACATCACTTTTTAGAGCGACAGCAGTTAGCTGATTACTTCATGCTCTTAGCTATAATACGTTTAGATATGGATATTTACTGGTGGTTTATTGCTGGCGGACAGTGTAAAACGTAGAATGTTTCCGCATTAATTTGACTAAATTTCATAACCAAACCGGTTATTTGTCTTGCGCCATGTGTAATCGTAATCTGTACTGTATAGCCGATGTTTAATGTTTGCAGGATACGCACAATTTGTTCTCAACGTTTTCAAGTAGAATTTTGTGCTAGAGTAGACTAGACTTAGGATTGCGATTAACTGACGTGTGACGTGTGTTCTGGTATTGCTTCAAATATAAGTTCTTTGTCGATATCTCTTGGAGTGGCAATCCCGCGCCAGGCGCCGAAGCTTAGTAGGTCACTTGTTCAAATAGGATCTTGGTCGGGCTGTTCCGGGCACCAAGCTAAGTGAATGTTACAGACACGAAAGCCTATGCGAAGTAGAGTCAGACTCTACAATGGTTTAAAACCGGCCTCGCTCTGAGCTACAAGCTGATGATCGAATTGGCTTAGATTGAAAATTATTTTCGAGCTCAAGCAAAAATTAAATAACAGTAAAAAAAGGCATTGGCAAATATTGCTTGACACAATTGCTGGAAATCATGCTCGCTATTTGTACAAAATCTGGCGATTAAAAAGAAGTGTAAGTTTGAAAAAAAAAACAGCATCAGAGCGCAGTACTTAAAATATACAGACTATTTAGTTTTGATGACAGACTCTCCAACAACTTTCTTGTTTTTCAAGCAAATTAGATATTTTTCTTCGTAACTTCAAGCCTTCAACTGCAAGTTTTATTTGTAGCATTTTTAATCTTCCTAACAGGCAAGCAGTAAGCTACAATCGTTTGAGAAGTAAGCTACAATCTCCCTCACAAACTGCCCGTCACCGAAAACCCACCAGCACAGTCGTTTAACGTTTGGGAAGGCAAACGGGGGCAGCGCACAGAAAATGTTCTCGGGTTGGACCAAACTGCCGGGATCTAGCTATCGGAAACTGGAACGTTTCGTCACTGACAGGAAAAGAGCAGGAGCTTGTTAGGGAAGCCCAGCAATATCGCCTTGGTATTGTGGGAATTTCGTCAACAAATCACCGGGTTTCTGGAACTATCGAGTTGAACGGTGGGTGAATACTTTTTCCTCAAGTGTTGATGCAGCGACGTTTGCTCAAACTGGTGTTAACTTACTTGCGAGCCCCAACATAACTGAGTGTGTCGTTAACTGGGTACCACTGGGAAAATGGCTTTGTCTGTTAAAGCTAAGGCTACAGGAGCGAACTCTCTGTGTCTTGCAGGTGTACGTACTCAACATAGAATCACAATACGAAGCCATTCTGGAGAAAGGTGAAATTACATAGGGAAAAGCAACATCAGTACAGCCCCTTGTCCTTGTGAGTAATTTTAATGCACATGTGGGCATCGACAACGCAACCTGGAAAGGTGTTATTGGGCAACATGGTGACCCTTACATTAATAAGAACGGATAGTGTATATTGCAGTTTTATGCCACCAATGGACTCTGCGTAATCAACACATTTTTTCAGCGCAAAAAAATTCCGAAGTACACCTGGTACAGAGACTCCTTGGGACAACGCTCCCTGATTGATTTTTGTATTGTTTCGGCGGACTTGTTTTCTGCCATGTCTGATGATTGCGTTGAAAGAGAAGCTGAGTTGTCTACTGATTGCCACCTAGTTGTCTGCACTTTGGAAGCTTTGAAACCCTTGAGAAAACGAAAGACTTTCTGACCACGAAAAACTTACCGAATCAAATGGGAATCATTACCTGATAAAGAGGTACGAACTGCATTTGCACACAACATTGCATTTAAGTTCAAAAAACTTCCGACATCACTACTGAAGACATTGAAACTGAGTGGTGTTTGTTTCGAACAGCAGTCATTACGTCCGCTACTAAATGTTGAGGACGTAGGCGTGTTTGAGATACGAAGAGTAATAAGAAAAGGACTCATTGGTGGAACCAGGAAGTTAAAGAAGCTATTCATGCGAAAAAGATGGCCTATAGGCCTAAGGCATGGCTTGCAAATAAGTCATCGGTTGAACTTTGTTCGCAGTACTCTGAAGCACGTAAGGCAGCAACCGCAAAAGTTGAACTGTCTGAGGAAAGGCCAGGAAGGAATTTGGAAAAAGGTTGGACGATGATTTCAAAAAGGCGAACAAAGTGTTTTGGTAGACTAATCGCCGTACTTACTCTTCTAGACCCGCTTATCCTTGGGGGGTCACAGAAGTATCCGTTTAAGTTAGTGTCTCCATGCATCTTGATTCTCTGCAACAAAAGGTTAATGCTGTGGTGGGATGCCAGGGCAAGACCAACTAAGATCTTCTAACGTAATCTCGCCTTCGAGTTTTGGGACGACCTTTAGGCCTTCGACCAATCGATGTTGAACAAAGTTGTTTTTTGGCAGTTTTTTTCGGGAACCATTTGTCTCACATGTCAATACCAGTGCAGTTGCGATTTTTCCAGTCGGAGAAGAAGCGATTCGATGTTTAGAGATTCATAATTATCGGCACTTCTAACCTTGTCCATGAAGATCAATAGCTGATTCTTTGCAAGAATCCCATTTCGGCTGCTTAAACTCGAGATCTCACTTTCTTATGATTCAACCCTCATGGCCATATGTCAGAATAGGAACATAAACTGATTTGAAAATGGATTGCTTTGCCCTGGTGCAAAGCTACCGTTTCAGTGCTACAGATCGGAGTTGCTGGCGCATCACTGCGCTTGCTTTTCAAATGCGGATATCAAGTTCGCTTTATTGTCTGCCGTCACTTGTGAATGAGAGCCGAGGTGCTTGAATTTCAACTGGACATAAGACCAACCTCGCCTCCACGTGGTGTCCGGTGGAAACAACATTGTAATGTTGGTTAAAGAGGCTCTGGCATTTTTACTTTTTATGTTTGCCAACTTAGTCTTAGCAACGGCCTTACTTGTTGAATTCGCTCCTTGAAGCATTTCGGCTTCTTTTCCTGGAGGATGAGAAGTCGAGCTGTGAAGGAGGGAGTGGATGAATCAGGTTTGGCATTAGCGAGGATGCGGGTGGTAGGCACCAAAAATTGTTTATATGGGACATGTCAGGATTGCTTGACTGGAATTCAGATGATTGCAATGGAATCTCATAGTTGTAGAGGGTACCGGTCTAAAATGCGCTCCGTACCGCGGCCGCAAGATAGTTCAGAGGCCCGCCCCTGATGTAGCCATTTGGGGGGGCTGCCTCCGTCAGCTTGTGGAAATCTCCATGCAATTGTAGCTCCAGTTGGCGACTGGGAGGGGGCCTGCAGTTGTATTGGGGGGGCATTCCTGAGGCCACTGCAAAGAATGACAAGTCCATTGCACATAGTTGCCTGGGTCCAGCTGCGGGACTTGACGTGGCCTAATAACAATTTTTTTTTCCAAATCTGGTCTTTAGGTTTTTCCCAGTTATAAAGAAACACCAAACTTTATGAATGAAAAACAAACGAAAAAAGAAAACAGTACGGTTTGTTCCTCTAACAAGGAAAGAACCACTGTCGCAGCGAACAGTTCTTGAACTTTTACGCGGCAGTGAGAGTATTCAGCTAGTCAAAACCTCTACTCCTGCAAGGGTTGAGGTGGAGACAAGTGCGAAAAAACTTCCTTCAGCCAGGACTTCTCTTCTGTTGGAGGAGAAGCCTCTGGCAAATCAAGAGGCAACAATTTCAGCGGCATTGTCGATTGAAAAGTCGAATACCGCTCAAATATCCGGTTCGCTCACTCAGAATCCATCAATGTCTCAGGACGTTGGTAGCACGTCTGAGTGGCGTCGAGGAAAAAATTATGAAAGAAATCAGAAGCGGAAGCAGCGAGAATGGTTGTGGAAGGGGTTAGAGGGTTTGAACATCACTAACCATGGAGATAATCTTCAAACTGCCTGCAACTCTGCATCAACGAAAAGGTCGATGGAGTCTTCTAGCACTCAATCGAGAACGTCAGAGATGCTGCGGAAGGAGCTGAGGAGCCTCAGAACCTTGATCAGGGTTCGAAGGCAACCAGTTCCTACTAAAGTAGACTGACAATCAATACCTTAGAGCAAAATTGCTGTACTTTCAAAATTCATACCGTGTATGAGTAATAGATCTGCAACAAACGCTTTAAGTAATCAAAAACAAATTCCAGCACGAAAAACCAAGTCGAATGGATTTGAATGCTGGCAGATTAATCTTCACAGAAGTAAGGCCGCTTGCTATAACTTATGCGAAGTAACAAAAAACATTCGTTCAGATATAGTCCTAATTCAAGAATCTTGGAATTATGGAGGTGCAATCAAAAGTAAACTCAGGGGATGGAAACTTTTTCAAGGTAATAAAAAAGATAAACGTCCTCGAGCATGTATTTATGTCACTTCTGATATGACATGCTCTCTCATACCACAATTTTCTAGCGAAGATGTGGTAGCAGTGAGAGTTAAAAATGTAAGACGAGAAGGAGGTAGCTTTGTCTTTGTATCGGCTTACATGGCTTTGGAAGAACCAGCTCCACCAGTAATTCTGAAAGAGCTGCTGTCATTCAGTGACAGAGATAAAATTCCTACCGTTATAGCAACTGATACAAACGCACATCACACAGTATGGGGCTCCTCCAACGTCAATACAAAAGGTATGGATTTGCTTATGTTCTGTGCTAGTGCGAACTTGCACATCTGTAATGTGGGCAGTAAACCCACCTTCAGAACGAGAAAAAGAGAAGAAGTGCTAGATCTGACTCTAATAAACCGAAATGCTGAGAACTGTATAAGTGACTGGCATGTCAGTGATGTGCCATCCTTTTCAGATCACATGTATATTAGGTTTAGAGTTCAAAGTGGCACCAAAAGAACAAAAATGATCAGGAACGTTAGACGTACTTGCTGGAATAAGTATGCAAACGAACTTGATCACAGGTTACATGATTTGAATAGTACACCAGTTAGCATATCATTAGTAGATGATATAGAAAAAAACTGGCATCAACTGTTCAATCACAGATAATAAAATCTTACAATGTATCTTGCCCTCAGCGTAAGATCCGTCGTAAAACTGAAAATATTTGGTGGAATACACAGCTAACCTGTCTCCGCAGAGAGGCTCGTAAAGCCCAACGTAAAGCCATCAAATCAAAACTTGGAAGCGATTGGGAAGCTTTTAAGCAGGCCCAATTGATTTTTAAAAATGCCGTAAGAAAAGCCAAGAGAGATTCTTGGCGTCTTTTTACGGAATCGATGAATAGTCACTGTGCAACCGCTCGGCTGGCTAAAATTATGCGTCGAAACGAAACGGTGCAACTAAGCAACGTTTTAAGACCTAATGGTCAATTCACCAAATCTTCTGTTGAGACCATGAATTGCCTTTTAGACACCCTAGCACCAGGAAGTCGGGAGGTAAACTATAGTAAAGCAGTAGAAGAACCAAATGATAACACTGCTGTGTTACCAACGCACGACGAAATTGTTAGCTCCATCTGTTCACTTGAAAAGATGGAAAGAGCAATAAACGAATTTCTGCCATTTAAGGCGCCGGGACCAGACGGTATTTACCCGGTGCTACTACAAAAAGGCTGGAATAGTATTAGAAATATATACCAAACCATTTTCCAGATGTGCTTGAAGTACAGCTATGTGCCGAAAGTATGGAAGGAAGGAACTGGTATCTTCATCCCTAAACCCGGCAAAGAAAACTATCATGAAGTTAAGTCTTTCCGGATGATCACTTTAACTTCCTTTCAACTTAAATGGTTGGAAAGGTTAGTACTGTATCATTTTAATGATGATTCTAATTTGCAAGCAAGGTTTTCTGCATTCCAGTATGGATTCAGAGCAGGAGTTTCAACTGAAACTGCACTGCACGAATTGGTACGACGCATAGAACTAAGCTTGGCACTTGGCAAAGAAAAGAACAGCACTAGGAATATTTCTGGATATTGTTGGTGCTTTTGATAATATCACACATAGTGGCATTGCCGATGCTCTGCGAGAATTAAAGGTGTCGCCTTTTCTCGTCCATTGGATTGAGAATTTACTGAGACACCGCACAGTTCAAGTAGAGCTAAATGGTGAGAACATTAAAAGAGAAGTAGTAAAGGGGAATCCCCAAGGTGGTATTTTGTCCCCTTTTCTATGGAACTGTGTATTAAACTCCTTGTTGGTAGACCTACGCAACAGGAGTTTTCATGTACAAGCCTATGCCGATGATGTAGCAATTTTGGTCACTGGCACCAACATGGTGTGGATCAAAGGTAGGGCTCAAAAAGCGCTAAATATTGCAAGAAATTGGGCTCATAATCAAAAGCTTCAATTCAGCAGTAAAAAGACTGAAATAGTTCTGTTTACTAACAAAAGGAAGCCGGATTTTGGAACCTTGCGTTTAAACGGCGCCAGCAAGAAATTTCCAAAGAAGCAACACTACTAGGTGTAACCCTTGATAGTAAGCTTACCTGGAAACCTCACATAACACGTATTGCTTGCTAGGCGATTGCGGCGTTATTACAATGCAGACAAATAGTGGGCAAAGCGTGGGGATTAAATCCCACCAACATGCGATGGATATGCACTGCAATGATACGACCTATTATCACATATGCGTGTACATCTTGGGTTGGTGGACTAAATAAAAAATATCTAGTGAAAAAGCTTGCTAGAGTACAAAGACTAGCTTGTCTCATGATTTCTTCAGCATTCCCGGGTACCCCCACAGGTGCTCTGGAAGTGCTGTTGAATATCATGCCAATTAATGAATTCATATTGTCAGAGGCGCTAAAAGGTTCATACAGGTTATCCCGTGTGGGCCTTTGGTCAGCCATGACAACCGGATCAACAGGGAAAACTAAAAGTCATGTTGACGTATGCAATGAAGCAAAGGAAAACTTGTCTTTGTTGAGCATGCCCGCAGATTTGATAAACAAAACAAAGGTATTTGGAAAACAGTACAATTGCCTTGTTTTAGAACGCAAGGACGCAGTGCAGTTTGAACGTGCTTTAGAACAAAGCATAATCAGATGCTACACTGACGGGTCCAAATTGAATGGAAGAGCCGGTGCGAGTTTCTATATAGAATACCCATCAGGATCTCACACAGACCAAAGTTTTTTCCATTTGGAAGATATAGTATAGTCTTTCAGGCAGAGGTCTTCGCTATAGCTGAAGTAGCGAAGAAACTGACCATGGAAAAAACTCTAAATGAAGAAATAATAATTTTAGTGGATAGCCAAGCAGCGATACTGGCAATCCAAAATAATACTGTAAAATCTAGTACAGTATTATCATGTATCAAACACCTAAATAAATTGGGTGAAGACAATCACGTCACTGTTGCATGGACGCCGGGCCACACCGGCATCCACGGTAATGAGAAGGCGGATACACTAGCTAAATCAGAATCAGCATTTAATTGCTTCGGCCCTGAGCCTTTTGTTCCAATCCCATATGCGAGCTGTCGCGCTGCAATAAAGGATTGGAGTGTTGAAAGATGGAAAACATCTTGGATAGAACGAAAAGACTGCCTGAGCACAAAAGAAAACGTGGAGTGGGCCTCGCCCCAATTAACTCGTCGACTTTTGAGTCTCAACAGATCTAGATTAAATGAAGTGTTGCAAGTCCTCACTGGTCACTGCAACTTACAGAAACACAGGAAGACCACTGGACGTGACGAGTCACCGACATGTCCAAAATGCAACCTGGAAGAAGAAACTCCAAATCACCATATTGGAGCATGCACTTATTACCAAGCCCTTCGAAGAAAGGTGTTTGGTAAAGAAAAAACCACAATAAAATCTGTGGTACAAAAGCTAGATATAAATCTACTGGCTAAGTATTTGCAGCAGGCCGGAAGGCTTGCTGAATACGGCCAGTAGAGTAATCTGAATAAAAAAAAAAAAAAAAGTGGTGAAAAATTGTAATGGGCCTAATTGATAGCCTACACAATGTGCCAGAGAGGTTTAAACGTTGTTGTTCCTCTTTGGCACCACCGCCCACTAATAATAATAATAATACTTGAATTTCTCCGACAGTTTTAGTGGTATTCGACCAACTTGTAGAGAGCACTGTTGTGGTTGTTTGTACAGACACATGGTATCTGTTTTGTTGCACTGGTTTTCATTCTGGCAACAGGGCATGCAAAAACTATGAAGCAAAGTCCTTCTTGGCGTACTGAAAGGTAGTCGTCACGACATCCTTTTGTCGGATCGGAGGCTGTAACAGCTCTCCATCATCAACAGTTGCAACGCAACTCCAGTATTGACGAGCGGAACAGCGCTATTTCGGGCTATTAGCCTTCATCAGCCGCACTCAGGTGAAGTGCATTTATTGTTCAGAATGAATGACCTTGCCAGGATCAAGCATTCCTCCCGATCAATATACCCGAAAAAATTTAATCTTTGTGGTACGTAGGCAGCTACGTCACACTCAATAAAGTTAAATTCTTTGGATATATTTATCAGGGGGGATAATTGACTTTAACCCTAACCTTCAACTACTTTGAAAGATTTCGTTATTGCGCTGTTTACACGAACACAGACCTCAGAATGTGTGTACAGCCAGGGCCGTCGAGAGAAAATCCGGGCCCCGGGGCAAAGATATGATGCGGGCCCCCTCGGTACCAAAATTTGATTCTCTAAAAAGGAAAAGGTCTTGACATCGCGCAGACGTAGCTTTAGGCAGTGTGCGAAGTAGAAAAATTTTACTGAGGGGGATGTTTTTGTCTACAATTTTGCTTGAATTCTGAACCCAAATAACAAGACAATGTTCTGAACCCAAATAATAAAAAATGGTATTTATTGTTCGTGGGGCAATGCAGTGGCGTAGCAAGATATTTTAAAAAGGGGGGGGGAGCATAATTTCACCATTTTTTTCAAGCGTAGTTTTTTTCAGCAAAGCTAATTGAAGCAGATTAAAAAGCAGAAAAACTTTAGGGGGGTCCGGTGGAATGCTCCCCGGGAAATTTTTAAATATTACATGCTGTAATGGCTATTTTAGTTCTTTTTGAACATTTTTCTGGCAAACTTTGTATAAATTTTTTGACCCTAATTCTGAATACTTCACCAAATATGGTGCATTTTTTTCGCACATTTTCAGTTGTGCGTGCTTAAGGCTTAAGGTCGATTGTTATCGAAGAGGTTCGAAATTATGGAAAATTTGTAATTATCAAAAACATAGCTGAAAAAGGCTGGTGAGGTGAATACATTCCTTTATCTAATTCCTACCCCCATGGATTTGCCCCTCGCCATAAGCTACAAAAGCCATCAAAAGAGTGTGGCGTATTTCAGTCACTTGGCACCATTCGTTTTTTTTTACTAAAAAGCAAAGTCAAAAGGGCAGGGGCCATGGCGCAATGCCTCCCCTCTAAATACGCTCTTGGTGCGATGTCATTGGTCAATGACCAAATTAAAACAGTGGTGGAGGGCGTACTTCGTGTTTGCATACCACCAGCATGATGAACAAAAATTATCGGTAATAGAATTTCGAAAACTTCATTAGCTTTGTTTTAGGCAGGTTTTTGTTCTATAAATGAAGCAAGGGTTTTGGGAGGAGAGCAGGGCCGAAACTAGAAAATGCGGCCCCCTTCCCCCCGAAATCATCTTTCGGGGTCCCCTAAAATTTTTTTTTGGATGGTGATACAAAAGAGCGTGCCCCGAGGGAGCGATGCCAAGCTAGGGGGGTTTGGGGGCATGCCCCCCAAGAAAATTTTGCGGAATTTGACCTTATTTTGGAGGCTTTTTGTGCGTTTTGAGCCTTTAAAAGTCCTCAGTTTTAAGAAGGTTTAGTAGTCTGTTTTACTAGGTCCCTTCCAAACCCACTAAAATAATGCTGCAAGCAAACCCTACTCTAACATTTCGCTACCTGTGCGAAGAAAAAACGTTTTTAAGGCTTATTTTTGCGCGTTTCACTTGAGGATGAGGGGCCATTGGTATGCTACTGAACGTTTGTTTGCTAGTTTTGCGACTGCTATTTTTCGAAAAATTTGCAGGGGCCCCTATGGCCAAAAGTATAAATATGGTATGGGGGCCCCACATCGCGCGAGTTAAGACAAAAAATATATTAAATCTTAGAATAGGCCTATTTAAGGCACCTTTTGCCATAAGTTGAGTAAATAGTTCTTCGTACTGACTATTTAACGGGGTCCCCTTTTTGTGCGGGGCCCCTTCCGGTTGAGGGGTTCGGGGGGCGCTAGTTTCGGCACTGGGGGAGAGTAGTAAGCTACCCCAGCGGGGTCCGGGGTGGAGCCCCAGAAGGTATAGGCTAGCATTTTCTTAATTCATACTCTCAATCTCAAATATGATCTGAAAAAAGTTGGGGAACCGCTGCTTTAACATATTCTTAGTGCTTTCACTAACGCTTTTCAAAAACTGCTGATGTGTTGTAATGTTGATATAAAAAACATTTAACTTCTTAAGGTACTTTTGACGGGAAGGGGGGGACGTTTTGGCATCCCTCCCCAAGACAAATTTTCTTTCTTTGCTGGGGGGACGGCTATTTTTACTGGGGGAGACGTGTACCCCCATCCCCCCCCCCTACTTTGCACACTGGACGTAAGTCTTAACATAGCCAAGACGTAATTTCTCCAGCATTTCTTCGCGTGTGTCCTAAAGAAAAATTTTATATGAGCGGTGCCCCTCAAAACATGACGGGCCCCGGTACTTTGTACCCCCTTGCCCCCCTCTCACCAGCCCTGTGTACAGCGACTTAATAGCAGTTAATAACTGACCATCCATGTTATACTGTAACAGCACCGCATAAAACTTGTCTCCAGGAATGCGATCATATGCTTGTTTAAGATAAAAAAAACATGCATTGACATCTTTCGCATATTCGCCACGACTTCTCAAAGATTTGCAGCAAAGCAAAGATCTGGTCCATAGTGCTTCGGCCACGACAAAGGCCACACTGGGCAATTGGGCAACCGGTTTAGATCAGGCTCGATCTTTTCACGACATTTCATTTCAAAACACTTGGCATAGACCGCACCTGGGTTACTGAGGAGAGAGATGAACCCCTAATTGGTACATTTTCTCTTGTCTTCTTTCTTGTAGATACGTTGAGTAAATAGGTATTAGGCCACTGGTTTGCCATTACCTAGGTGCTTGTCCAGTTCTACATGCTACCTGACAAACACAAGCCAGCCAACGAACACCATGCACTTTCATTGGTCGCAACATTTCAAGTTTGATATCTTTACCAGTTTTCTATAATTAGACAACTGCATTTCCACCTGCTTCGGTTATTTGAATGTTTTCCCCAACCTGTTTCTGGTGAATTTGCGTCGGTGTAGTATCAATTGGGCTTAAAAGATCACTAAAGTTATTCTCTCCACCGATTCAAAATAGCATCTTGATCTTTCAGGGTGACACCGTTTGAATCTTTGATGAAGAAAGTGGCTTGAGATCTTTTTCTACGAAAATGGCTACTGGTCAGCCAAAACACTTTGTTTGCCTTTTTGAAATCATCGTCCAACCTTTTTCCAAATTCCTTCCTGGCCTTTCCTCAGACAGTTCAACTTTTGCGGTTGCTGCCTTACGTGCTTCAGAGTACTGCGAACAAAGTTCAACCGATGACTTATTTGCAAGCCATGCCTTAGGCCTATAGGCCATCTTTTTCGCATGAATAGCTTCTTTAACTTCCTGGTTCCACCAATGAGTCCTTTTCTTATTACTCTTCGTATCTCAAACACGCCTACGTCCTCAACATTTAGTAGCGGACGTAATGACTGCTGTTCGAAACAAACACCACTCAGTTTCAATGTCTTCAGTAGTGATGTCGGAAGTTTTTTGAACTTAAATGCAATGTTGTGTGCAAATGCAGTTCGTACCTCTTTATCAGGTAATGATTCCCATTTGATTCGGTAAGTTTTTCGTGGTCAGAAAGTCTTTCGTTTTCTCAAGGGTTTCAAAGCTTCCAAAGTGCAGACAACTAGGTGGCGATCAGTAGACAACTCAGCTTCTCTTTCAACGCAATCATCAGACATGGCAGAAAACAAGTTCGCCGAAACAATACAAAAATCAATCAGGGAGCGTTGTCCCAAGGAGTCTCTGTACCAGGTGTACTTCGGAATTTTTTTGCGCTGAAAAAATGTGTTGATTACGCAGAGTCCATTGGTGGCATAAAACTGCAATATACACTATCCGTTCTTATTAATGTAAGGGTCACCATGTTGCCCAATAACGCCTTTCCAGGTTGCGTTGTCGATGCCCACATGTGCATTAAAATTACTCACAAGGACAAGGGGCTGTACTGATGTTGCTTTTCCCTATGTAATTTCACCTTTCTCCAGAATGGCTTCGTATTGTGATTCTATGTTGAGTACGTACACCTGCAAGACACAGAGAGTTCGCTCCTGTAGCCTTAGCTTTAGTTTGCCTTCCCAAGTAGCCTTAGTTTGCCTTAGTAGCCTTAGCTTTAGTAGCCTTAGCTTTAGTAGCCTTAGTTTGCCTTCCCAAACGTTAAGCGACTGTGCTGGTGGGTTTCCGGTGAAGTTATCAAATCATTGAAAACTGAAAAGGCACTTGGTGAGGATAACATCAGACCTGAAATGTTGAAAGCAATAAATGTGTGTGGTGTTCGTTGGCTGCCTCGTGTTTGTCAGGTAGCATGTAGGACTGGGCAAGAACCAAAGCAAGGACAAATCCGTGTGTTACAACTTTTTATACCAAAACATAAGAAAGGAGACAAGAGAAAACGCACCAATTTCAAGGGTATCTTTCTCATCAGTATCCCAGGTAAGGTCTATGCCAAGTGACATGTAAGGAAATGCCGTGAAATAGTTAAGCCTAAACTAATGGATGCTCAATGTAGCTTTCCTCATGGTTAAAGCACAAGGAACCAGATCTTTGCTTTGACTGGCTGTTTTCTTCTTGAGTGAATTGAATCTTGATACAACGCGCTGCTTGTTATTAGACACTGGATATTGTTTTCATGCCAACGTTGTTATTTTTATGACCGGCATCAGAAAGGTAGCCATGACATAAAGCTTGATTAGTAATGTTCGTTTAGGGTGGCTGCTCTAATTGATGACCTTGTGGTCGCTTCGCTGCCACCCTGTAGCTGTATCGTGTTTTAATTGCATCAAGAAATAAAGCTTGAGTTTTGAGTGTGTAATCAAGGTGTGTGTTGCGTTTTTATTGAAAATGAAACAAAGATTTGAATCAGGGCGAGGGCCCGAGTGGAAATGATTTTGATAAAGTAAGTATGATTTGCACTTGTTTCGAACGTTTTCGGTGATTGTGTTTTTCTGAATTGGCCTTAGGTCATTTCCTGAATTTTTTGTAGGGTTTTCTGGCAAACTTCAGAAAATTAGTAATCTTCTCTCAACACGTGCTTTTTCCCTGTAGAATTCTTTATATTGCGTAACTCGTTTCTGATATATAAGTGCTCAATTTAATTGGACGAATTTGAACTGTTAAATTCTAGATTGGAGGGCGTAGCTCTGCCAGTTTGTTCCATAATTTAAACTTATTGGTAAATGTTATTTAATTTTTAGATCAATGCGTAAGGTTTTTTGAACGCTTTCAAATCTGTACTAATTAAAATTGAATCAAGTTAAATTTGATGATTTCTCATGTTGTGAGTGAGAGCGAGTTGGTTGCTTTGACCAATGTCAGCAGAAAAGTTCAGCCCAAGATCTTATTAGAATCAAATTTTCAAAAAACCAATTGCCAGCGAAGCTTAATTCTGGCTGATTTCAAGTTTTTGATTTCT
Organism: Trididemnum miniatum; assembly: GCA_964006365.1. Lineage (NCBI taxonomy): Eukaryota > Metazoa > Chordata > Ascidiacea > Aplousobranchia > Didemnidae > Trididemnum > Trididemnum miniatum. Next base: position 12,375,497 of record OZ023238.1, read on the forward strand.
TACTTTGAATCATCTTCGAAATTATGGGAGATTCAAGCTCAAGTGAGCGTAATTTTAGAAAGGCGAAACTGGATTTTCGCTCAGCTGTTGATCAATGGGCTACAGCCGTTTCTAAAGGTGAAGTTTCAGCGGACGAGCTTCGCGCTTTTAAAGAAGAAGTTGAGCAGTATTTTGAGACATTTGCTGCTACTCTTAGGGCCGTTAAAGACTCTAAAACCGACCCTGACGAAATAGAAGACCTGAAAAAATGTTTCGAAACTTTTGAGCAGGTTTTTAATTCGGTCGTGCGGGAGCACGACTCGCTAAACAGCAATTTTAAGTTTCGAGAAATAAAGGAGCTATTTGGTGTTCAAAATTCAGTTATATGCGAGCGGCTAGATGGCGTTTGTGAAAAGATTCTTTCGATCGAAAAACGTGTAAAGGACGTCGAATCCAATTCAAAGCCGAAGCATGCTGAGCACGATCTTCTTTCGTCTTTGCCAGGACCCTCTAAAGTAGTACCCCAGTTTTCTAAGTTTCCTATTCCAGATGTCGATCTTGACCAGATAGGGCAGTCTTCCTTTTGTAGCGGGTTAAATCCTTTGTCCAAGGACTTTGTCCCACCTTCTGGCCCGCCGAAATTGTTTCTTCCGGAAATCTTAGGGGGTACGACACCAGTGTGGATGTGGCGGGGTTCATATTGCGACATGGTTTGTTGGGCGACCGGAATTTTAAGTTTAGTGGAAACCCTGTTGATTATGTGGAATTCACGAGGCATTATCAGTCATGTTATGCCAGTAAAATCTCCGATCCTGATATCTTGATGACGTGTCTTTTTAACATGCTAGATGGAAAGGCGGCACAAGCGGTTCGTGGTTACCGCCAATAGCCAAGTTCTGTGGCGTTGCCGGAGATTTTGGAAGTTTTGAAAACAAGATTTGGCCAACCAGAAAGAATTCAAGAGGCTTTTAAGAACAAACTGTTGGATGCCAAAAAACTCAAGGACGATTTGGAATGTCTGACGGACTTTTTGTTTAACTTGACTAACTTTAAATTAATGCAAGAGCATGTTAATCGTAATAACTCTGTTTCGTGGGGATTTATGTGTAGTTTGATTGATCTTTTGCCGTTCAGGTTGCGTGACACGTTTTTAGATAAGTTGGCGTGTGAGGGTTTGTTAAATTCTAAAGACAAATGGGTTGATGAACTTGTAAAATTTGTTGAACACCGGGTTAGTATCTTAGAATCTGGACTGACTGGGAACCGAAATCAGGGCTCTACTGACAAAGGGGCTAAGTCTAATAAATTGTGCTTTGCTTTTTCTAATAAAAAGTCTAGTGATTCGAGTGTTTCTGATGGCGCTGATAATATTTCTGTAACCGGTAAAGGGGGGGCCGAGAAGAGTATTCAGGGTGGTTCTGGTTCTGGGAAATGCCGAGTTCAGGGCGGTTCGAGCTCGGAAAAGTGTATTTTTTGCTCTAAGCCAGGTCATAAAATCTACAACTGTTACTCTTTTATTGTAGCATCTGTCGAGAAACGTTGCAAGTTTGCAACCAGCAATAACCTTTGTTTTACTTGAAAATTTCTCACGCAAGCAACAGGTGTCAGTTTCGCTCCTCACCGCGGGCGGATGGCTGCAAGAAAAACCATCATGCCCTACTGTGCTCTTGTGAAGGTGAGACGGTGGTTAAAAGCTGTGTAGAAGAGGCTCCGAAAAAGGTAAGTTCTATTGTAAACCGAGGTGCGAGTGGTGTTGGTGAAGTGGGTGCGAGATTGCATGTGCTGCCTTGCATGTGTTGCATGTGCGAGATTGCATGTGCTGCCGAGATTGCATGTGCTGCCATGTGCTTACTCATTACTACGGTTGTGAGTAATGAGAGAGGCGACGAGAAAGAGGTTTATGCGATGTTGGACAGCGGTAGTGAGGAATCTCTTTTGTCCAAAGAATTGGCCGATTTCTTTGAGTTACCCGGCGTTAAGAAGGACGTTGTTGTCATTACCGTCGATGGGAGACGAACGCCAATTAATACTTTGCAGGTAAAGTTGCATGTTGGACCACTTAATCGAGGTGCTCGATACGATGTTTCCGATGTGCTGGTAATGGATAACTTGCAATCCATTGGACCAAACGTTCCGTGCACGGAAAATTTGTCCCAACACGAGTATCTTTCCGATCTACAGTAATTGAGCATTTCCCTAGGCTTGCGGATGATCGGTTGCAATTTATTATAGGTACCAAGGAGACAACTCATCGTATTAATGTTCGGAAGGCACCGGCAGGCAAGCCATGGGCTGCAAAGACGAAGTTGGGTTGGGTGGTGTACGGCCCCGACAACGCTGTGACGGAGAAGAATTCTACTGCTCGGGTAAGTTTTGCGAGAGTGACTAACGAAATGTTGCATCGTAAGCTGGATTTGTGGTTAGACACTTCTTTCGATGAAAGTCGGCACGATGACGAGGAAGCGATGTCTTATAATGATAAGCGTGCAATATCATTATTTGAGCAATCTTTGACGCGTGTAGGAAAGCATTACGCTGTTGCTTTGCCCTTCAAAAATAATGAAGCCCCTTCTTTGCCTAACAATATTAGTTCTGCTAGAAAGCAGTTGTTGTCATTGTCACGTAAGCTTTCTAAGAACCCTGAAAAATTAAATGCGTGCTGTAAGTTCATAAACGAACTATTTGATAATGGTCATGCTGTTATTCTATCCGATGCCCAAGCAAGGGGAGAAGAAGATCGAGTTTGGTATTTGAACCATCACATGGTTACTAGCAGCGCTAAAAATCGTGTTGTTTTTAATTGTAGCGGCGAATTTGCTGGAGTTAATCTGAATAAGTTACTGCTCAAAGGACCTAATTTGGCTAATTCTTCGATTGGTGTTTTTTTTTCGCTTTCGACTTCACCGATATGCGATTTTTGGCGACATAAAAAAGATGGATTACCAGTGTTGCGTGTTAGAAACTGATCAAGATTTTCTAAGGTATCTTTGGTTTAAAGACGACCTTCTTTCCGGTGACGTTATTCAGCGTAGAATGACGAGATTGGCGTACGGTTTGTTGTGTTCGCAGTCTGGTGCGCAATTTTGTCCGAGGAGAGCAATTTTAAATAACGAAACTGCTGCTGCTCCTGAAACACTTGAGTTAGCTCTCCGTTCCTTTTACGTAGATGATTTGTTGACAAGCGTTTCCGCTAGTTCGGAATTGTTAAAATTTTTTAAACAAATTACGGCTTTATTGGAGTCTGGCGGTTTTCCGTTATGCAAGTTTGGTACCAACTGCGAGATGTTACTTTCGCAAATTCCTCGAAAGGATTTGGCTCTTTCGTTTGCGCCATTCAATTTTGATAAAGATTGCAATGTCGCCCATAAATCTTTAGGAATGAAATGGGTACCTAATGAGGACGTGATTGTTTTTTCAATTGATTTGGAGGTACGGGAGTTCACTCGGAGAGGGATTTTGAGTACATACTCGCAGATTTTTGATCCCACCGGAATCATTCAGCCACTTTTGATAACTCCCAAATCGTTAATTCGATCTTTGTGCAATTTGAAGTTGGGATGGGATGAGGAAATCTCCTGCGACCATGTTAAAATTTGGCAGAATTGGCTTAGTTTTATGAACGAGTTGGAACCTGTTTGCGTGAATCGTTGCTTAATCCCCGACTTGAATTTTATGAGTCTCGAAATTCATGCGTTTTCTGATGCGTCTTCGGAAGCTTACGCTTCAGTAGTTTATCTGAGGGTTGTGTATAAGTCTTACGTGAGTGTCAACTTTGTTGTTGGTAAAAGCAAAATTGCTCCTTATAAAGAAACGCTCACGGTTCCTAAGCTTGAATTGATTGCTGCTTGTCTTTCTGTAAGGTTAGTTCAAACGGCTTTGAAGGAACTTTGTTTGAAAGACTGCAACGTTTTCTATTGAGTAGACGCGATGTCTGTTTTGCATTTGGTGGCTAGTGAAGACAAGCGTTTTAAAATTTTGGTTGCTAACCGGCTAGCTTTGATACGACAATACTCTTTATCTAGTCAGTGGCAGTTTTGTCCGACGGCTTTGAATGCTGCCGCTGTAGGGACTCGATCCTCTGGTATGGCGCATTTGCAGACGTGGATCAACGGGCCATCGTTTTTAAGCCGATTAGAGTTGGAAAATTTTGCCCAGCCTGGTTGTAGGAAGTGCGAGGTTGTTGTAGCGGCGTTCGTTTCAGAGGTGAGTGAGCCTCCTCTGCTAGCTTTAGTGAATCATTATTCGGACTTGCATCGTCTTTTGAGAGCTGTCGCAATTATTCATCGGCTTCGAAAATTGTTGCAAATTAAAGCTTACCAGTACCGTATTCAGCAAGGTCTTTCTACCGAGAAGGATAAGCGCCTTAACCCACAAGTTGGTTCTGGGGTTATTACTACTGTAGAGTTAAAAAATGCTGAACGTAATATTTGCCGTGTTGTTCAATCTCTCGAATTTGATTATTTGGTTAAATACCTCACTGATGGTACACTCGTAAGGGATTGTAAAAGTAAATTGAAGGCTTTAAAGAAGTTGTCACCTTTTTTGGATACGTAAGGCGTCGTTCGCGTTGGTGGGCGTCTCCAAAGGTCATCGTATGATTACAGTGTCAAACACCCGATTTTACTGCCAAAGCGGAGCAATCTTACCAGGTTAATTGTCGTTTTTTATCACAAAATGCTGCGACATTCAGGTTACAGCCGAGTTCTTGGTAGGATTCGTCAAAAATTTTGGATTGCAAATGGTGTTTCAGCTGTTAGGTTTTACTTGAAAGATTGCGTGTTTTGTGATTTTCGTCGGGCGCGAGAGGGTAAGCAGTTAATGGCGCCGCTTCCTATAGAACGGATTACGTCTGGTGGTAGACCTTTTGAAGTCACTGGAGTTGATTTTTGGGGCCCGGAATTCGTTTTTGGTAACTTTGATCAATCGAAATCCAGAAAAAAGGTCAAGCGTTACGGCTGCTTGTTTACGTGTTTTGCTACGAGAGCTGTCCATTTGGAAATTTGTAATTCTTTAACTACCGATTCGTTTTTGTGTGCGCTTAATCGATTTCTTGCCAGTAGAGGTTTCTCAACAAAGAAATTTTGGAGCGACCAAGGTACCAATTTTGTGGGTGCTCACAACGAAATTAAGGATTCTGTTCAGAAGATAGATGAACGAAAGCTGGTTGACTCTTTGGCTCCGCGTGGATTGGATTGGACGTTTTCGCCGCCACGAAGTCCGCATCAGTCGGGTGAGTGGGAGGTGATGGTACGTGAAACTAAACTAGTGCTTCATTCTGTTTACGCTGACAACAGTTATCGTACCTTGAATGAGGAAGAATTTTTGACTTACGTGAAAGAAGTGGAGGCTATTCTCAATAGCCGTCCACCAACGGCTTTGACCGATGACCCGAATGACTTTGGATATTTGTCTCCAATGTCAATCTTAAATTTATGTCTTGAACCATCTCTCCCTCTAAGGCAATTCCTTGAAGCTGAGGCCTAACGTCGTTCGTGGAGAACGGCCCAACAAATGGCAGACGATTTTTGGAGGCGTTGGCGCTTGTTTTATTTACCAACTTTGCAAAAGCGTCATAAGTGGACTGGTAAAATGACAAATGTATCGGTGGGTGACTAGGTTTTACTGAAAGGTGTGTGTTGCGTTTTTATTGAAAATGAAACAAGGATTCGAATCAGGGCGAGGGCCTGAGTCATAAGTGGACTGGTAAAATGACAAATGTATCGGTGGGTGACTTCGTTTTACCGAAAGGTGTGTGTTGCGTTTTTATTGAAAATGAAACAAGGATTCGAATCAGGGCGAGGGCATGAGTGGAAATGATTTTGATAAAGTAAGTATGATTTGCATTCCTTGCTTGAGAAAGTATTTGCGCGCCGAAGGGTTAATGCTAAATTCAAAATACAAAGTAATTTTACTGAAATTAACGAATAAAATAAATGCCACGTAGGTTTATGATTCGTTAATGTAGGGGTGCGAATCGCACTGTGATGAGGACCTTTCACCTAACACCGGGGAGACCAAAGTTAAAGCAACGTTAAGTTACACGGAAGTTTGACGCCTGAGTGGGGAAGTGGTTTGCACTTATTGAACTGACCAACGGAGGACATCTCCTCGAGCACGTGCATTTAGGTCAGGGGTGGGCAACTTTTTTAGTCGGCGGGCCATATATGAAAAAATGAAGTTCTTGGCTGGCCGGATTGTTAGATGAATCGTATGCAATTTCCAAAACAACTTTCAAAATTAGGGCCAAAAAAAAGGTCTTCGCGTCTTCTGATGCCCTACCGGTAATTTTCCTAACTTTTGCTGAAAGAAAAAGTCTCCACGTTTTCAGGTCAGAAATGGACTCGGGCGGGGCGTGATTTCCCAATTATTTTAAGTTTTTTTCGGGTTGATATTTAGCAAGTCAACACAAAATATTTTTTATCTTTTTAAAAATATTTTTGCTGCATTTTTTATCTGAATCTGTATTCTGTAGCAAGCACTCGTCTGGATTATTATTATTTTGCACTAGAGGCATAATAGTAACGTAACTAAAGAGCACTGTGTTTTGGTAAAAATTTATTTTGTGTGTTTGAACCTGGGCAGGCGGCAGAGCTCTTAGCCTCTCACTTTAAACTTTTCTTCAACATTTGAGGAACTACTTTATTTCGGTCCGAAATCGGGCTTTTAATTCTTTTGTCGGGTTCGGACAGTGAGTGTCGGGTTCGGGCAGAGAAAACCCGCCCGCGTCCAATTCTGCTTCAGATGTTTTATTTTACGCTGAAAGTGTCAGTGAAAAGCAAAAAAACGTCCTAGGCTTGACTCACGGTAGGAGTTATGTTTTTCTGTAAGTGCCGGCGGGCCGGATAAAATGGTCTCGCGGGCCCGATCCCGCTCGCGGGCCGTATGTTGCCCACCCCTAATCTAGGTTCACCTTACAAAATAATTTTAGAGATCATTAGTCAAGGTAATGTAGGACGCACGCGCCAATTTAACAGTTGTAGCGCAAGTTTCAAACATGAGAAAAGCTTGGTGAAGGTAAAGTTGGCAGTTAAAACAAGGTAAAGCAGTAGAAAGAAGTAGTCAAGCTGAAGAAAAAGCTAGGAGGCTGGAAGTCGTCAGCAGACAGCAGTAACCAAAGACGCCGTGGAGCAACAAGTAGCGACAGCCAAACGTGGAGCATAGGCTACAGAACAACAGCTAGAGTTGATCGAACGAAAATCTTTGCAACGGACAGCTCAACCAGAATAAGCTTGGGTGGCGGAAATGGATGCTATGGAAGCTAAGCTGATGCCTCGGCCGAAGTGGCATCTGACGATGGTGGCAACTGTGAATCTAAAGTTCACAGGAGTTCAGAAGTGTTTTAATTTGGAAAGGGTAATAAACGCGCTTTGGCTGAAAATGAAAAAGAATAGCTCACGCCAGAGCTGGATGTCTCGAGACGTATCTCGGTCTCGCTATGCCAATGTCTCGGTCTCGGACCTTGAAAGTCTCGGAAAATGGTCATGTCTCGATCGAGACATGAAAAAATTTTGGATTTAAACAGCATTCAGGTCTTTGATACGGAAGCAACAATGGTACTTACCCGATATATTCAAAGTAAAACATTGTGCGTGATTTCGCACTTTGCAAGAACATTTGGCCACATTTTGTTTAGACCATTTTGCTTTGTTGTTCAGGCCTGCAGAATTGTAGGCTTTTGCTTTCTTTTTGTGAGCAGCATATATGAAAACTGGTCTATTTCAACCACTAAGCACATGAATTCGATGGTAATCTACTCTGGACCAGGGATGTCTAACCTTTTAACTTATTAGGGACCCATTGAAAAATTAACTGGTTAACTGAGCCTCAAAGCGACCAGAACTCCAATAACTTATTTCATATTATAGTTCTAAGAAAAAAAAAATTAATCATTGATAGGTAGGCCTTGTACTGAGCTGCATTTTGCTGAAAATGCAATGTTTTTTACAAAAAAAAAGATTTAAAAATCCATTAACATAATTAATTAATGTAATAATTAATCCCATAATGTTAATTCAGTTTTAACTTTTACCAATATAGCCTTCACTCAAAGACATAACGACCGCTAGCCACGTCTAAAAAATAAATATATTTTTTATGGGCAAACGGTGTGTCAAATCAAAACATTTTCAAGAGAGTATCGTGTCATATGTCATAAAATTAAGATTACTACAAATTTGCTCCCTATGAAAGATGCTATTTTCGTCTGGTTTACAACAGCTATTAAAAGATTATTCAAAGTAGTCCACGCCCAAAAAAGGCTTCAAATCGCAAAAAGTGCAGGGATTGCAGTTGCAGGAAATTTGGTTACCGACATGGGAAGTGCTTCCAGATTTGAGCTAGCTCTTTTTATGAGAAAGTTATTAACCAGATAGATTTTCAAAAATGCATGGTGTCACAATGGCTTTAAAATGTTTATGTTAATTAATTAATTATTTATCATATATAAAGTGTTTTGATTAAATTTCATGAACACTCTTGAGCTCAATACTTGATAAACTTGCTAAAAAATTGTTTTAGCAGAGGATAGTGGACTGCGATGCCGACATCCCTGGTTTAGATCAACATAGCCTACCAATAACTTTTTGTTTAAAGTTTTCTCGACATCTTTTTCGTTAGATTAAAAAAGAATATTGGGCCGTGTAATCGTCTGCGAGAGGTATTGCTTGCCTTGCAAGCTACAAGGACTTAAATCTTCTCTGATAATAAGCTGTTTCGTTGTTATTATGGTGAACTCGTTAAATCATTAATTGTAATCGTTAAAAGGATATGACCAACAGCACATTTATAATAGGCCACATCAGTTCATAACCGCGACGGCTTCATTGCTTCATTTGTTTTTGCTAATGTCATTTTGCTATAAAGTTATTTCAATAACTTGGCTTAGTAGAGCCCATACTCCAGAGTATTATTATCGTTTTTATATTTTTTTGTAATTTTTGGCTTATAAAGTTTCGTGTCTCGTAACTTTAAAGTCTCGTCTCGGTCTCGAAGCTATGATGTCTCGTCTCGATCTCGAAGCTATGATGTCTCGTCTCGGTGTCGGTAGGTTCAGTCCTTGTTCCAGCTCTGGCTCACGCTTAAGTCGTAAGAGGACGTTCTGTGTTGAGGTCAAAGACTTGAAAAGCTGTCCAAGACTGACCATATGCAAAACTTCACTTCTCCGGATATGCCCTTGTCTCATGCTATGTTTGAGTTCGCGGTCATTTTGAGATTGACTACTGTGCAGTAAACATGAATCTTTACATTGCGCATTCCCTGAGTGAGGACCGAACTCACGACCTCAAGATTATGAGATTGATGTCATTTTAAGTCCATTGCATTACTCAGTTTCAACGCAAACGAAACTGTCCAAAAAAGCCATTAAAGATACAGAATTTCAAACGTTACAGTCTCATAATATTCAAGATGCTTGCCCCGAAACATGAAACTATGCAACAATTAAGTAGTAGTAGTGTCTTTTATTTCTGCACCGTTAAAAAAGATAGAACGCAGCAATATAGGAATTCAGCTACGAACGAACACAGAAAAGAGAAGAAGCAATCAAACAATTAACGTTGTGGCATGCAAGCGAGAATGAAATTTGAAGATGAAGAAATTAAAATTATTAGCAGGCATGGTCGCAACACCCGATTAAACTAAAATAAGGTCACAAAAAAAAAACAAAAACCAAACAGATGACGGCGAGATAAAAAAAAAGACACTGAAGAGACTACAGCTCCAACACTGAGAAGAGACTACAGCTCCAACACTGCTTTGATAAAGTGCAATGGCAGGAACCATAACAGTGTACGGCATTTCGAGGTTACTCACTGTCGTCACAGTGCAACTAGACTAAAAAGGAGAGACCCAACCTAACCCCAGACCAAGCGCCGTTAAGACCATAGAGTAACTACAAAAAGCCAGACAGGCAAAGAAACCTACCAAAAGAAATCTGTCCAGCAGAAAGCAAAAAGAAAATCCTATCACTAAAAAGAGAGAAAACAAAGAGATTTGATCTCTTAATTGAAATTGTTTTTGTTGAGATTTTAACAACACACTATGCATGAGTATATAGAGATTGTGTAATAAGTATTGACAAGATCAAGTTGTTTGCGAATCTGGGGGCAAAACTGTTTCAGGAAAAACTGTTTTAGCAAAGCCTTTTAGTAAAGGGCAAAACTGTTTTAGTAAAGCCTTCTTGAAATTATTTTTCTGTACGGACTAAAGGAAAAAATGATTTGCTGTTTAAAGGCACACGAATCATCATTCCCTTGATCTTGAGACCGCTTACGTTAAAAAAAATCACGAGGAACATCTAGCAATAGAAAAGTGTAAGTTTCTTTACCAAAAATGTACATTTTGGTTGTGTGTTTAATTTAACATCACAAATTTTGTTGTTATAGCTCCATTTGCGTTGAGTTTGGTCGTCTCTACTGTTCCGAACCGTTTGTCGTTATTCCAACGCAAGAATACCTTCAACAGTCGGTTGGTTTGGATTTGTTTTCACGCAGTGAGAAAAACACCTAATTATTGTTGACTAATTTTCTGCGTACCCGGAAGAGTTACCGCTATGAGATATTACTTTAATTTTATTAGAATAATTAACTGATTAAAAACTTGTGTTTTGCATTTCACAAACCCTGTTGGTAATAATGGATGTCAATACGGCAGTCATGAATTTAAACCATTTGACCAAGCGAGGCAATTACATCTTGTTATGTCTAGTCCGAGGTAACCACAGGCAAATGGTATGGCCAAATGCGCTGTTCAAACTGTTTAAAAAAACCAAAATTTGCAAATTTTTTGTTGATTCATTTGGTTGCTTTTTTTTCCGGCTACTAAAACCTCAAATTGATCATACAAACGAAAGTGCAAACAAAAATTGCGGCTGTCCACCAAAATAGACCATCTAAACAACACTATGCAGAAACGAGATATGATAAATGAAAAATTTGATTGATGTACCGGTATTGTTATTCTATTTTTTTGAAAATAAACCGCGTGTGGTTGCAACTTCGAAATAAAAGAGTTTATGAGTGAAAAAAAAATACTATTAAAAAAAGCTGCTTAAATGTATTTTAAAATGCGAAAATTTTTAAAAACGCTAGTTGGTTTTTCAAACAAAGCTGTTGGTTAGTGTTTTTTTTTGTCATCACAGTTATCAATTTATCGACAATTAAAACGTGGATCAACAGCGAAAGGTGGATTGATTCGAACACACTCAGAACATAAAGCAGGTAAAGTTTTTAATGAATCACACCAAACAGTATGATCAAAAGCTGAGAAACTGTCCAAAAAGCTCGTTCAAAAATTTAAAGATGCTGCAAAATGGCATTAATTTATCTTCTCTACAAAATTAATACTTTGACTTTAACAGGACGCAACATTAACACTGTGTATTAAAAAGATTGCAAAGGGAAACACTTGCCGAAAATGTGATAAAAGCATAAAGACACAAAACAACGTAAAATGGCAATGGTTAAGCGCAGTGAAAAATATTTGATGCTGGAGTTTGTCTTACCGTGAGAGAATCGAAAACGGCAGTGCCAAAATCAGAGAACTCAGCTAAAATTTTGTATCCAGAAGTACTCGCAGTTAGATACCATTGACAAAAAGCATTATTCGGATAATTTCCTGGATACAGTGGAGATAGTATTTCAATTGGACTTCCAGTTACAGTAGCATTAAATCCACAATCTGGTATACAAAACAAATATTTAGCATTAATCAGAAATAAGTTACTATTGCATGAACGTTTCCATACCGCTTCGCAGCTTCATTACTAACTTACTGAAAGAGAATAAAATAATTATCAAAAAGTAGGCTAACTGATGAAGTCGCCAAGTGGTAGTTAAACGTTTATCAAAGAGTGACTTGGAGTTTGTATTTACTTATACCAATGAAAAATAGCTACATGAATCGAAACAATTCTTTTCTCTGTGTCTTTATTATGGTGTAAACAGAGTTCTCTTTATTAGAGTTGTCCGACTCTATCACGTGCTTTCGTTTTTACGCATGAGTACTTATAGATCGATTTCAGCAGACTACAATCAGATTGCATAGTGAAAAGTGACCTAGCGTTCAAACGCCGGAGTTAGTCTAACGAATTAGCTAAAACTGATCTCAATTACTTGAAGGATAATTTTTAAAAACATTTGCAAGAAAATTTTTTGTGATCATGTAGCCTAATTAGCAAAAACTCATTTAAATAACACGAAGGATAGTTTTAGTGATTAGATAGTCTATATAGCTGTACATTTAGCATGGGTTACTAAGACATCCTTTGTTAGACACAAACTGCATTTAGTAATAGACTAGAGTTGCAGTCTAAATGTCATTTTAAATCGAAATTGATTTTTATCATTAAAAGTTTTGGAGTAATATTTTCAGGAATTTCATCCAAATTAAATTCGACATTTTCTTGAACGCAAAATATTTTGCATTAATTATTTTTTGATTTTTTATTAGACCTTAGCTGTCAAAATAGCTATTAAAACTTATGGATCTCATTAAAAGTAGGGGACCTATTGCACAAGTTTTACTGAATTCAACTTTTTGTCCAACTGGTTGGACAATACAATAGGCTAAATCCTTTTTAGTTAGTTGGACTTAGTTGTAACGACATCGCTATTCGCTATCGATGCGGGAAATCTGGGGTTCGTGCCCTGGGTTGGTCAAATCGCACACAGTATCGCCAGGGACTCGCCATCGCTGCTGTTTTTTTCGAACTTCCAAACTGTGTTGCTCGGGCACTCAGCGGCGGAATCGGGCTCGCTATTCGTTACACGCTTTGGCGGAATACCGCGATTATAATGGAAGCTTGATTTTTTTGGACTTTATTTTGTGATAAAACTCTTCTGTACCCAAACGAAAAAACTCGAAATGCTCAGGGTAAATTTATTTGCAGTTAAAAATTGTCACTCAAACGTCCCCACGGGGACCATTTGTCAATAAAGTCGTGACCTTCCGACCGCTGCGTAATTAAGCGATTTAAAGTAATTGCAAATGTCTCTTAAAAATTGTTGCTGTAATCGGAAAACAAACGAATGTTTATTCATATGAAACGAATGTTAAAATGCTACATGCTTATAAATAAGCAGCCGAATATATGGTGTGAGTGCGACTTTCAACTTTGCCTCAATTCGTTTTTGCTGAAACGTGAACAAACGGTTAAATACTTGGGAATACACATTGATGACAACCTGAAATGGTCCACAGACATACACTACCTGTCGTTTCAGTTGGCGCGTTATGCTGGAATGTTCTACAGAATTCAAAAGTTTTTACTTATTGACTTGCTTCGAATGCTATACTTTTTCTTAATTTATTCAAGAATGCAATACGGAATAATTATATGGGGCAACGCTGCTCAAAAATATATTTAAGAACTAATAGTCCGTCTTAACAACTCAATTCGAACGATAACATTCAGCAGCAAATATTGCCATATGACGGCCTTATATAAGAACCTGAATTTGCTGAAATTTGGAGATGTGTATAAACTAGAATTAGCGAAATTTATGTATCAACTCCACCATAACCGAGTACCGAAGTCTCTAACAGAATCCTTTGTAAAAATAACTGATATAAATACACACAAAACCAGACAGGCACAAAATGTTCTTTACTTCAGACCTCTTACTTCAGACCCTTAACACAGTTTGGTAAAAAAAACAACATAGGATTAGAATTATTAAGTCATAGAGACTGTAAGCTATGGGAAGAAATCGATAAATCAACGAAATACCAAAATTGGTACTCCTTCAAATAACAGTATAAAAAAATATTGATCAAAAGCTATGACTAGCATTGCTCGTTGCCAATATTTTAAAAGGCGTAAATTCCATGATCGACCGATTTTTCTATCCACGTTTAACTTAACCATCGAGTGACGTTGATTTTCTTTAGCTAATATGATCATGATGCCATGTGACCTTCAGTCACGTGTTAGAAGTAACTGGCTTTGTTCTTTTGCGTAAGCTTCGCATTTTGCTATCTGTTTGTTGTCTTTCCCGTGCTTTCGCTTCTGTCCAGTGGGATGTTTCAGTCATCGTAGATCTCACAATGAAGCACTTTGACTAGATAACTTCAGGGTTCTTCGGTGCTTCCTAGTCTGACTGTATATAGTTTGATAGTTTTGTATGTGTGCTTACTGTATATATTTATTTTATGTGTGTTGTTTATCGTATATAGTCCGACAAATAAACGTACCTGTATCTGTTAAAATCTTAATGGTAGACTCGCTTAACCACCAGTGCACAGAGATGGGCATTTATCGGCGATATAGTTTTGATTTGTTGATTACCGATATCGCTTTTGTAATACATTTTGTCATCGCCGATAAACTATCGAAATAACCGATTTTTCATGCATACTCGTACAGTGTTTGAAGTTAGTGAGTTGGCGCTGTGGAAAAATACGCGGTGTTTATAAAATCTTGTTGCAATTTAAAAAAAAGTCTCCGGCAGAGTCCGTGATCTGCTCTCTTTCCTTAAAATTCTAGAAAAATATTTTTGCAATTTGACTTCCAAAAAAGCTTCGTCAAACACATCGAAAATTTAATGCAACATGTATCGGAAAAATTTATCGATTACCGATACCACTTTAAGAAATTGAAATTTACCGATTATAATTGGTAGATCTATCACCCAGGGATTTTTTGAAATTATCGGTTATCGTTATAGTTTAAGTACAGAAAATTTTAGCCTATCGTGCCTTTCACGGCCAGTGCAAATGAAAAATTATCCTAATATTTGAACATTAGGTTATCGGTGCAAAACATCAGAATAGCTTTGAAAAAGCTGTTTTCGCCAGGGAGTCAAACCGTTTCATTTTTACGGTTCAGGTTCGGTTTGGGTACAACAGCGGTTTTAAATTTCGGTTCAATTCCGGTTAAGGTTCAGATAAATTGAAACGCTCAGGTTTGGGTTCGCTCCCGTAAAAAGTATTCCAAAACCGGTTTATAAAGTTCCGGTTCAAGTTCGCAGTAAAAAATCGTATAATTCTAGTAACACAATTTAAAAAAATGAAATATACAAAGCAATTTTTCTTCGCATTGACAGGCCACTATAGTGCTTAAAATACTTGTAGTAGGTCTAAAGCCAATTTCGAGATAATTAAATTGCTGCTGTGCTCCGACACCGGCGGCCTAATCTTTGATAAAGAAACATATCTTCACATTGACGGGCCAATGTATAGCTTGTAGTGCTGTACAAGTACTGTATTTCTGTGAATATAAGCCACTTTCAAAGTGTCAATCGGTTACGCCGATTAAAGTGACGGGTGTGACCTCACGGAGCGAGCCACTTTTTCAATCGGTTCGGTTAAGGTTTGCAAGTGCTCAAATTATTCGGTTCAGTTCCGGTTCGCTCTTTGCAATTTTGAAAAATATGGTTCAGGTTCGGTTAAGGTTCGACAAAATCAGCGTAAAACCGGTTTATAAAACTCCGGTTCGGGGTCGGTTTGACTCCCTGGTTTTCGCATTTGGAAAAAACCTCTATCATCAATAGCCCACTCTTGATAGCTTTAAAAAAAGCTGTTGCATCCCAGAAGCTTTTCGTGACTCGCTCGTCAAATATTAATATTGTGTGCTGCAAACTTTCTAAAATCTCAAAATTATCCAGCGTAATTTTTTTTTTCTTTTAACCAAGGAAATCGACATTGCGGCTAAAAATTTGAAACTAAACTATTTTTTAGGTTTTTGCAGTAAAAACTGCTCGGGTAGCTTTATTTCATGCTAAATACACTTGTTATCGAAAATGCTAGGCCTACTCGTTTTCGAAAAAGTTTTTCGTGTAAAAGTGTATTGGTACTTTCTTTTATACCACAGTCCATAATAAGCTTGCCTGTGCAAAGCATTTTTTGCTAAATATGCTAAGAAAAGTAGTGGTTAAATATCAGAGTAGGCTACAAGTTACCTTTTCTTTAGCGTAGTAGCAGAGTTTTGGTAGTAGGTTGGCACTAAGTTTTTAAAAACAAATTCATGCATTTTATATCATGATTTCAAACCAAATGAAAAAAATTAATGCTGCTGCAACCTACAAGACTGCATTGCTGCATTCTTCCGCTGCTGCTGCTACTGCAATTTATGCACTATAACGTTCCTTTGAGACAGTTGATCTATTAGTATTGAAGCGTGACCATTATAATAAAGAAACAAAAATGAGAAATAGTCGGACCATGGTCGGACAACTCTGATAAAGAGAACTCTGGTCGCAGTTTAAAAAGGTTGCCAAATAAGTTTAGTATTGCGAAATTACTGTAGAAGGGGCACGCTCGCTACACAAAGATTTGTTTTTTGATAGTATTATTGCTATTAAAAACAATGACACAAAAAGTCCTGTTTTATGCGAAATAAAACGTAGCAAGTGGCAACATCTTCTACTTAAACCGGGGGCCCATGGCGTCCTGTTCAATGGGTCCATGAGGCCCGTTAAAGAGGTTCACATCCTGTTACTTGTATTTTTCTCATAATGTTTTTGCTCACACTTGTATATTTATTGTCAATTCGCGGGTCATTCTGCAGTGGAGACCTTATATTTGATTAATATTGCGGGCTTTTCTTAGGTGATGACCCTTTTTTCGCTCCTTCACACACCAGTCATGGGTCTTTTTGTAGTGGAGACCCATCTCCCAGAGCATTACAATATTTGAATAGGCATAGTGGTCCACGGACCAAAATCAATTCAAAAGCCTTGTATTAAACATTGGCCCCCGGGATAAGTAAGCAGCTTTTTATGGTCCGCGATGTAATTAAGTTGGACCACCCTGAACTAGCTAGCAAAAACAGCGAAACATTGCGTGGTTATACGCTTTGATGAACGTTCTAAATCGCAACCGCGCGTTTAAATTTTCTTCGTCACTTATAAAAGACTGTGTGTTAACACAGACGTGTAATACTACAACTAGATTGCGCATGGCGCCAGAAAAAGTGTAACAATTAGTAGCTCTCGATCCGCCATCTTGGAATTACCCGCTTGGACAAACGCCGCCTATCTTTCATAACGTAAAAACGATTGAAAGTGCTACAAAAAATATCATAACTTTTGATATGCTTGTTGGATTTTAAAAATTTCAACTGGATCGTGAACCTCTTGATTTTAGCTATCGTTTAAAACAAATTTCAAAAAAATTGGTAGGGTTTTAGGCACTTTACATGGTAAGTAAATTGCACAGAAGCAATAATTTTTAAAGCGGTTTTTAAGCTAATAGCATTTCTTGCTTAATGAAGGTTAAGCAATGAAGGCTGGTATACCGAAGTCTATCCAGTCTAGCTATTATAGGCTAAGAGAGTGATTCAAGCTTATAAATCAATACATAGAACTTCAATTAATGAATTGAACTTGAATCTAACTCACCAAGATCTAAGGCCATATCAAACGTAATCAGAAATATCTGATTACGAGTGGGATTCGAACCCACGCCCGCACCGACTAGTGACGTATCACTAACCCAATGGTTGCGGTCTTAACCGTAGACACGGCCTTAACCACTCGGCCATCGTAATCTGATGCCGGAGCAGCCGAATTTCTCGTATATATGTTAAGATTAATTCATCATCCCACTATAGGAAGCCAGCCCATTATTAAGCTATTATGACTGTGACAACTGGTAATTATTCCACATTAATGAAGGTTAAGCAATGAAGGCTGGTATACCGAAGTCTATCCAGTCTAGCTATTATAGGCTAAGAGAGTGATTCAAGCTCATAAATCAATACATAATTTTAAAATGTAAACGTAGCGTCGATATACATAATTTCAAAACCTAAACGTAGCATTTCTTGCTATTTCAAAACGTAAACGTAGCGTCGATTTGCAAAAAGTTGTCATTTGATTCAAGTTAAATGTAGGCTCAATCACAAAAATTTAAACTTCAATATGAAATTAGTAGAACCATTGATCATGGTTTTCCAGGTCTTAAAATTTTTTCGCTGGAAAATGATAGCGTGGATTGTTTTAAACCTCGTGTGAAAGTAGGTTTCACTATATAAACTACATTTTTACAATCATTATTATTTTTTTAACACATCGTCCAAGTGTGAAGCATGACAGAAGTTAACAACCTTACTACTAATCCACCATGATAGTAAAAATCTAGTTCTATACAGTGAAACCTACTTGTTAAATATTGCGCACCTTCTGTTGTTATGTTTTTGAATGAAGTAAGAGTCACATAGGCTATAGACCTATTTGGACTGTCAAGCTACCGTTGTTACTGCGTATATGTGATTAACTGATTTATTATCTTATGTAAGCTAAGCTGCAGTCGAATTCGCTTGTTAAAATTCATGGATTCGCTATTGTGTTGATGGACGTAAGTCACCTTGTTCTCGGCACATCACATGATCACACACATAACTGCTGCTTTCGTCTTTAATTGGTCACGTGTTGTAAAAAGCAGTGTGTAATCAACGCACTGCCAGTTGCACTGTTTAAACACAAATGCATTGTAAGAGCAATGTTGGAAATTTTGCCGTTCCTAGTGCACGAATACTATTGTTAGTCAAGTTGCAAGTTAAAAGTAAGTTTTTGAATGATGAATCATAAAGTGTTATTTATAGCAGACGTTATATGAAAGTGACGATATTAGTTACATGCAAATATTTCAAACAACTTAAATGTACATAATTTTGCAAATTTGAGATTTTAACGGTTTGTAAGGATTTTTTATGTTGAACCCATTTATGCCGAAAGTAGAAATACTTTCAGCTTTGATCTTAAAACTTATATGCGGCATAATTTAGACCTAAATATCTCATTAAAATTTATTTTTTTGAAATTGGGTGTTTACTTTTTGAGATAAATGCTGTCCTACATATAGGACACTAGGCAAATCCGTTATCAAAAATTCGTAAATTGCGCGTGCGCACAAAGCGCTTGACTGCGATGCGATACAATTACGGCATTTCCATTAGTCGTTTCTTTCAAGGTAATAAGTATGCTGATAGCATAGAATTTACAAAACAAGCTTGCAATATTTTGTTTTATTGAAGTTTTAATTGCACTAAACAACAAAATTCTAAGCAACAGCATGACTGAAATAACCTACAGTCTTTACCGAATGGGATATTCTTTGAAGCATTTTACATGAAGTCCGATATCACATTTTTCACATCTTGTAGTGGTTTTTGCATGGCAATGGGCATGGCGTAACCCATGTAAATGACAGTGTTTATAATAAATCTGCATGCAAATCTCAAAGTTGTTTTCTTTTCTCCATGTAGTTCAAAAGAATTCCGGTACTATTGAAATAATTACTGTAGAAGAACAATAAAACTATTTTGAAATCAATTATATCAACAATAAGTATTTGACATCAAAGGTTTGATGGCAAATAATTCTTTATTGTTCTTATAATTACGAAATTCAGTGTAACTTTAGGTAGGTACGGTATTCTTTTGAACTATTGGGGAAGACAATCAACTTTGAAAACTGCACGCAGCTTTATTATAAGATAAATAAAAATGCTTGACAATTGATGAAAAATAATTTTATTGATGTCAAATGATTTCATTGTTCAGATAATTACCACTTATCGGAGTGTAAGCGTAAGAATCGCGGTTGGAATCTAACGCTTGCTTTCGTACAGCGTGAGAATCATTGCCGCTGCCGGGACCGCCATTTTGCTATCGCTTGTGCCTAGCGACCTACATTTAGGACACCGACATTTGAAACAAAATATACCAAAAACGGTAGAGCAAATAAAACAGCAAAAATTATTTTAGAAATGACTGTTATATATAGAATAAATACAACGAAAATTTTTCCAAACTTATGTGCAATAATGCGATAATTTAAAGAATTCCAAGTGCACCTTCATTTTTTTCGCCAATGCGAAATTGCGCGTTTTCAAAAGCTCGCCATATTCTAACTAGAAATAATTTTTTCAAAAATGAATATGAAGTTTGCGCAAAAAATACTCATAGTTGCATTACAAGTTCATCTACCTCCATAAATGGGATGTGCGAAGCGCAATTTCAGTTTGAGTAGGCGTCCTACATATAGGACGCTAGGCATAAATGGGTTAAAAATGGGTGTGCTCCTAGTGAATTGATGTAGCGTATCCGACCGTGCCTTTTATAGCAAGATATGTATTGCACAGCTTATCTTGTGAACATATTGAATAAGTGAACCCCTAATTGTCGTTATTAATTTTTTTGCGCGTTTTGTGTAGACGTTTTCGCCAATTTTAGACCTCGTTAGAGTGTTGTTGCAGTTTGGGCCTGAAACAGTTCGGTAACGATGTGTTTATTTTTATCTGCGTTATGAATGCCAATCCAGCTGATTGTTAACTTGCGCATTTGTTTATTAGAAACCGTTTGACGATTGATGCTTGATGGTTGATGTTTGGTATCTTGCGTCGCTGAATCTGTGTTGCGCAGCTCGCCTGTGTTTGAGAAGTGGTAGGAGACGAGCGGAGAGCTAGCTAACGCGTTGCTGACTAATCCCTGTTGAAGTAGAAGATTTCCCCGAACAATCTTGTTACTATACGCAACACTACTTTTACATGAGGTTTAAAACAATTCACGCTATCATTTTCCAGCGAAAAAATTTTAAGGCCTGGAAAACCATGACCAATGGTTCTACTAATTTCATATTGAAGTTTAAATTTTTGTGATTGAGCCTATTTAACTTGAATCAAATGACAACTTTTTGCAAATCGACGCTACGTTTACGTTTTGAAATAGCAAGAAATGCTATTAGCTTAAAAACCGCTTTAAAAATTATTGCTTCTGTGCAATTTACTTACCATGTAAAGTGCCTAAAACCCAACCAATTTTTTTGAAATTTGTTTTAAACGATAGCTAAAATCAAGAGGTTCACGATCCAGTTGAAATTTTTAAAATCCAATAAGCGTAACTACAGTTATGATATTTTTGTAGCACTTTCAATCGTTTTTACGTTATGAAAGATAGGCGGCGTTTGTCTAAGCGGGTAATTCCAAGATGGCGGATCGAGAGTTTCAAATTGTTACACTTCTAAGACAGCCGTTTATCGTTGAACGCGCAATCTAGTTGCACTATTGTACATATCTACGGTTGCAACGAGCTCTCAGTAACTCTCTATGACGATACAATGGTATGCAGTCTCGCAACTTCAAAACGCTGCCAAACAAAGCATGGTATTGCGGAAGTAGGAGAAGGGCCATTAATCGCTACATTTAGAATCTAGATACTTCACTGATCTAACCAGATTTTATTTGGACTGGCTTGAAGTTAATTTGGTAGCATCAAAATATCTTTAATTTTCGAAATTGAAATAGCCTATTTTGGTGGACTTGTTTGGAAATGGATGGTGAGAAGCAGCGGCTGGTCCAGAGAAGGCGATTGCCTCCCCTGAAACGTCAATGTTGGCAAACATTTGCCAGCCTAGTGCTCTTTGCTTAACATCATGAGCTGAAACAACGTCCAATCTCCTTGTATTACCATGGGCAGCAAAATCATGAAAATAAATTGCTTTCCTGAGCAGAAGCCCTGGCTGCGCCTCTGGTAAGAAGTGAGCGGTGACGTCGTTTTGAGAAGAGAAAGCGAATTACCGGGTGTTGCAAGCTGTGGGTGAAACTTTGGTTTGGTAACCAACCTTACCAGTCTTTGGTGGCCTGCACGCTTCATAATCGCCACTTTAGTTCAAAGACTTAATTTATTTAAATTAGAGCAGTTCATTGTCGAATCTTCAAATCTAATCTAGCTTCAAACGCTTAAACTCCAGCTTTGGATTCTATGAAAGACGGAAATCATAACCCCGACTTGTGCTTTTAAGCCCACAAGCATGACTGCTGTTGGCATTATTAAACATGACTTCAGCCTGACTCCAAATCTACTGTTGAGGTCAAAGCTGTAACGTTTACACAATCGCTCTCATGCGGGTGTCGTTTTGCCTTCAAGAACAAGAAGCCTCCATGACAGTTTGTGATTATATATTTGGCCGCGAAACAAGTAGCAAAGCCTTGCCATTGTACTGATTCCTTTATTTATATCGAGTAAGGAAGCTGCTCAGACGCAATAAAATCAAATTTCCAATAGTTTGGCTGAAGGAAATAGTCGATTTGTAATTCTTGTCCATTTTTAAAGACTTATGTTGAAGGTGTCATCCATTAACACTCGAATCAATTTCGGCGAATTCAAGTGATGATGAAAATACTCATTGAATTACATAACAAACAAGAGCTTTCCAAGGGGTAAAAAGATTATTTTAGACGATATTTTTGCAAAGACACAAGCGAGTCAAACAAGGAATTTGAGTTTGTAAGATTGAAGCAGGACTGGAGTCTGATTTAAAAAAATACCGCGGGCACTGAATTTAAAAATTTTTATCACTTAGCGCCAGCGTTGGGCCAAGCGTCCATTATGGATCAAGTGCAAGCATCTTTGAGACCAAAACTTCATCCTTCAAACATCCCATGGAGGTTGCAAAGAATGGGTGGCAGTCGCGGTGTTCACAGAAATAATATTTGTACAGTATGGCCTACTTAATAAGAGTATGTGCTGTTCCACGAAATGACCCTGCACTATGTTCTCAATTAGGCAAGTAGATATTGAACACTTATAACGCGACTTCCACCAGTTCTGCTGAAGAGTCGCAGATTTTTTTTGGCCGACAATAAAAGTGCATCTTTACCTACCTACACCCGATGCCTATTACAGTGAAACCGATAGTTAAGCGATTTAAAAATAGCGCACAAAACATACCAATTTATATTATTCTTTTACTTTACCTTAATTGCTTCGAATAATTTTTACTGTAAAATAATTACTTTGAATAATAATTTCCCAAAGAAAAACTTCTCAAAAAGAGTTTGGGATTGTTACCGGCTGGTTGGCGTGGAGCAGAGGTAACAACATCACTGTATCGGTAAGGTAGGTCTGGGATTCGATTCCAGAGCCGGGTCAAAGCGGACACAGCGTCGTAAACGGTTTGTTAACGCCGCGATATTTCTTTGGAGTTCAAAGTTGTGTTGCCCATGCGTTAAGTTCGGTACAGGACCCGTCACTCGTTCCATGCTCCATCGTGCCTCGAGAGTTAGAATGAGCATTTAATCTTTGATTTTGAATACCCTCAAATGGATAATTTCAAAAAGATTCTATTTGATTCAGATCTGACGATCGCGTAGGTTAAGACCACAGGTTTATGTTTGTGATCATGGGCTAAAATGAAGCGTAGCCTACCTAATGCTACAATCATACAGCCCAATCAGGTCTCTAGGCTATGCTGACTGACCGACACTTGCACTGAGTGGTTTTGTAGACTTCCTCGTTTTCCTTAAAACGGAAAAACCGATAACTACACTAAAAACTATTATGTATTTATCTTACCTTGAGAATGCACGGAACAAGCAAGCAGAAAGAAAAGCAAGAAAAACATACCTCCTGCAAAAATGAGCATAATATTAAGTTTGGCTGAGTAGCAGTATTGTACCAGAGCTGAGACATTTACTTTTAAAGGTTTTCATTTAATACTCTTGAGCCGTATTATTTTACAATCCTTGCCACGTATACTGTTCAGATCTCTCAAACTCGGGTCCGTACATCTTTGGAAGTACATAACAATCTTTCAAATCATCAAAATCCCTAGTTACTGGTATGCAGTTCGTTCTCCCGCTCCACAATTTATTGAGGTTAAGCAAGAAGAGGCGACATTATCTGTCTCACTGATGTTAGTTCGCAATATATCAATTAACATGGTTAGGCTAAACTAAATCTATTTTTGATTCGTGTTGCCTTACATGCCAGTTACAGATGAAAGCGCTAACGTGACGAAAGATTTGGGAGCGAAAAAAAGCAAATTTTGAAAAAAGGGCTCGTGGCCAGGGCCGGTTTTACCAGTAGGCTTAGCAGGCTGAAGCCTAGCATGTAGGGCCTTGGGGAAAATGAGGGACCTCATCACAAACAACGAATAGGCTACTTTTTTTTGCTTTCCACCGATATATTTAGTGAAACACAGGACATCTGAGGACGTGCAGACCTTTTTTTGCTTTTCCAGTAAGCGTGATCAAATAGCCTGGGGCCTCTCATTGCTTAAACCCGGCCCTGCTTGAGGCGCAAGAGAGGATGGAAAACTCTAACGCAAACACTTAAAAATTGGTAGTAGTTTTTTTTTCGCTTGACTTTCTGTGATCAAGGGTCAATGTGGGGATCAAACTGATAGTGTTAGCCGTGCTGCCGGGAAAGACAATTAGCGATATTCAACATACAGCTTCTCACTGTAAGTCAATCGACCACCGCTTTATTTGTCGGTGCTTTCTGCTACAGAGAGGTGGGTACATTTTCTGGGAACATGCTGGTATATTGGCATGAATACTATGGATCAGTGGCATAGCCAAAAAGAGGGCACCGTGACAATGCCTACCCTTTTTTATAGCAAAACCTATCGTTTGCTAAAGTGCGTTTAAAACATTCTTATAAATTGCGGCAATATTTGTAGTTTTCAGCCTTTTGTAATTTGAATTTCCTTTAAATTTACTGCTGGCTACTTTCTTATTGTAGATATTTTCATACGAAAAACAATTTTAGACAGCATATAGGCCTACAGTATTTTGAATTTTTGTATTTATCACTATGCATGTGTTGTTAAATCGAAGATATCACACAGCTTTCGTATAGGCGAGTTTTGCTTACTTTTTCTCAATATTTTGATAGTGAACGTTAAGCAGATAGCTGCCAATACTGTTTCTGATTTTTTTTCGATGAACCGACTGCTGGGAACTGAACCTTAATCTCCTTCATAGGCTCAGAGCGACAGCGTTAATGGTACACCAACGAAGATTTGACCAACTTACACGTTGCGTATTATGCAGTTAGAAAAGCTACTTTCTCACCTTTTTTGTTCAACATTTTTTCACGGTTTTAGCGTGAATGCCTTTCCTGTGATAATAAAGTGCGTTCGCAGATTCAAATAATTATTCACAACTAGCTGGGAAAATAAAGCATTAGCACTTGACCAAACAGCCAAACAGTAGAGTCACCGTAGGCAACACATAGCTAGTTTCTGTATATTGTATTTCTCACTCAAACGTCTGGGCAAAACATTTTTTTTTTTAAGTTGCATATTTATCCTCCTATCACGAGAAAGCGATCAATGCGCTGTACGAGCTCGCTTAGGAGTTGCCAGCCATCTCTCTACCACACCAAGATGGGGGAATCCCGCTAAGTGCCTTTCCCAACGGCACAACAAGTGAACTTGCCGGCTTGTTCTCCACACTGTCCCTTCAATGCTGAACGTCAAGCAGGGAAGCTGTGAATACCAATTTTAAAGTCATTGGTTTGACCCGACTCGGAATCAAACCCCAGTCTACAGCTCAAGAGACAGACGCTCCATACCACTCGGCCATCTGAGCTGCTAAATCCTTGTTACAAAAATGATAAAACTACATTGGATGGGTTGAACAGACGTTTGGCCCAACAAATATCATTAGCAAAACTGTGCGTTTGATAATGATACATTTTAGATCTAAACTGTGCATTATTCGAAATTATCACGAAGAATAGCAAATGCAACAAAACTGCCAATCTTAGACTTATCGGAACCACAAGTAATGATAACGCAATAGAATAATGATTTTTGTGTTATAGTTATACAACATTGATAAATGAAAAATCGTCATTTTACATAATAAATATCGTGTAGAATAATGATTTTTCAAAATCAAATCAAAATCTTCGGTATACTAGCGGTATTATCGCCGAAGCGGGTAATGAGTGGCGGGGCGCGGCTTAACCCCAAGGCAACACAGCTCCAAAGAAACATCGCAGCGGTGGCCAGCCAATAGCGACACTGTGACCAATTTCACCGGCCCGGTAATTAAACCCTTGACCTACCGTAACGACAACAATGCCTTCAACCACTACGCTAATCCACCGTTTTTTGTTTAACAGTAGAATAACGATTTTTCATTGATCGATACGTTGTATAACTTTATTACTCGATTGTTGCAAGAGAAAAAAATTTGGACTCAAATCCACGTCTACATCTGAAGAGACAAGCGCCCTACTCGCCCGGCCATCCGCAGTTGTATAGGTTTACCTCCAATGTATCGCCAAGAAATTATTTTGCACCTTACATGCTTACACGGTTTTTAAAACATATTTTTTAGATCGTACTACCAAATAATTCAGGGTTCTTACATTGGGGTGCGAGCTGTGTTTCTAAAGAGTGCGACTATAAACATGAAAACGGAAGCGCATTTATTGGATCGAAGCAACGGTCGGAGCTTCCAACGTAAAAAGGCTCTTACAGCTACCGCAAAATAGCTGTTTGAACCTTTCATCAATTTTTCTATCACGTCATGTCTATCTGTTCTACTCCATGCTGTTTTATTAATCGAGCTGCTTTTAATTTGGTATTGAAATTTAACTTCGTTAGTGCATAAAAAGGTATTACCGTATTTTACTGAATATCTAGTGCGGAATTTTATTTTTGTTGATTTAACGCCGATCTTCGCGATTAATTTGTTTTCACGGTCCAACGTTAATGCTACTACCGCATCGTCATCGCTTCTGCTAAAAAAGCATTGATCGCGTTTAGAAAGCTCTGGTTTATGAGGCAAAAATAATGAGCTTCCCTATATAGTCAAAAAACAAGATATACTCGAGAATAGTAATATTGTGTTTCTTCTACACAAGTCAAAACCGCTTTTTTCAGCACGCGACTGGCGGCAACGCGACAATTTTTTTCGGCATCGTTTTTGGTTCACTTCACTGTTTATTGACTTCGCGAGACTCTGCTATCGCTGCTTACTTTGCAATTGAATCTCCGATGACGCGCTCTTTTTTGCTGTTGCGTAAGTCGACCCAGTTTTAATAACTTACCAAAAAATTACATTAAACTTTTCTAAGCGGGTAGGGGCATTTCTTTTCCAATTTTTCTATATTATAAAATCGAAAAAGTCCGCTTCAACGATGAAGTTAGTGTGATCAGAAAAAAACATGAAATTTCGTCAAAATAATAAACCACTGCGATAAAACATGTAAAATTACAAAAAAAGGTCTGAATGCAATCTTTGCTTTTAAAACGACGCTACAATGTTTTCGTTTTTTAAACTACAGACTTCCTGAAAATGCACAACGGAGTTGAAGCGGATTCCTTCCATTGATGAAGCAGGTTTTGGAAAGAATTTTCGAGGCATGTGCCTAAAAAATTTAATGCAATTTTTTCGCATTGAAACTGGCATGATTTGATTAAATTTATGACCTATTGGCAGTAAAGTATTATCAAATATTTTTTTTTTTTTTTAGATTTTGTATTTCTAGTTTATAAGCCTATAGCTTCAGTCCAACATTTACTGCACAGCTGCTAAATATTAAAAGTCATTTGATTTTTCTTTCACAGGTTTTGAAAAATTGTAATTAGGCCTGCGGTTGTTTATGCATACTGTACTGTAGGCCATGAACTATCATTTTCGGCAGCTATCTTCTCTTGTGCTACAAAGCTATGCGCAACCGCCTGTCTACAATGGTCTAGTTTTTAAAAATAATTAGAGTCGCGTCCACTAAAAAAGTAAGCCTACGGATAGCCAATCAGTGAATTAGCACAGCCTGATAATTTTAATAATTTCGAATCTCTTGTTTCATTTTAGAACTTCGAGTTCATAACCGATGCTAAATTTTAGTTAATATCTTTAGCATAACATGACAACTTCACCGAATTATTGAAAAGCATAAGCTAGTTGTGTTCAGGAGTTGAATACATGCTCGTACATCATGAAAAGTTGATGACATCAAAAACAGTAACTTCCGCTGATGTTATTAATAAATTAGAAATCTAAATATTTTATTCAATTTACGTTGATTCAAATGAAAAGCAAATATTTAAATCTAAAAAATTTAAAAATTACGATGTAAAAACGAAAGTTCAAGTACAAATCAAATATAGAAGTCATCGTGAAATCTGTAGAAAAGCTTTCACTGGTAAAGGTTTCTTTTGCTGCAAAATGGTTACAACGTTGACGAAGAGAAAAACCTTTTTTTATTAGTGAAACCGTTTTCAAGTTAAAACCTAGTAGGCCTACTGCTGAAGAATTCGAAATTCTAAACTGGTTATTTCTATTTGAAAGTTGTCCTTCTAGAGTCAATTTTTATAAAAGATTCTAGATTTTAGCAATATAGCCACAGTGTACTTATACTGTAATATTGGACCCACTCTACAAAGAAAGCGTTGTTACGTAAGTCACGTCCACAAGAATGCTGCATGAGAGAGGAAAGAGGAAGAGATTTTTGAAGCAAAGCTGAGGAACCCATATTGCCATTTTCAAATATACATACTTTTTTACTCGCAAAAAATCAACTGTTTACACTTAACTGCACAGGAAGAATAAACGATGATAAGCAGCGGTCATAACCTTTTTATATACTGAGATTGCCAACCACTTAAAAAAATCTTAAAAACAAAAACGAAAAATGGCAACACTGGTCCTTTAACCAACCTTTAACTTAAGACAACTATGACATAACCATTATTTTTTGTTCCGGATACCAGGCTCGTAGCCAGGGGTGCTCGAGAGGCTCTGCCCCCCTTGAAAAATTTTTGGCCCCCTAAAGAAAATCAGCTACTTTTACGTGCATATCGGTGTTCATTGTGTACTAAACTTGGCAAAAATTGGCAAATATCTGCTGAATGCGTGATAGAAAATTATTCCAAGAAACTCTTTGTATAACCCGAAACTGGGGTATTTACATTCGTTTTTATCATAAACAAGTCGCATCAAAAATTCATTCCACTTTTACGAATTACTGTCTTCAAAACCCGCAACCAGGAGAAGCGCGGAAAAATTTTTGTCCTGTTTTTTGCTTAGGTAAGCACTAGTTAAAGTGTGGTACGATATAATTCACAATGTTTGCATGAAATATAAACTGGAATAAGCGAACCAGCAGTTCTTAAAAAAAGTCGCATTATCAACACAAAGTTGTCAATCGGGCTCGGGCTTTTCGGGTCGGGTTCGCGCTTGCATTTTGAAAAACTATTGAGCTTTCAATCGGGCCCGACGCCGGAGCAAAACC
The DNA here is from genome assembly GCA_964006365.1 of Trididemnum miniatum. Lineage (NCBI taxonomy): Eukaryota > Metazoa > Chordata > Ascidiacea > Aplousobranchia > Didemnidae > Trididemnum > Trididemnum miniatum. The sequence continues at coordinate 12,404,448 of OZ023238.1, forward strand.
GACGATTTCAGTGAGTGATATGGTTTTCACGATTGCTGGAACAAAGCAAAGAGAATGTTTTGTATAAATATTGCTGTTCGTTACTGGTGTGGCTGTGAATGGGTAAAACTCCTTTTCTTTTAAAATTAAAATTTAGTGAAAATTCAAAGCGTTGATTTTGATTTCGGGTTTAAATCAAGCTCAAACTGGCTGATAAATTAGGATTGGGGTTCGGGTCGGGCTCAACATCTTCGGTCCGTTGACAACTCTGTACCAACAAGCTCGTCTAGTTTAATATGATATTTTGTCACATCCTGATGCAAAAACCAATGGGAGCTGCTTGAATTACTGTTAATGGCCCAGGCCTGTAGACTGTACGTTTGCTCAGTTTGGGTGTAACTAGTGGCGTCGCTGGGAATGGTGACACCCGGGGCGGAGCTTTATGGTGTCACCCGTCTTGCAAAAGCAATAAACTATTCAAAGTTTAAAGGCTGAAGGCCTGTGGAGGGCATATGCCATTTTACTGAAAGAATTTTGTATTGCAAGATACACATTAAGAACTCGGAGTTGGGGCGAATTGAAAAAAGCTGTGTGTTGTATAGACTAATTTGCGCTAATAGTCTGCTGGCATATTGCATGTCTTGCGACATTACGCCGAAGGGCGCTCAAACAAGTTTTGGGGGCCCATTTTAGCGGGTTTACACCTCAGGAACACCGCATTAAACCCATAAAAAACGAGCTAGCGGTGACGAGCCGGGCCACCGGCCACATTTTATCCGATATAATTAACCTGGAAACCATAACTTCACGTTCCGAATCCCTATCACTCCGGCTGTGTTACTCAAAACCCATGCCCCCAAAATACATCTGGCAATTCGTTATACACTTCTGCGCAATACCGCCAGGCAAATCTTATGGCGAAAACATTGAAAGAAACGAACAGAATAAAAAACGACTCTGACCAAAAATAGATCTTTATTTCACCAACACATGCAGTTTCAATTTTTATCAAATAAGTTACAGATTTCTCTCTAGCTATAAGACAGACCCTCATGACTAGTTTATTGAATAAGGGGACCGGACCACAACCGAGAAAAAAAAAATATTCGACGATTCAAAAAAGTGTTTGGCCGTTACCATCGGCGGTTTTCTTCGACAGAAATACCGGTACCTCGTTTTACACTCACTAAATAGTTAGCCCAAATAACTTCATCAGATCACGCAAATGATTTGTTTTCATAGACATTAAGAAATAAATGAACATAAATTAGCTTTTTTACATGTTGTGAAGGTATAGATGTAGCCACTAGCGTAGCCAGGATTTTGCAATGAGGGGAGGAGGTTGAGAATGACATCACATTTGACCATACGTTGTATACATGAGTGGATCCAGAAAGTTTTGGTGGGGTACATGTAATTTTGAATTAGGTTGAATGTTAACTAAATGCAAAGACGTTTAAACTTTGAAACGGGCGTAAGTAAGCCTTTTGAAAATGCTTTGTGTCAGGGGCGTATTAAGAAATTTTTTGAGGAAGGGGGCATTAATTTTTGTGACTTTTTTTAGCGTATTTTTCTGGCAGAATGGATTTTAAGCAACTTAACTGACAAAAACGACTCTAGGGGGTCCGGGGGCATGCTACCCCGAAAAATTTTTGAAAATTTGCGTGCTGCAATGGCCATTTTTGTGCTTTTTCAACAATTTTTATGGAAAGTGTGTCATATTTTCGGCCCCTAACTTTGAGTGCTTCAGGAATGATGCATTTTGTTCGCACAGTTTCGATTATGTATGACGTCATTTGAGGCTCAATGGCGGGGTTTTAACCCCAAATCCCCCCTCGTGGCTATGCCACTGGATGTAGCCCAGTAGTTAAACAAAATAGCCAAGGCTATGTAATCACAGCTAAGCATGTGGCAATAAATGACATCGCCCTATATAAGCATGTTTGTGGACTGCGTTGGACCTAAATACGTCCTTGTGTTGTCGCTTGCAAAAATACCGGCTTCATCGTCAGGCTGCTGAGATTTTCCACTCAGCTAAACAAAACGAAGCATTGACCCTTCATATTCTTTCAATGCTTCTTCCCTTGCTTTTCGAAATTTTCTTTGCTGAAAATCACTGGGTCTTTTTGATCTATGTGCTCTCCGCCGCATATCAAAGTGATTTACTACATTCTTTTACTATCGTATGGAACTTTCTTACAACGTAGTTTTGACTTACATGAATGATTGAAAACTATGAGTTTGTATTTCGCTGCAAATGCAGGCATACACACTTCAATTTTAAACATCACTACTTTTATGCAATTCGACTGCTTACCGTTATAGTTTTCCACTTAATGTACCCTCCAAGTTAATGTACCATGGCAGTGGCGTAGCGAGAAATTTGAGGCATAATTTCTACATTTTTTTCACGTGTAGTTTTTTTCGGCAAAACAAATTTGAAGCTGATTAAGAAACAGGAAAAGCTCTAGGAGGGTCCGCACCCCAGGGGCATAATCCCGCGGAAAATTTTTGAAAATGTATATGGTGTAATGGCTATTTCAGTGCTTTTTGAATAATTTTCATTCAGGCAAATTTTGTTTAAATTTTTTGACCCTATTTCTGAATGGATCATCGAGATCGAGACTTCACATAAATATACAGTTTTCACCTAAAATGCACGTTTTAGCCGCCCATTTAGCGTCGATAAAAGAATAATAGCTACCACATATTTTTTCGCGTGTTTCTAGCAAACAATGCGATCAATAATAGCAATTGAATAAAGCCTATATTGCAAAGCAAAAATAGGCTTTATTTTGGCTGCGACAGCTTTTTTGCTTTTGAACGCATGAAGCTTACGTTGACGCTTGCAGCAGCATCTTAAAACGTTTTTAGTAGCAATTTTAAACTGTTTTCATCATAAAATGGTGTCACCCCAAAATGGTGACACTCAGGGCGGGCCTCCCCCCCTCTCCCCGCCCCTACCCCCCTCTAGTGACGCCACTGGGTGTAACTACAGTCACCAATAATAATTTAACGTCAAAAATCAATTTCTTTTGCATTGCACTCATGTTTGCGAGTGATTGTAAGTATTGTAGAGTAAAAACTGGATTCTGTGTCGGGAAGCAGTAAAGCATTCGGTTCTTGGTCGTTAGGTTAAGAATTCGAAGCCCTTTACCGTTGCTGCATAATTATGCTTTCTCTGTTTATATTGGCATTGCCCTACGTCGGTGCTTCGTTTCCGTTCTTTGTTCTTTTTAATGAAGAATTTGTGCACAATGATTGGCATTGCCCTACGTCGGTGCTTCGTTTCCGTTCTGTTGTTTTTAATGTAGAATTTGTGCACAAAGAAGATATGAAGAAGAGAACTTATGCGGGTAGGGGCTAATCACTGCAATCAGTGCCTCGGCGGTTTGGAAGAAAACCCTACTTTTTTGGTAAACAACCGCAAAGTGTGCGGATTTCGACTACCCGGAAGCATTTTTATGTAAAGGTAAAGGTAAAGGTACGGGACAGCGGGTGCAAGCACACATTGTTTAGGCCATTTTCAATTGTCGGCCCATTACAATTTTCAATCACGAATGATTGAACGCTGTTAAGGGACATAACATGACGAACAACACATACACAAAACCCTTCGCACTTCCGCTTGTGCCGAGCGCCTGGCGCGAAAGCTGCGAATACTATTTTTAAAGTCTTTAGTATGACCCGACTGGGAATAAAACCCCAGTCTACCGACTACCAAGTGGACGCTCTTAACCGATACACCAAGCGCCGGTTAGCATTTTTATGTAATGTACATAACTCCAGCAGAACCAACATTCTTATTGTATTCTTACGACTACCCGGAAGCATTTTTATGTAGTGTACCTAACTCCAGCAGAACCAACATTCTTACTGTATTCTATTATCTTGACGAACCCGATTGTTGCACAAATGTCACAAGCGAAGCCGCGACGGGAATCGAACGAATGACTAGTGCAGCGCTTCCCTCTACATGCTGCACTCCAAGACACTGCGCTATAGAACAGTCGTTGCAATCTAGCACAAAATGGCGTTTATAAACCCACGCCTTGTCAGAAAAAAGCAAGGTTCTGCTGATGCTGGGTGCATAACATAAAAATGCTTCCCGGAAATTTCGCATCAATGCGTCAAAGTTGAATAAAATCTCTGCCAAACTGTTTGGTAAGTTGTTTATTAACGTTCGCTTGGAACAAAAAAAGAAAAAAGTTTTCCTTCGGTTTATATCTATGACGTCATAATTCCACATTGCAAAAATTTCGTCCCTAGCCATGACCTTGCTGGGCGAGGTCTATTTTCTTGGATTACTGCTGGATTGGACAATCAAATGGACAAGTTTGTCACCAGAATTCCTTCCTCTGCAAGATCTTCCTCCAACGCGGCTTCGTGCTTTCCTTTGTCATCGCGAAGCACACCGAACAGCAGCTGGATCTCAGCGGCATCGATTTTTTTTGCAAAAGCATCCGAATCGTTTACCAGATGATCTGCAAGAAGACGCTCCTTCCAGGCCAAAACTGCATGCCTATCCGAAAGATAAATACAATGTTCCTTCCGCGACCTACTAGGCCAACTGGGGTGCCGGTGCATGTTTTTCTTTATAAAGTATGAATCCGCTACATCTGATCGGCTCTGGTGCGGAACATATTTTGTCAAAAAGAAACCGCCAAACCCGCAAGCCGATGATGTTAATCTATTGCTTTTACACTAAAACTTTGCTCGTCACTTTTTCGAATTACGTGTAAATTTAATTGATTTCTAGCGTAATAGTCTTCAATAAAGCTATGCGCTGTCAAATCTTTCTGTTAAGTTGTAAAGTACTTTGCTACCGGTAGCCTACTCTTCCCCTATAAAACTGATTTAAGAAAGCGTGATGGAAGTGCAAACATCCAGAACGAGTGGATGTAATTATTCTAAACCAACTTTATGTAAAAATTTCTCGCCACCTTGCAAAAAAACTTGCCCCCTTCGCATTTTCCTCTGGCTGCTAGTCTGCTGAACAGTGAGCACGTACAGTGGGTCCACTGTTAGTAATTATACGTAGATACACTGTGATATAGGTTTATAAAGCCCTGTTTCAGCAACTTCCCAATATTGAAGCCAAAACCTTAGATAAAGCTTATCAGAAGCTGATAGAAGACTGATTTTACAAAACTACATATAGACTAACATAAGAGTCGAATAGATCGCTGTTTTGTCGCGTTGATGAATCATGACTGCTGAATTACAGGAAGCTGAGTATAAGTTCCTCGAGCTCCGACATATTCAAACAATACTGCGATCAAACGTAATGCTTCAACTCCGCACAGTTACATGAATTCTTTAATTGCAGTGAGTGCTCCGATTTAATAGTATAGTCACATACAGACTGCTTTCTGTAGCCACTAGCCAGGTAGCGTGTATGAGGCAAATGCGGGTTGATCACCTTTGCAGTTTTCAATTTTATACACAACTACGATATAGGTCAAATTTACGATTTTAGCGCTTATGTCATATATCGACGACTTTTACGAACCTACAATAGGCCCTATTATTGTTCGTGTTGCCGATACAACTTTTACAGGAATTAACATTCGTAGCCAAATGACATTCAACCAATCGAAAAAGTGATTGAAGTTTTGCCGTTGTACTTGATTTCGTGCATGTACATAGTTACCGAGTTACGTTGGTTTATCAGGCGTAAGGTGCTACGACAATTTGCTTGAATTGATGGCAAAGAGAAGCAGGCTCCCAGGAGTGAGAAGTTACAGCGTATTCCTCCTTCTGCCCTCAATCAATGCTGTAGTGACATGTTTACGGCTCATTACTGCCACTTCCCGTCAGAGAAATACCGTTGTTAATGCTTATGAAGCTGCAGTTTACGAATCAAAACGTGGAGCTGTATTGCACAATTTGTTTTGGTCAACGCATGAAGCTGGCCAATGGGTGGATGCATTGGGCTCCGGAGCTGGTTTCGTGAGTTCAATGCGCAACTAGGTCATTTTTCATAATGCGCATACTTCACTAACATAAAAAAATCTAAGCTGCATTTATGTGACTTGGAAAAATAAAAAAATTGTTTTTCTCGCGTTTTGCACGAAATGCTATAAATGTATTAAAATTAACTGTTGATAATGTTTAAAATCCGAAGATATTCTAAGTGCTGGAATATTTGATTATCACCAGTTGCTACATTCAGACAATGAAATGCATTCATATGATGAAATGGCAGCCAAATTTGAGCTAAATCCTAATAACTTTAGCTTTATTAAATACCGGTATGTTAAAATCGTACCGCTATCATGGCTGAATAAAAATACTGACCGCAACTAAAACCATCTACACAATTTCTCATTGTAACGATATAACTGTTTTATAGGCTTTGTATACTGTAAAAGGTTCTAGGCCAGTGGTTCTCAAAGTGGTCGATATCGACCCCCAGGGGCCAATTGGACCATCCAAGGGGTCGAAAATAGCCAAGGGGTCAAATGGGGGTCAATGAATAACTGCTGGGGTCTACTGGACCCAGTGGTGCGGTGAGAAATTTCAAAAGGGGGAGGCCATGATTTTCCACATTTTTCAAGCGCATTTTTTCGACAGAACAAATTTAAAACTGATTGAGAAACCAAAAAAGCTCTAGGGGGATCCGGGGGCATGCTCCCCCGGAAAAATTTTGAAAATTTACATGCAGTAATGGCTATTTTAGTGCTTTTTGCACAATTTTCAGCCAAATTTTGTTTAAAGTTTTTGTTCCTAATTCTGAGTGCTTCGCCAAATATGATGCATTTTGTTCGCACATTTTCGACTACGTGTTACTTAAGGCATAAGGCTTATTGCTATCAAAGACTCGAAAAAAGGTTCAAAATTATGAAAAAACTGTATATACCACAAACATTTTTGAAAATGGCTGGTGGGAGGATGCATATCCCTCATCCTACCCCTCTGGCCATAAGTTACAGAAAACATCAAAAGAGTTCGCCATATTTCAGTCACTAGGCACTATTAGTTTTACTCTTTTTTACTAAAAGGCAGAGTCAAAAGGGAGGGCCATGACCCAATGCCCCTTAAATATACTCCTGACTGGATCAATAAAGCCTCCAACTCAAAATTATCCTTAACCCGCCAAGGAATGTAAAAAACGTTTTTGAACAAATCAAACAAAATTAAGAGGGCTGATTGAATCTTAGCTACAGCAGTTTAAAAGTGCATTCGTTTTAACAAGTTTATTTATTAAATCATCTATTGTGATGGCATCATGAAAACTGTTCTTTTCCCTTGTTACATCACAAACAGTATCGTCGTGAATGTGACGCAGTTGTTACACTGGCGGGTACAGCAGTTTAGACATATGCAGTAAGGCGGAGAACAATCGTTGTAAACCTGAGAGATAGCCACAGTAAATAGCTTAAAAGTAAAGAAACGGTTGTGCTGCACTGACAGTTACGTTTTATGTTATCCTCGCATCTGTGGTCCTAAGCATATTTTCTGGTTGCGTATTATTTTAGCATGCATTTCAGTTAAAAACTCGACTGTATTTTGACGTATTTTGTTTCCTTGTAATTGTTAAGCTAGGCTAGGGGGTCTATAGAAAATTTTATGCTTAAATTAGGGGTCAACGTGCAAAAAAGTTTGAGAACCACTGTTCTAGACCGATGCGTTGTTTTCTGAAGTTGTGTTCGTGGGATTGTTTCGTAAGATTGCATTATGAAGTCATAATTGTCTACTGACGTAATTATTTCGTGAATATTCTGGATAGATCTTTCCATTACGTAATTTCACAGTTAAAATTTGTGCTTGTGACGTCACAATTGTGTTTACTGCGGCTTGATGTAAATTTTTACTAGTCATATGATTTCTTTTGACGTCACAATTGTGTTTACCATGGTTTGGTGTGAATTTTGCATGTCATGTGATTTCTCTTCTTGTTTCTTTTTGAGCATGCCGTAGAACTTTCTCGAAACTGAATTTAGAGTATCAATAGGCGTGAATTTTCGAGCGTAATTATTCGAGTGTAATTATTCGAGTGTAGATTTAATGTACGACGTACGTAGAGCAAGCAATAGTGTTGTATGCTAAAGGGTATATAGCCCTTGTTGTATGTTGTTACTGAAGTGAGAAGTGATGCTTGTGTTTATTGAAAAGTAGTACGGTGAGTACCGTGGCTAAGTGAGTTAAGTTGGGTCGATTATTATATTCGTTTGGTGAAGAAGGTCTTGTTTTTTTTCGTGAGGTCAGATCTAAGAACGAATTAATTCCTACAGTTTGTCATACAATTCTTATCAATCGTCCTGTCAGCGAAGTATTACCATTTCCTATTTTGCGACACTCATCTTTTAAAGAAAAAATTGAAAATCAAATCAGTCTCTAGGGTAAATCAAATAAAGACCGCATACAGTTTTCTAAAAAATAGATCAACTACACAATCACAAGTCATAAATGAAGTGGTGTCATGATTTAGAGCTTGAAAATAACGATAATCATTTAATTAATTGTTGACCAATTCTGGAACAATGCCTTTGATTTTATTTCAACCAAAAGTCATATTGATTTTGATACGTAATAATAAACATAAGCTGTTTGGATTTCAGGAAAAGGGAAATGAATTTGATCGTATAAATGGAATGCTTTTATGTGGAAGGTTTTTGATTTATCGGTGTAAACATTCTAAAAGCATTGTCAGCATGTTACAATGTTTCAATGTGCTTAATTGTACAAGAGGATCTGAATTTTCTGCAGCGAAAAGGATAACCTAACGGTTTTTCGGTGCTTCCTGTCATTGTGCACAAATCATTGTATTGTGTGTAACAGTGCTATTACTACAGTAGCATCGCTGGTCAATTAAACTCATATTTTAGTAATATCGGGTGTCACCTTTCCCAACAATTCGATAATCAAAACGAATATCAACATCTTAAATTTCTTCGTAAAAGTGTTTTCAGTTCTATTTTTTGTCGAACGCTCATCTCCAGGTGAAGTCTTTAACGTAATAAGTTCTTCGAACGCCAATAAATCTCCTGGCCCGGACGGTATTTCCACAAATTTCTTAAAACTCGCTTCAGATATCAATGCTGTTCCTCTATTGCTTTTATAATTATTCTTTTTTGTTTGGCATTTTCCAAGATTGTATGAAAATTGCTAAAGTTGTCCCACTTTACAAAAGTGGTGATAGAAGCAATGCTTCCAACTACAAAACAATATCTCTCTTACCGTGCCTGTTAAAAGTTATTGAAAAACTTAATTACACAAGGCTAACCAACTTTCTTAATAAACACTCTATTCTACACCCAAACCAGTACGGCTTCCGCCAAGGTTTATCCACGAGTCATGCTTTTGTGGATGTAGCAACTAGAATTTATGACAACGTTGAAAAATCATTCAACACTGCGCTAGTTTTTGTGGATTACAAAAAAGCATTTGACACGGTTTGTCATGGAATTTTTTTTTCCAAATTAGAACGTTACGGTATACGTGGATCAGCACTTGGTTTAATTTCATCTTATTTGAACAATCGAAAACAATCTGTTAAAAACAATGGCTATTTATCTGTACCCAAAAATATTACTTATGGAGTTCTTCAAGGATCGATTTTGGGGCCCCTGTTGTGTTTACTCTATGTCAACGACATTCACAACGACCCAAATATGGCCATTACTCAGTATGCTGACGATACTTGTCTAATTGTTAATGCTCTCAATCCTGAAGAACTAGAATCCAGAACAAATTATCTATATTCTCGCGCTGAAAATTGGTCTATAGCTAATAAACTTGTCATTAGTACATCTAAAACCTAAGGAATGATTGTCCGTCCTAAATTATCTTCACCTCCCTTAACGTTTTTAATTGGTATGGAGAATTCACCTGTCCAAGTTACAAACACTTTCCGATATCTTGGTGTTGTTTTAGAAAAAAGTTTTCATTTCGTAATCATATACACACACTAGAAAGGCAAATTGCACGTTCAATAGGTATTATTGCTAAACTTAGACATTACGTTCCGATTTCAACCTTACGCAAATTATACTTTGCATTAATACATCCACATCTTTTGTATGGCGCTATTGAATGGGTGTCAACTTACAAATCATATCTCAATAAACTTACATCTCTTCAAAACAGAGCTTTAAGATTAATCACGAATAATATTACCCACAACCAACACCCTGCTCAAACAACATCTTTATATACACAACTGGAAATCTTTTTTTGTACAGGCATTTATAATTGCTGTAAACTCGAGATATTTCAATATGTTGTTATTATACTGCTTATGAGATGATTGACCAGTTTTTTCTTGTTTAGGTGCAAATTTATAGCTACAGTAGGAATTAGAGTACACCTTACTAAATCCTGATTGTTACAACTGGTGAATTTCAAAAATGCAATCTGGACGTGAGGACGACAGATTAGAAGAACGATATGCAATCAAGTTCTGTTTTTTGAACTTGGAAAAACTGCCACGGAAACGCATGGTATGCTTCAGACTGCTTATGGACCATCTTGCATGAATCGGTCATCAGTTTTTCAGTGTCACAAGAGATTCAAGGAAAACAGGGAGTCCGTGAGGGATGATGAGAGATGTGGGAGGAGTAGGGAAGTCAGAACATCAGAAATTATTGGCCAAATAAACGATTTCATGAATAGGGACCGCCGTGTTTCTATAGAAACACTAAGCACCCAGTTTAATGTTAGTGTGGGAGCTGTACACACAATCATTCGTGAGGAACTGAAGATGCGGAATATTTGCGCGAAGTTCGTCCCAAGAGTGCTCCGGGAAGATCAGAGAGAAAGACGTTGCAATGACAGCAAGGAGATGGTCGAACTCATTAACGGTTCCCCATCCTACCTGCAGCCCGGATTTTGCTCCCTGCGACTTTTGGCTATTCCCAAAGCTCAAGGAAAACCTCAGAGACAATCGTTATTCCACAATCGAGGACATGAAAGAGGCTTTGACGAGGGCCCTAAACACGTTCACACAAGAAGACTTCCAGGGGACTTTCTAGAAGTTGTTGGAACGGTACAACAAGTGCATTGATGTCGGAGGAGAATACTTTGAATGGGACTAGAGTTTTTTGTGTGTACAGTTAATAAAAGTGCCCATACAAAAAAAGTCTGGAAACTTATTGATTGCACCTCGTGTATTAGAAAATGGCCCCTTCTATAAATTTACGAATAAAACGTTGAGTTTTTCGAGCGTTTGTTAGTTTTGTTTAAGCGTGTCTTGTTTTATCGCGTTAATTCAAAAAAAAAGAAAAGACTTTACTTTTCTGGCTGGCTCAAGTTCTTATCTTGGTTTTTATGTGTTCTCTCACACTAAACAAACAAGTCATAAGAAGCGAAATAGATAATGTAGTAGCATTAGGCCTAACAGTTTATTTCATCTACAGATCCCAACATTTTTAATAAAAACAAGAAAAAAAGCAAGCGTTGTTAATAGTTCCCATACAGTGACAAAGCGTCAAACGATAGACGTTAAAACTTGCGCCAATTTTAAAACATCACTACGTTAAAAGTTTCATCTACTGCAAAAAATGATGAATTCTAGAAAAAAACTTTCAATTGTTTAACTTATCGCAATTTTTTGATCATCTAGCAAAGCAGATAAGAATTAAAAAAATTGAATTATACAAAAAATATAACAAGCAAGAACAGATATAAAAAAGGATAGATAAAGTTCTGGCTCCAAGGTAGAATTTTTAATTGGCAGTATCAACAAATGATGAAAGAATTACTGTAATCGCAGATCATAAAAATGAGAGTGAAAATAGGAGAGAAAGCAACAAAAAATGAGGATAATCGGGGGAAAAGGCAAAAAAAAATGCGAACCATCGGTTTCATGTAGACTGTTCAACTTGTTTCGCAAATGTCAATGTTGAATCATAAGTTTTACCCTATTCTATTTCTAAATAGTTGGCCGTTTATTTACGAATGAATTATTGGAGTCATGACCCACCGTCAATAAACAAGTTTCTTATAACACTGACGTTTAGGTTATCGATAAAGAGCTTACTCTTAGTATCTATTATGGAGACTGGGGTTTATTCTCGGTCAAATTACACTAAAGACTTTTAAAATATTTTTTGCCGCTTTCACGCCAGGCGTTCGGCATTTGCGGAAAGTGCGAAGGATTTAGTGCATGTATGTCATTACTAAAAGAGTTCGATTATATGATAGATATTAGTAGTGGGCCGTGCATGTAAGAGTGGTCTCTGCTACCGTGCTTAAATTACCCGCTATCCTGTCTTTATCTTTCACCAAGACCGCAAGTAATGTAAGGAAATTTGACGCGAACAATAAAGCTAAAGAGACCTTTGAGACATTGTGCTGGTTTATCTTTTTATGTCATGACATCCGCACAAAGCCAGGTCATAATAAGATAAATCTGCACAATGTCTCAAAGGTATCAGCGTCTCAGTGTGATCGCAGAATACTAAGAAAAAATATAAGACTCCACCACTGTCTGTGAGCATTTCCCATTTTCTCTTGTGACATTAATTCGAACGGTGAAAACTTGCTTTTGCTCATATTTAATACTGGTGTAGCCATAGTTTTAAGCAAGCTTAAACACAATTACACGTGTAATAGTGAGTTTCGTGAGAATAACGCATCTGTGATTGACGTCGTTCTGTACCAATCGTTGTTTGTTTTCAAAGCAAAAGTGAGCCTCTCAGTTTTAAAGCATTTTTTAAGATGGCAAATGGTAGACAGATGAAACAGGTACTTTATCATCGTACTACGCTAAGCCATTCAATGCAACTAAGATTTTTATATCAAAATGTTTTTATAGTGGAAGATTTTTCTTTTCGTTCGCATAGCAACCAGCGAAAGGCAAGTTTTCATGTGGTATGCATAAACTGGGTGCGAAGTCGTTGAGATCAATTTTGCGAACTAGTTATGAGAAGATTAATTTAAAACATTTTATGAGGTTGTAAAATTTGTTTGACAATTTGGAAAAAAATCTTCTTTGCTTTTGAATAACTGAAACAGTTTTCAAAAACAAAAAAAGGATTAACATTATTAAAATTTGTTTTTGACCGCATTGTGCAATGTGCACAAACTCATATTGGTGAATGTACATAAGAAGTCACGCAAATTTTCGGCCCAACTAAATAATCTTTTAAGTCAACATAGAGCCGTCGCGTTTCAACGTGTTATCTACAATAAATTTGATGCCAAGGTATCATATTTTTAAAATGCATAAACATGATGAATTTTTAATGGCATCATTGTGTTTCAACCAGGGCATCGAACCGAACCGGAATGTGAACCGAAAACCCGTATCACCCGCTTCCTTTCACTGAATCAAAACCGAACCGTAACCTTTATAATTCAATAGTCGTGAACCTAACCGAAACCTGAACCCAAGTCATCAAAATTCTTGAACCTTTACCGAATTTGAACCGCCAAAGTAATTTTTGCCTAACCTAAACCGACACTGGAGTGCTTTTTTCGGACTGCGCTACTAGTGTTACAAGTCAGTGGCGTCACTAGGAGGGGGGCGGCCCGCCCCGGATGTCACCATTTTGGGGTGACACCATTTTTTGATGAAAACAGTTTAAAATTGCTTCTAAAAACGTTTTAAGATGCTGCTGCAAGAGTCAACGTAAGCTTCATGCGTTCAACAGCATAAAAGCTGTCGCAGCCAAAAGCGACTTTTTTTTGCTTTGCAATTATAGGCCTCATTCATTGCTGTCATTAATCGCATTGTTGGCAAGAGGCTCGCGAAGAAATATGTGGGAGCTTTTATTCTTTTGTCGACGCTTTCATCTGTGATAGGAAATGAGTTGTCAAAACGCGCATTTTAGGTGAAAACTTTTATTTATGTACTCACTACTAAGCAATACCTACTTTGGGTACCATAGAGCGGGACAGCGCTGTTTCGTGATATTAGCCCTCATTATCCGCCTCAGCGTCAAAATGCACATTCTTAAAATGAATTAAGGTCTTTTTCACACTAACTCGTAGAAAAGAAGTGATGAGGTAAGGCTAGGTCCTATCTAAGCGATAAGGATATTGTGTACGGATGGTAAGCGATTATATTTATGAGCGATTGGGGGTAATTTATTTATTGGTGTATCGAAAAATGGAGAAACGTTAGACCAACTATGAAAGGGAAACGAAAAACGCCCGAATCAAACGAGAAAGGTCAAGTGGTCTACTGCTCCAGAAAAATCTGAATTTCGCTTTTTAATGCTAGATAGTAGAAGCGGTAGTGGCGTCACAGTCGGAGACAGCAGAGTCAGCAGGTAGCAAAAAGCTCCTGTAACATCAGTTGTATTTGTATTAAAAGTAGGATTAATAAGGCTTGGGATAAAACAATATTATCTCAATTAAAACTTTATTACACTTCAATTCTGTTCTAAACTCTAACTTTTTGTCAGAAATAAAAGTGCGTTGAAAAGCATAAAAAAACAACCAACATACAATTTTTAACATTAAAACTCATTATGTTATCAAAGCTGCCGCTTTAAAAAACCATGACGTGGTAGGCCTACGGTCTCATAGTATGCTTAACACTAGAACTGCCGGTGCGGTCATTTTGACCGTTTTCCGATTTCAAGGTGGGATATTTTTTTGTACAAAACTCGCATTCGTGTAAACTTTCTCGACTTTTCCTAGGCAGCAGGCAGGAACTCTGATGCTGAGTATCAAGCCGAAAATTGCTTCAAATATTTTAAAAGATACTTCACCTTCAACGACCATTAGCGGTCATTTTGACCGCTATAGAAAAAACATTGTTCTGAACTTTCTGCGATACTTTATAAGACCATATCCGTTCTACTTTCAGACGAATATATTTTACCGGCCGGTTACCTCAGTTGCAACGACACTGCTATCGCTGCGGTAGGTATGGGGTTCGTTCCTTAGGCCCGTTGAATCGGACACAGTGTCGCCAGTGACTCGCCACTAATAGGATATATTTTTGGAGTTCGAAGCTTTGTTGCCCAGGTGCTCAGCCCCTGAGCCCCAGCCCTCGTAACACGCTTCGGCATATAGAACCAAGAGTATAATAAGATTAGATTTTTTTGATAAATGAGTTTTATTTGTGACATCGTATTGTTACCTGGAAGATAGGTTCAACTCAAAAAACAGTTATAATAAGTTTTGCAGTTTCCATTGTAAATATCTAGGATTTTTGGTTATGAAGGAATTTGTGAAACAGAAACGAGCTACAATGCAATATTTCCGTGACAAATACGGACTTTCATAGGCACTCAGCACCGTGGGCTGTCGGTGCTGAAAGCTGAATTCCCACTAAGCCCTACTTACTTGAGTAGAACCATTAGTATTTAAGCAATTGTATGGACAGGTATATCCTACCCAAAGAGCACCCTGCGCACTTCTTTAGGTAGAAAAAGCAGCGTGGAGCGTACAAGCAAAATTTTTCAGCAGCGACTTGGCCTAGAGCGGTACCGCGCGCGGATGACGGATCTTGCGTGACGGGTTTAATTCGCGGCTGGGGCTGATCGCGATTAATATGTGTACACCGGGTGCTACTCACTTGAGCGCAAGCTCCCTTCGCAGTTCCCTTCAAAAAAGGAGAGAAAAAATGCGTTAACATGTGCGTCATAATTTTTTGTAATGAAAGCATCGTGAACCTGCTCAATTAATGCTAACCAGTTGGGGTTCCACAATTTGAAGTATTGACACAAATATAAGCCGAGACGCCAAAACAGTGTCAAGTAGCAGTGAGCTGCACCAATAGCAAAACCGGCAAACTTTGTTTAACATGCAACAAAACTGTATGTGACAAGTGCACCGTCACAGAGTTTTATTTCATGTGACGTGGCCCAGCGGTACCTCGCGCAGGTGACAAATTCTACGCGACGGGTTCGATTTACGAATGAAGAACATCGCGCATCGCGTTTGACTTATTTCCACCGGATGGTTGCTGACTGGAAGAGCATAAGCTCTCTTCGCATTCACCCTAAACCACTGTTGAATTTTCAGTTCACAATATTTTAAAAATAACCGCTTTTCTTATTGTTTTTTAAATGGGTTTTACGTGCAGCAATTTATATTTTGGAACAATTTTCAAATTTATGTCTAGTTTTTATCTTTTTTTTTTCAATACAACTGCTTTTTGAGGATTGAGTTAAGTGAACGGAGTATTTTTCCGAAACTTTAATTGCAACCACACCTAGCATACATTAGTAAAAACGCAAATCGAAAGTAGCGGTCAAAATGACCGCCGTTGGTCGTTGAGGGCTCGCTGCTTCTTCGGCCATTCTAGTGTTAAATTTCTCCCCTAAAATGCTGGGAATCGAAATTATCTAACATGCGCAGAATGTTTGAAAAGTCGATTCAAACCATCAGTTGTAGCCTAATGGACGTTACTGCTTGACGCAATATTGAAGCAAAATCAAAGAAACAAATTAATGTCACTTTACGAGCTTCGTTCTTGCTTTTTCATGCACCCAAAGCCAATTTTTCGATGAAAATCTGCGCAAAAACCAATTTAATTTCGTAATATCGACTCGCCAGTCGCATATTTCTGTTCGTTACCTCTGGACTAGCACCTGTTTCCAGTTAATATATCCATGATACATTAACTTGGAGGGTACATTAAGTGGAAAACTACGGTAAGCAGTCGAATCGCATAGAAGTAGTAATGTTCAAAATTGAAGTGTGTCTGCCTATATTTGCAGCGAAATACAAACTCATAGTTATCAATCATTCATGTAAGTCAAAAGTACGTTGTAAAAACGTTCCATACGATGGTAAAAGAATATAGTAAATCACTTTGATATGCCGCAGGGGGTACATAAATTAGAAAAACCAAGTGGTTTTCAGCATAGAAAAGTTCGAAAAGCAAGGGAGGAATCATTGAAAGAATATGAAGAGTCAATGCTTCGCTTTGCTAAGATGAGTGGAAAATCTCAGCAACCAGACGACGAAGCTGGTATTTTTGAAAGCAACAGCACACTGGACGTTCTTTAGGTCCAATTAAGCCCATAAACACGCTTGTATAGGGCGAAATAATTTAGTACCAAATGCTTAGCTGTGATAACACAGCCTAGGATATTTTGTTTAATTACAGTACAACATCTGTACCTTCATAACATGTAAAAAGCTGATTTATGTTTGGCCGCATTCACTCATAGTGGTTTTCGCAACCAGGCGCGAAACTTCATTTTGATATGGTGAACGCATTTTTTAAGATTTTAAAACCTATCTCAGCAATTCGAAAAAGTAACCAATTCGCTTTTCGAATTGCTGAAACAAGTTCGAAAAGAGTTGAAATTGCGACACAATAACGCAATGAAGGTTTGTGCCCGGTAACGAAAACCACTATGTGTGAACGCGGCCTTTGTTTATTTCTTTTTGTGTTTAATCTCTATGAAAACAAATCATCTGAGTGATCTGATGAAGCTATTTGGATTAACTATCTAGTGAGTAAAAAACAAAGCACCAGTATCGCTGTCAAAGAAAACAGCCGATGGTAGGTCAAACACTTTTTTGAATCGTCGAATATTTTTTTCTCGGTTGTGGTCCGGCTTATTCGATATACGAGTCATGAGGGTCTGTCTTAGCTACAGAGAAATCTGTATTTGATAAAAATTGAAACTGCATGTGTTGGTGAAATGAAGATCTATATTTGGTCAGAGTCGTTTTTTATTTTGTTCGTTTATTTCACTGTTTTCGGCATAATATTTGCCTGGCGGTATTGCACCAAAGTGTGTAATGAATATTGCAAGGTGTATTTCGGCGGCATGAGCTTGGAATAACACAGCCGGAGTGATAGGGATTTGGAACGTGAAGTTATGGTTTCCGGGTTAGCTATATCCGATAGAATGTGGTCGGTGGTCCGGCTTGCCACCGCTAGGTCGTTTTTTTGCGGGTTTAACGCGGTGTTCCTGAGATGTAAACCCGCGGAAATGGGCCCAAAAACTTATTAGAGTGTCCTTCGGCATAATATCGCGAGATATGCAATATGCCAGCAGACTTCTAGCGCTAATTTGTGTATGATAACAAAACAGCTTTTTTTCAATTCGCCCCCATTTCGAGTTCTCAATGTCTATCTTGCAATACAAATTTCGATAAGCAAAATGGCTTATGCCCTCCATTGGCCTCCAGCCTTTAAACGTTGAATAGTTTATTGCTTCTTGCAAGACGGGTAACACCATACAGCTCCGCCCCGGGTGTCACGATTCCTAGCGACGCCGCTGCTATAAGTGATTCATTTCTGATGGTTTCGTTTGATTCATCTCGGCGCATTTGTGTTGCAATCCTGTATACGGCGGTCCTACTAAACACCGCACAGGTCTGAAACATCACAAAGGACGACAAAGGACCTCAAATTGATGTACCAAACACCGCAAAGAACGACAAAGGACTTGAAATCATACCATAACAAAGAACAACAAAGGACTTTAAATTAGGGTTAAGGTTAGGGTTAGGTTAGGATTAGGGTTAGAGTTAGGTTAGGGCTAGGGTTAGGGTTAGATTAGGATTAGGTTTAGGGTAATCAAGTCCTTTGTCGGACTTTGCGGTGTTTAGTACATCAATTTGAAGTCCTTTGTCGTCCTTTGCGGTGTTTAGTAGGACCCATCCTACGTTGTAACGCTGAAAGTCATTAGAGCAACGCTGCAACTGGCAATGGTGATGCACGCAATCAGTGTTCCATTCTTTTGTAAAATCGACTGATCTAAAAGCAAAATTCGCAGATTAGCACAAATAGTCTATCATAAAAATGCGCCTGTAGCTGTGCCAGTACGTTAAGTAAATTCACGATTTCAATTTCTTGAACCCAAACCGAACTTGAACCTCAACTTTTGATTTTGTGAACTTGAACCGAACGTGAACCCGATAATTCAAAGTATTTTTAATGGTAACCGGAACTAAACCGGCAAAATCAAACGACGAAAAACCTGAGCCAAAGGTAAACCGCCAAAAATAAATTTTGCGGAACCTGAACCTAAACCATAGCAATATTTCAAGCGGTTCGATGCCCTGGTTACAACCTTACTTATTAGGCAGCAGTTTACAGAATGTTAACTATGACACATTATCAAATTGATTTTGATGTTGGGCCGACTTCTCAGTTTTTAGCTTTTGGTTTCCTTTTAACAAAATGCATGAATTTTAAATCCTCTTTGCAGGTGTTTTTTAATAGACAGTGGAAAAATAATATCTAAATTTGAAGAAATAAACGTTTTAGGCAAAAAAATTTATATGTGTTGATTTTGATTTCTAAACCTACAAAGGGCTTGCCACTATCTAATCATGAAGATTGCTGGTGGAAAGATTATTATTTGTTTAGTTTTTGTCGCTGTGTGGTGTCTCCTGTGTACACTAGAGGTAAAGTGCAGTGTAATTAGTCTGTTAATACAGTCATAAGTCAGGGATCAAAAAGAGTGCTTGCAAAGTAAAACAGAAAACCGCGAAGCGCATTTGCGAATTCAGAAACTGTTGCCCTTTCTTTTCTCAGTGATTATTAGGTTAATATCTTTTATGGCGATCCACATTCAGCACCAGCATCACCTGTAGGCAGGATTACCATTTCGTGCTTATTTCTAAGACTTGTGCTCATTTTCAAGAGCAATGTCTTACAGAACATAAAAGTGACTATTTCTAAAAAACATGCCTATTTTTTGATCCCGTGCTTAATATTTCTTAGTTGACATGCTTTTTTACATAACTGAACGAAAAATGGTAATTTTTATTTAATTAATTAATTTTAGGAATTTGAAATTTGTGTTAAACTTGTTAATCCCTACGACAACTAGATACAAAGCTTTACCAATATGATTTTGGAACACAATTTTTAGAATTTTTGAATAGTTTAATTACAAAAATAAAAGCCAATAATATGAGAAACATTTGAACTTTTCTAGACGTTTCAATTTACACTTTCATCATTGTCACCCCTATTCAAATAGAATCGATTTCAATAAGATTGAATAAGAAATCTATTTGAATAAGATTGACAATGATTTAAGTATGGATCAAAACGTCTCGAAAAATTCAAATGTTTCCAATATTATTGGCCTTGTTTAAGGTATGATTTTGCAATGAAGAGTTTTTGAGAAGTAGAATAACCTACCACGTCATCGCCGCAGCAGTGTGGTTATTTTTTGGCGTAAACCGATGGTAAACCTGCTTAAGCCTATTGCTTTGGGCAAAAATTAAACTCAACATAAAAAACTGGGCAGAAAAAAAGAGACCGAAATTGATTTCAATCAAAAGTTTGTTTTGAAGGTTTAATTATAACAAAAGTCTCTTCAGCCTTGCTACGCACAGCCACCCCAGGCTAAACTCATTTCACACTGAAAAGACTTTTTTTTGCATGGCTTTACCTAGACATCTCGACTTCATCTCTTTTCTAGGTTGTTCCCTCGTTTTAGCAGGCGACTGGCCCCACACAACGATACCCAGTGAAAGAGCCTGTAACTTCTAACCCACAACTAGGTTACCGGTAACCTCACCAGCCCACATCTCCAGAAGCCCCCCATGGCAACCCACTCAATTGCAGCTGCAGACGCGTTTCGACCTTATTATGGTCTCATTTCGACCTTATTAGGGTCGGACGCGTTTCGACCTTATTATGACCTTATTATCAGGTTTAATTATTTGTTACGGCATACCGCATTCATCAGTAAACTGTCGTTTTGCTTTGTGACGTGAGGATTGCTTTGAAAATTTTTTTTTAATATTAAAAAAACCAAACAACCATTTCTTCAGGTTGAGTCCACAATTGCGAAGCAAAGAAAAGGTAAAAAGGAAAGAGGACCAAAGAGGCCAGATGGAGTCGCTTTGGATAACAAGAAGTTTCCTAACAAATGTCAAGGTAAATCTATTTTGACAGCTTGGACGATTGCAACGTTTTTAATGCTTGTCGAGCCGATTGTAGCCCATTGCTGGAGTGCGGTCACGTCTTTGATAGTAACAAACTTTCAATTAATACACCTTCGGCGTGTTTCGTAGAACCCTCAACAATACATGGGGATGCGTATTGGCTAATGCTGAGACAAAGTTTGAGACAAAGCTTTAAGAATTAGGAAAAAAATGATAGCTATGTATGAACTGCTAACAATATTTGGTACTAAAAATGCTAAAAAAAATAACAGCTACTGAATTCCCGACTTTATTCCTTACTTAGCTTAAAACTAACTCTGCTTTTGCTTCCCCGCACACACCGACAGAAACTGCGCTTAAAAGTTTTTTTGAAATTTCCTCTAAGCTTGTGAAAATTTTGGATACCAACCTCCCTGAAATCAGGCTTGCCAGAAGTCGAGGGGTCCCCTGAAAAAAAGGTTCCGGGGTCACCCAAAATTCTAATACGGCTCTGCTTTCATCAGTAAAATGTTTATTTAAAAACGGCTGAGTTTTACGATTATTTTTTAATTCATATCTACAGTACTTGTCTTGAAGAATTTTTTTCCATGCACTTTCCGAAATCATCGGTTATTTACTTATAATAAGTCAACAGTGTTGTACATCATTGATCTTTTGACTAATAAATGATTTTTCGCAATTCTGCCGATACAATAGTGTAACAACAGGCGGTAACGGAATCGGCTGCAGCACCTAGCAGGGGCGAATCTTGAATTTTTTTCGGGAAGGAATGATTAAAATAAGGAAATACTTATCTTGAAGTTTTGTAAGTTTAGAAATATTGACGGCAATGCATTAATAAGTTTAATTAAAAATTTAGGAGGACTTGGTCGTCCTTACTACCTCTGGATCCGCGAATGTTAAACCCTTATTCTACGCTACTATTTTACGCAGTGTGCCGAGTAATGGCGGACGAAATTACGAAGTCTCTTGAAGGAGGAAAAAAAGACTTAACGGAAGAACAAAAAAAGAAAAAGAAGAGAGAAGAACGACGTAAAAGCAAAAGCGAAAAAAAAAGAGAGAAGTATTTTTTTGAAATACTTTAGTAGCGCAGAATCTCCGCAGAATTGCTCCGCTCTGCATGATGCTGCCGATTTTTATAAGTTCAGTAATTGTTCACCCATAAAGTGTTAAACCCTCAACAATTCGACAAAATCGATTTACAATTGCAATGCCGAAACACTTTAAAAACCATTAAGTGAATATCGGTCCACGGACTCTTTTTCTCTTCGTGATGGAAATTGGATGCTCAGCAGAAAAAAAAAATAGAATGATCATGATTATTTAACCCTCCAAGGTTCCAATAGCACTGGGGTTCAAAAGCAAACTAAATTTTGATACTGCCGTTAGCACCCTTGATTGACATTACAACCTCATAGTAAATTAGCAGATAGAAGTATAGAATGTAGGCGTAACTACATGAATATGATCGCATAGCTGCAGTCATGATCAGTGCTGCTTTTACGCGTGGCTTCGACAAAACGTCATGGAAGCGAATACAGATAAGAAAATATTTTCCAAAAATTCTGCAAATTCGACGGTGATAATAATTAAACGTGTTTTTACATTTTTTCTTTCTTGCAGATCTATGCCCATTCTCATTGCGATTGAAGAAGTTTGCAATAACATGTTAGAATACATTCCTCAAGAAGAAGATAGAAAAAAATTTAGGTTAGAAAATAAAGCTGAACATGTCATACTACTATAAAGGCCAATTTTTATGAAATTACGAGCAAGGTTAAAACACAACAAAAATGCAGTCCTCTAGGCTAATTGCGGTATTTGTAAATTACAATCATTTGTAAATTGAAATCCATAACCGGCCAAAACAACGATTAACCGGTGTCGCTTTGCTACTGATTCACCGAGAATGATCAGTTGATAAAGAAAGTGCTCTAAATGAATATGCCACAAGCAGGGTTGGGAAAAATCGATTGTAATCGGTATTCGATTGCGATATTCTTTACTTTTTGTTCATCGAATGCACCGGAGCCTTTACTTTTTTGAATGAGTATCGAATATGGTCTTGTCTCTACTTTTTTCTCGACGCTATTCGATATTCCATATTCGATTCTTTTTCAGGTTGCTTTATCTCACTTTAGTAAATTCAAAGTAATCGTCGTTATGTGATTACCTTGTTTTTGCTGATAAATTTTTTTGGCGCCAAAAAAACTCACAAAAAAAAAGATTTTTAATAGCAAAGTTGCTTCGCATCAATAATGTCAAATATTATGTCCGTCGTTTGCGTGTAAGTTACCGCATGAATGTGAGGACATCACAAAAAATGCTTGGCGTACACCGCTAAATGCTCAGTGTAATATCGAATATCGATCACCATATTCTTCATTTTTTACTTTTTTAAACTACCACCGATATTGATTATTTCTTTACTTTTTCGTGAACTATCGAATATCGATTATTTTTTTACTTTTTCGAGTATCGATTCCCAACCCTGGCCACAAATGCCAGTGAAAGATCTCATTCTAACGTTTAAATTTGCTTTGATGACGTCGAAAGTAAGCACCGAGTCCAAGGTTGCTGCAGTACCAACACCTATCACTTCCTAATAGAAACTTTGCATGTCGAACATTGTCGCATAAATTTTTTCAAGTAGGCTAGTTTGCATAATTTTTTTTTTCTGGGAAATAGACAGCAAGATTAGCTTATCTTGATGGAAAAAATGTTAAAAGACTATTCCTGTGGCGCTTTGTAACAGTTTATAAACTATGTTTTCATTTTCAACAAAAACTTCGCTTGTCTAGTGCAGTGGTTTTCAACCTGGGGTCCGCGGACCCTCAAGTGGTCCGCGAATGACTTTAAGGGGGCCGCTAAGTCTAAAGGGTCCGCAAGGGGTCCGCCAAAGTGTTGAAAATTTTATCAAAAATAGGGCAGTTTATTGAAGTACCGAGGTTTAATAATATTAATGCATTTCAAAAAATGATCTTTTTCAGAACGATATGAGAGTATGAAATAGGCACCGGTAGTTCTAGGGCCCAAGCAACTTCTTTCGACCTTTTTTGGTAAGACTGAGTCATTGAAACTCTGCAAACTCACGCATAAGGAGGCACTGCTTAATTTGCAACCAACAGTTGGAGCTGAAACTTTCTTACTTAGGAATGGTTATCGGCATGTCAAATTCTGGATAGAAAAACGATAGATAAATGCTTCCACACTTGGAGCTATTGCCTGCAATGATACAATTTTGCCTTTCACAAAACCATACCTAGTTGAAAATGCTTCCAGTGCTTCCACACATTAAAACAAAAGCGAAAAATCGTTTGTTACTGCATAATAATTGACGCCTTGCATTCACAAATTTTGATCCAGATATCAAATTCATTGTGCCAAAATTTGCATCGCTAAGGTTAGGCGTCGTCAATATGCGGCCCGGATCCAGCCAGTCAGTCAAAATTTTTCGGCCCGTGGCCTCCTCAAAATTTTTATGCTAAATCGCCCGCAGAAACATTTGAAGTGTTGGTAAATTCCAATATTTATTTTTTCTTCACTGCAATGCAACAAAATCCGTATGACTACGAAGTTACACGGCTTTGCAATACAGTAGCCTACTCCACTTTTGCAAACTTGTTTATAAACTCCTGATGCTACTAATAATGTCTGTGAAATATACCAGTAGTGACGTGAAACGATCTAAACGTGATTTAAGAAGGTCAAGCACTGAATACGATCTTTTACCGCTAGTAATAAGTGTTTGATTTCAGAAAAAACACCCCCGCTACGCCTGAAGTACTGGTGCTGCAGAGAGACTGGGATGTTTTTTTTTGGCTAGGGCTTTCTGCAAAACATCCAGCTAGTGCGTGCGCCTTCTGTCTCCATGCGCAGTTATGTGGGTACCAAACTCGTGTTAGACTTTCGCATCAAAAAGATTATACGCGCATCAGTGCTGCAAACTCGATCGATTTTTAATCGAATTCAAGTTCGAGTTTAAGAGATATTTGCAAATCCGAGTTCAAGTTCGAGTTCTAAGAATTTTATTTTTCGAGTTCGAGTTCGGCGAGTTCGAGTTCAAGTTCGAGTTCGCAGCCCTGGACTTTGTAGGTCGCAATGGCATGAACAAATAAACGACATGCAGCTTTTCTATTGGTAAAATCATAACTTCAATTTACACCAATTGTGACTACTTGAACAACAAACTATATTTCGTAGTGATCTTTTATTTCTTTTCAACAATTTAATTATCTTTTTAATGAACTCGAACAGTTTTATGCGAGTTCAAGTTCGAGTTCAGAAAAAATATTTTTTCAAGTTCAAGTTCAAGTTCGAGTTGGGCAAAATGATCGAGTTCTTTCGAGTTCGAGTTCGCAGCCCTGATGCGCATCTACTCTACAGCGTCTCGGCACCAAGCACTATTCTAGCATAGCTACACCAACAGCCTGCAGATCAAGAAGCTCAGAGACGCAATTATTTACAGGCAGCGCTATCAATGTTAACTGAGTTTCCGAGATAAATTTGTAATTATGAGTAAATAAACAATTTGGTAAAAGAAAGCGAGGAAGGTCAAAGCGAAGATGGATAGGTTTGGTGAGAGAAGACATGGAGATGGTTGGAGCAAGAGAGAGAGAGAGACGAAGTTGACC
This sequence comes from Trididemnum miniatum, assembly GCA_964006365.1. Lineage (NCBI taxonomy): Eukaryota > Metazoa > Chordata > Ascidiacea > Aplousobranchia > Didemnidae > Trididemnum > Trididemnum miniatum. The sequence continues at coordinate 12,429,833 of OZ023238.1, forward strand.
GAAGGAGAAGACTTTCGCGGTGAGGCGACCTCAAATAGGGAAAAGCCGAAAGAACAAAAAGAAAGAGTAAATAAGCAATATTGGTCCTTCCCCAAAATACAACTTGTTATCAAAGCCAACGCCAAAAATTGAGCTGTTTTTGCGTGAGCAGCGAGTCGTGTTTTGTGCAGTTGGGATTTTTACTTGAAAAAATAAGTGACGCCCGTCATATCCTCAAATGGATAGCTTTTGGCAAGCGGTAACAAAAAGGCATCCCTGGTGAAGGTAGCCTTTGATTTTTACTCACATTACTTTCAATAACAATTCTAAAACGTGTCTATTTGTGTTGATTTGTATGGGGTCCGCAACAACAAATGGCTTAACTTAGGGGTCCGGGACTTGAAAAAGGTTGAAAACCACTGGTCTAGTGGAACAGTATCGAACATGCGCTTAGCTTTCTTCTGTTTTATTTCACAGACATTGATTTGAACAAAAAAACTAGCCGCAACTTTTTTTTGTTGAAACAGACGAGGCATACGTCATCTCGCGAGCCAGTCAGACATAATACCAGAAAATTACGAGCTATAATCAGTGGCGTAACTAGGGTACCCTGCGCATGGGGGCGAAAAGGAATTTTGTGCCCCTGCTTTCACTACCAATTTTGCACAAATTAAGTTACAAAAATGACAGTGAAATTTGTTGTTTCATTCCGAGTTGCTAATGGTTCGCGGTTTGGAAAAGAACCACGAAGGTGAAAAATAAACAAAGTAAGAAACGAAGAACATTGGAGATCAGTGGCGCACCCAGGATTTGGCAAGGGGGGAGGCACAGCCGCCGGAGGCTAAGGGGGTGTGGAGGCAGAGCCCCCAACCGCCAACGGATTCATAGGGTTTTTACAAGAAAAACACTCATTTTAGCATAGATTTTTTGTCGAGGATGGACATACCGGTACCTGAAGTAATTATTGACAACACGCATCGGTGTGTTCTGCAGTATAATCTACAACAATGCCAGGGCCAAAGGGAAGGGGCCATGGCACCGTGCCTCTCCCCTACATGCGCCTACGGTCCGTCCATTTTTCTTTTTTTTTATAAAAAAAATTGAGAAGTAGCCATGAACGCCCACCCGGGCCTGCGTCCGGAGGCGGCTGCCCATCCCTCGCTCCCCCTTGTTACGCCACTGGCTGTAATAAACTAATCGTAATCGCACAAAAAATATTAGCCCCCCCCATTACGAAAATCCTGATTGCGCCAGTGTTACTTGGTATGTACGGTAAATGCATCACCTTTCTAAACAGCTTTCTTGCTCTTGATAACCACAAAGCAATTACTCATGCCATAAACATTTGTAGTTACAACAGAACTTTTTTTGTACTCATTGTCTTTTCAAATTTTTTTGTCGGCCTATAAGAAATTTTTTTTGAAAATTTTTTTCTCTTTTGGTATCAAATTAATTTACTCATACATTTATGCGTACCTTCAATTGTTGCAAAAAGTTACTTTAGGTGGAAATCGGTAGCGTAGGGAGAAATTTTGAAAGGGGGTGGGGGTGAGCATAAGCTGCAAGAGTCATCAAAAGAGTCCTGAGTATTTCCGTTACTTGGCAACATTTGATTTTATTTATTAAAAGGCAAAGTTAATTTACGCTCGTGGTAGAAAAGCAATCTTGCATGCTTATGCTTTAGTATATAAAACTGGCCATCAGCACTGCTATACAATGCGTTTATACAGCTTGCAAAAGTCATTGTTTACGATAATGTGGCAAAGAAATATCCAAAAAATACCAAGTAGACAAAATTTCACTACTTTGAAAAACAGATTTCATTTTCACAAATCGTCGCAAGTTCATGAAAATCTTTTAAGATACGTCAAGAAAAAAGATTTAAGGGAAACCAAAGCTTTGATTGTGACTCAATATGAGAACGAAGATGCGGGAAATGTGGTCGGTGACACTTATGACCGATTCCATCATCCGGAAACAAATAGACTGATGTCGATGGTAAGTGTAGCATTTCGCCAAAACGTCTTTAAATCTTTCAGATTGTGGGCTAAAGAAAACTAGCTATCAACGCAGCAAAATCTTGATCATTGAAAAATGTAATGTCAAACAATCAAAAAAATCGACCCAGGCAAAAAATTTTTAGAAATAGATCTGGACTCCTTTGGCTATTTTATTACCGGTATACAGCGTTCTTTTCACATAACAGTAAAATTGCGATGCAAGTTTAGCATTTTGCATTTCTCGAAATGCACTGTATGGGCTGACTTGCTGTCCACTATTATCCGTACAAAAAAAAAAAAATTTAAGGGTAAAACCACCTGATTTTGTAAAGTGGAAACGTTGGATTGTTATTGATAAATAATTTTGCAAAAATTTCTCTTTCTCTGAAAAACTTTTTGTGATTAGCATGACGATATTTACGACAGCACCTTTAGAGACATAGCTTACAACATGGGTGCGTGAAATGGCATAAGAGAAATAGACCATATGCATTTTATTTGTCAATAGAGAAAACTGTTCTGGAGGAACGGCATGCGGCAAAAATCGCGGTTGATTTGCGAGCATGATAAGGTTTATTTGTGGGTAATGTGTTAAAAAAACTCACAGTTGCGCAAAATGCCTTTTCAAATTAGGAGTAAAATCAGATCGTAATGGGCAGGTAGAAAGCTAAACTGAAATATTGGTTTTGTCGAAACAGCTATCATATTTTGCACTATTTTACTGAATAGTTTTTTTAATGCAAAGTGCTTGGTTGTCATTCGCAATTCTTTGAATTTTTTAGTGCGATGACATTCTTAACGCTTATGAAAACGAGATTTTACGATGGAATGCCGACATTGACAAACCTGATCTTCACAGCTTTTTATGCAAAGAAAGGTGAAAAAATAATATTGCTATAGCTAAGCTAAATATATTATACCGCGGCTTTTCTAGAACAGTATTTTGGGGGCTACGCTACCCTTGAAAGGTTTACGCAAACGTTAAAGAAAACCCTAATGTGTTTTACAAGTCTTCATTATTTTTAAGATTAAAACGTTAGAAACGTGTTTCTAAAGATATTTTGAAAATCTTTTTTTGCTTATTTACTCCGCATTTATTCGTTGGTTTTTCAACATACAGCCCACCCACAGTAAGCAAGCAACGTGGTTTCTTTGCAAGATATGTATAAGTTTCTGTATTAAGAATACAACAAAAGCCCATTGCAATATCTAGTTAGGGTATCAAAGCTGAGGTAGCAGTCCCTCGAATACACCGGTGATGCATACTCAGACAATTTTATGCCATTGGAGCCTTCGCAGCCAGGCTCAAGGTGCTCTCTTTGTCGCAGTAGGCTTTTTTTGCACTACCATACGATACTAAGGCAAAAAATAGTTCGTTCATTGTTTCAACTGATAAGTAGGGCCCGGTAAAGTCAATATAGTCAAAATTTTTTCAGGACCTTATTACATGATCAAACATGTACTAACGTTCGTTTCAGGCGTTCAGGAGTCTGTTTTGGTAGATTTTATAAGTCAAAATAAAGTCAAAATTTTGTATAAAGCCATAACTTGTCAAAATTGTCTTTATCAAAAATTTTCCAACCCTAACCCTTACAAAAATGAAAAAACTTACATTTTTTGTATTTTTGAGCTGTTATTGACATTTTATGCGCAGTTTTATTTGATTACTCTGAAATAGTAAGTTTAATAGTAAAAATGCGTGCGGTAATTGAGAAGGAAATAGCACTTATGTAAATTGTGGGTTATAAACCATTTTTGATCAAAAAAGTGCTACAAGACATAAATAATTTGGAAAAAACGGTTAGGTCAAAATAAAGTCAGAATTTTGCCAAAATAAAGTTAAAACTATATTTTTTTTGGTCAAAAAAAGAGGCCCTACAGATAAGTATTTTAGGAGCGTTTATATTCAAATTTGACAGCTTCAGTTTTTTGGTTTTTCAATTAGGCCTATGTCCCTTGGGAGAAATATGCCGAAAGGAAAATGTATGATTGAAACCATCCCCATACTGTAGATTTGAGCCTGAATTACGAAGTTAAACACAATTATCTTACATTACCAAAAAATACTTTTCTCTGACCTGGCTCTGGCTGTTGCGAGGTCGTAACGTTATGGGGTTCACCAGTTCGCTGAAAAACTGCAAGTTTGAAACTGCAGCTTTATAACGAGCTAAAAATTAGAATAGAAAATTAATAGAACACTAAGTTTTGCAAAGAACTGCGACTCAACTTAATCGTGGTGGTCACTGAAGTATGTTACCGAAACTTCATGTCTCACATTTTTAACAGAAATTTCGAGCGCCGATGCTGACTAACACTATGTCTTTTCAGAGTGTTGATTTCCAGCGAACCAGACGCACAAACATGTTTGGATGAAGAGTCAGTTAAAGGGTCTTTATGGACAAAAGCATTTGACGCGATTTTCGAAAAACATCCGGAACTAAAAAATACAGAATTTTAATTAACTTATCCATAATTTTAATCATTTTGTTCTGGCCGCATTTAGAAAAAAATTGGTTCAAGCTCTTCAAAAATAGAACAGTTAAATGTTTATAAATATACAAAAACTAATATCCAATTTAGAAGCAATTAATATTGATTCATGTCGCTTGTTTAGTTATTCGTTTTCCGCAGTATAGATGCTTAAAAAAATTTCACTAATGTTACAAAAGTTTGAAATAATTTTCATTAACATTTCTAAAGCACGACGATAAGGCTTTAAAGACGTCTATTTCTTTAGCGTCATTATGATAAATATATTACTGATGCTTTTGAATTGAAACCGTTACTTTTTTGATTCTTTTTTTCCTTCTTTTTGTGGTTTGCAAAAGCAGATAGACGTAATTTTATGCTTACAAAACGTACAAATGTACGATCTATGATTATTTGGGCGTGCGTTGGTTTTTCGACGTATTTTAGATCTTGAAGTTTGAGTAATATGAAAAAAATCTTACAGTAAAACTTGTCATGTTTTATAAATTTCGCTGTAAGCTTTCGATTCGTTAAAAACCGGCAAATTAGCTAAGTTCTTAAGACATTGCTCTCGGTGCGGGAGACTTTGGAGTCGATTCCCTGGCCTGTCAAATCGGACTCAGTGTCGCCAATGGCTCGTCACTGATGCGATGTTTTTTCAGAGCTGTGTTGTCCAGGCGGAGACGTATCCCGCTGCTCGTTACACGCTTTGGAGTATTTACACAAGTGTAACGAAAATTTGATTTTAGAAACATACTGTAGGTCTAAAAAAGTGTAGAAGGAGGCTTTTCATATTAAATTGCCTCTATTCCATTTCAATGCATTTGTCTTTTCTTTGTCACTCTTCCATAAAGTTCGAAAAGACACCACAATTTGTCACTCGTGATGGTGCGCTAAGAAATGGCAAAGCCGTAGAAGTGTTAATAAGTTCCCTTCACCCAATGTTGCATTTTATTTTCAGTGCATGCTTTTTGTGGCTTTTGAGATATTGCAAATAATGCTCAGTAGATCACTCCATGAAAAATGTTTTTTGCTTACGGTTTATAGCTTCAGTTAAGAATTTATTCAAAATCTGCTATTGCTGCTCGAGAGCCGTTCACAAACTTTCTGCATATTATCAGAATGATTCAAATCTGCCACGTCAATAAAAAACTCCCTTTTGTGAATATAGCACTTTCAATTAAGTTTTAAGGTGATGTTTGCAAAATCGAATCACTGTTTCTATTGCTAAGTTTATTTACCGTGACGGACTGGCAGTGGCCATCATAGCGTCAAGAAAAAAATCAGAAATTGAAAAACGCAGGAGCCGGATTGAAAACAAAGCAAAAACATAGCTGGTATTTTTCAGAAAGTCAACGGACGTTGAATATCAAAGGCTGCAGTATTAGTCCACATAAAGGTTCAAAACATGGTTGTAGCGTATCAGTAGAGATTTGCTGGTACGGCAAATTACATCACGTCAAAGTTTGTGCATTTTATGGTAATATTCTAAAACACTTCGACATTGGCTTCATCGAAAAGGAGGAGCAGAGCCTCGATGTCTCCCTCGGCGGCTACGTCAATGACCAATAGTTTAGTGCTGGGTTCAAGTAAGCTTTAGAAAATTAGCAGCAAGTAATTTTCTAAATGTTACGTAAATAATTCTAGTAATTTTAAAAGTAGGGCTGTTTAGAGACAGTAAATTACTTTATTAACAGTATTACCCAATTTTCTCATTCACAAAGACTATTTATTTGTTTGCGCGCAAAGTATCTTCGCGCGAAAATCAAACGATCAATTTTTTTGCTTATTCTTAAAGCCAATTTTTGTTTCAAGTTTGCTTTGATTTTGTCTGTGAAAGAAAAATCTTTTTCATGGCTTTTCTTCTGGTTGGAATCTTGAGTCTTTGAAACCCCACCATTTTCACTTTCCTTACTTTTCCCAATCTTGCACATTGGCAATGAATCTACCGCCAACAATCTTGCAAGAACAACCTCTGCTAAATCTAATTTTTTTGCGAGCCAGCTGTTTTTGCTTTGATTCATTTAACTTCGCTGAGCAGTACTGTATTTGCATTTCACAACTGCATCATTGCCTAGCTTACCAAGAACATGTTTCCAAAACTTCCGACTCCATGCCAGTAGGTTCTTTCCAATCACTTGGGTTTGATATAGTTAAGTTTGATTTTAATAATGTTGAAAAGTAGACTTAGCATTGCAGCAAAGCAAGCCAGCCGAGAGCTACCGTACCGTATCTGAGATACACATAAAGGTTTTGGGCGTAAATGATAACTCTTTTCGTGAAACTGTACTGTCACAATACGTTTTAACACAGTCATTGATATCATCACGTGCCATGCTTAGATTGAGCGTCGGCGATCATTCGACGCCAGCAAGTCCTGTCATATGCTTGCTAAATTAACTCCGCATTGTTGATAGCGGGTTTCAACCATTTCTGTAAACTTGATACTGTATATAGTTTATTATTTGTGGACCTCTTGCTTTATTTTCACGTATTTTACCAGTGATCGATAGATGTTCGAGTTGACCCTTTCGAATTATGTGACCCAGAAATTCACTTGGTCGCTTTCGGATGTCGTTAATAAGTCTTCTTTTTGTTCCTGCTTTTGTCAAAACTTCCTCATTGATTGCAAATGATGTCCGAAAAATGCAAAGCATGCGCCTTGGAAAACAAATTTCCGCAGCTTTTATTTGATTTTCATCATGTAACAGTTAAGAAGTCTCAGTTTGGTTTTCATGCTAATTTTGCGGTCTTCGAAAAGTTTTCCAGTTTTGTCAAAAGTATTGCGACCACGTATATTCTGTATCGAATCTCTTTTGCACATCTACCGTCTGATGTAATGTAGACGCCGAGATAATTGAAGGATTCAACTTGTTCAATAGTTGTGTTATCCAGTTGTATCTTGCATTGCATGTTGCCGTTTTTACTTAGAACCATAAATTTCGTTTTGGCCACATTAATAGCAAAGCCATACTCAGCATTTTTATCCATCTGCGTATCTGACATTGTTCAGGTTCTTGCCATTGACCATCAATCCAAGTTTATCTCTTAAGGCGCGTTTACACGGATTTTTTTTGAGCTCGACTGAACTCGCCTCAACGACACAAAGACGCTCGCCGTTTACACGACATTTTGTTTTAGCTCGGCGTAGCGCAGCTCGCAATTTTAGTTTACAGTTGTTGTATGGCAACACAGAGTTTCCCCCAGCATTATTTTGCTTTTGGATAGTGAGTTCTTAGCAAAGCCAAGTTTGATTATGCGGTAACATGCACAATTTTTTTTAGATTGATATAGCCCATGACATAGCCTACCCTACCCCAAAGTCCGTGTAACTCACGTATAAGTTGCGCGGACAGGAATGGGGCCGAGACAATGGAGGAAAAAATGTATCCAAAAAGACAATAGCTGCTTATCTTTTATAATGTAAAAACGATTGAAAGTGTTACAAAAAAAGTCATGACTTTAGTTATGCTCGTTTGATTTTAAGAATTTCATCTGTATCGTGAAGCTCTTGATTTTAGCTATCGTTTGAAACAAGTTTTAAGAAAATTGATTGTGCTTTAGGCACTCTGCATGGTAAATAATTGGTAAATAATGCGTAGTACTTTTTGAAGTAAGTTTTACGCTAGCTGCATTTCTTGCTATTACAAAGCATAAATAGCACGGATTTGCAAACAGTAAAAGTTATCTTTTGATTCAAATTAAATAGCATCAATTACAAAAATTCAAACTTCAACATGATATTAGCTTAACTACATTGGTTGTGGTTTTCCGAGCCTTCAAAAATTTGTCGCAAGAAAATGATTGCGTAAATTGTTTTCAACTCATGTAAAAGTAGGCTTTACTGTGTAGAACTACATTTTTACAACCATGGTAGATTGGTAGTGAGGTTGTTAACTTCTGTCATGCTTCACCCTTGGATCTTCACCTTTTGGATCATTCTATTTGTATAAGTTCAGAATCTGATACACCAGCATAGGTCTCTAGGCTGGGAATAAAAAACTGGTTATTGGTTGATTAAATTGTGTGATTTAAATATTTGATTTAATTAAACTGTGATAATTTCAACTCCCTCGGACTATCCCATACTACAAAAAGTGATCCAGCAAGATGACCTCAGTACAAATCAATCAATTAATTAATGAAAAGGTTAGATGAGATCTCTTCTTGACAGGAGGAGTATCAAGTCAATTACTTAAGCTGTAAGAACAAAACTGCTTCTGCTGATATTGTTGCAGAGTCTGTTGACCTTCAGGGTGTACAACTGGAAGAATTGGCTGGAATGATCTCCTCAGTGAGAAGTGCTGTTGATGAAATTGCAGCACGAGTGTATGCTAATGAAAGGAGGTATGACGACTTGGAGCAGTACAGCAGGAGCAACTGTCTAATACTGCATGGCTGCAGAGATCTTCCCCCAAAGATGATGACAATAAGATGACTGAGGAGTTTGTCATTAGTAACTTAAATTCAAAATTGTAACTAAGCAAAGTTGATTGATTAAGAGCAGATTGTTTAAACTCCGCTTATGATGATAAATTTGAACACTTACTATATAAAGATAGCGATTTTGATATTGATTGTTCTCTGACTCTTGATGAGCAGTACTTGGAATCCTGTGACATTAAAAGTTTCTGCTTTAATAATAGCTTTAAAAATACATTTACAGTTTTGGCTTTAAATATTAGTTCCATTGCAAATGCATTAAACTTTAGCAAATTGGAAGCTCTGATCGCAGGTCTGCGATGCAAACCAGATGTGATTTCAGTGTGCGAAACTTGGATTAAGCCATTACACTCAGGACCTTATAGTAACTTAGATGGGTACAACTTTGTATCAAACTGCCGTAAAATTTCAAGGGGAAGTGGGTTAGCCTTTTTTGCTAAAAACAGTCTACAATTTGATACTATTGATGAACTATTTGTAATGAATGAAAAAGTTTTTGAATCTCTTTTTATTCATGTAAAAGTAGGGAAAGCGACTGTTGTTTCTGGCGTAATTTATCGTTCACTATCTGATGATCTTAAAGCTCATCAAGAATTTAGATTTCAACTAACAGAGTGTCTTGAAAAGTTAGATGCCAAAAGGAAATGCTTTATATTTGGTGATTTCAATTAGGACTTAGCCAAATTAGTTGAGAATACTCATGTCCGTGATTTCACTGAGGTAATGTTAGATCATAACTTCTGCTCCTTAATAAATAGGCCAACTCGCATTACAGATACTGGTGCAACAGTATTGGATCAAATATGGACTAATTTTTTTTCTGATCACATAAAATCTGGTATTATTTTGCATTCTATATCTGATCACTTGCCTTTATTTATGAGCGCAGCTAATAGTAAAGTAATTTCTTCGAATAGTCTTGCAAGAAACTTCAATGATGTGAATATTAGAAATTTCAATCTTGAATTGGAAAATATTGATGCAAACCCTGTCTTAACTGAAACCAAAACTGATGAATCATACAAGATTTTGATAGAAAGATATCAGCAGGTGTTAAATAAATCGTTTCCCTTGACTCAATTAAATAGCAGCAGTAAAAATAATTGGTTTGACAAAGATTTGCAACAGCTATTGAGTGTTAAAGAAAAGATGTTCAAAAGTTTTGTGTTAAAAAAACCTTAATCTCTAAAGTTAACTTTAATAAAGAAAGAAACACCTACTTTCGTACGTTAAAAGAAAAAAAGAAGCATTTTATGCGTCAGTTTTTGAAAGTTACAAAAATGATTTGAAGAAAACTTGGAAAAACATAAATAGCCTTCTTGGTAAAAAGAAATTAAATCCCTGCTCTACTCTTAAAATTGACAATTAGTTGACCAGTGATGCTGTCACTATCGCTAATCACTTTAATCTTCACTTTGTTGAAGTTGGCACCAAGCTGGTTAACAAACTTCCTCCTACTTCCCATATCTTCAAGGAATTCTTGCCTTTTCCCATTCTAAATTCTTTATACTTTAACCCCACTACTGCTCTTGAAATTAAAAGAATCGTAACAAATTTAAAGTCAAAAAATAGTTGTGGAATGGAATTCCCTCCAAAGTTTTAAAATCTACCCCTGAAAACATACTGCTAGCCCTTGCTCATATATTTAATCTCTCTTTAAGTGGTGGTAAATTTTTTGATGCTTTTAAAGTAGCTAAAGTAATACCTGTGTTTAAAAAAGTGCCACTTATGATGTTGATAAGTACAGACCCATAAGTCTGTTGTCAGTATTGTCAAAAATTTTGGAAAAATAGTATATAAACGTCTTGTTAACTTCTTGAATAGACAGAATTACTTCCACAAAAATCAATTTGGTTTTAGGAAAATATATTCGACCAGTCATGCTACTACGTTGTTAGTTGAAAATATTACAGCTGCATTTGAAAAAAAGCAATGTATGATTGAAGTATTTTTAGATTTATCCAAAGCGTTTGATACTATTGATCATAAAATACTTTTACAAAAATTGATGCATTACGGGGTAAAAAGGACTGCCTTTGGAATGGTTTTCTAGCTATTTAAATGATCGCACGCAACAAGTTTTATGCAACAACCAATTGTCCGGTACTTTGAAAATAAAATGTGGTGAACCACAAAGCTCTATTCTTGGACCGTTACTGTTTCTAGTTTACGTAAATGATTTCAGTTCATGTATAACTAAAGGTAAGACCATAATGTTTGCTGATGATACAAATTCGTTTTTCAGTGAAAACTGCTATGAGAGAGTGTTTCAAGTCGCAAACGCTGAGTTGAAAAGTGTTGATAACTGGCTTACAGCAAATAAACTTTCGCTTAATATTAATATAACTAATTACATTGTGTTCCGCACTCCGCATAGCAAACTCCCTGATCAACATACTCTTCAATTGCGAAAAAAAGATATCAAGAGAGTCGCTTCTCTAAAATTTTTGGGCATTTTAGTGCATGAACATTTATCCTGGAAACCTCACATGGAAGCGCTGTTGAAAAAAATTAGAATTACTTGTAGTGTTGTAAACAAGATTTGAAATCATCTAAATCAACGCATCTTACTGTTGCTGTATAATTCAACGATAAAAAGCCATCTTTAGTATTGCATTATGACTTGGTGTAATGGAAATAAAACGATAGTTAAACACCTTCAAACTGCTGTTAATGAGTTTATTAGATTAATATTTGGCCTAAACGGCAGAGATAAAGTAAAAGATGTGATGTAAAAGCATAGTATTTTTTCTTCAAATCAGTTAGAAGTATTAGAAACTAGCTTTATGTATAAATATTTGCACCAGCTTTATGTATAAATATTTGCACAGTGACTTGCCCGAAACTTTTCAAAATCTTCTTGATGATAACTTTTTGGACGGTAGCAACTCTCGTCAAACAAGAAGTCAGTCTAAACTTTTTCCTCGCTTTTGCCGAATCGAATTAACAAAACAATCGCTAAAATATCGTCGCCCGCTGACTTGGAATTCCATTCAAACACCCATACGGAAAAATTAAATCGTACAATTCATTTAAAAAAGAGATAAAAAAACAGGTTTGCCTACCATCCAGTTAAATTGCGATTTCCTGTAATACCTTTAGTATAGAGCCTATTCAATAAAAAAGTTAAATTGGATGATTTGGCCAATACAGATTTTTGCTGTTAGTTTTTGTTGTTACAGGCTCCAGCTCTTCAAGTATCCTACTCCAAGAGTATTTCAAGATCCTACTGTTCACTTCCATGTCAATTAGTGGACTTTCTATCGTTTTTTTAATCGATATTAGTATTTTTTAAAAACAAAATCAGTTTTGCTTGGCGCATAATCATAAGGATTTGAATAATTTCACGGACTAGAATTGTGTTACTTATCAATAGCCGCTCAAAAGTATAGGTTAAAATTGATTGATGTCGCTGTGGCTATGCAAAATGAACTTGTCTCGGGTACTGACATAAAACGGCATCCGGCGACAGGGATTCGTTCGTTGAGACGTAATGGAGCTATCTCTTAACTGTTGCTGCTCCCGGATCACCCATGGGCAAGGTGTAGCATCTGTTAGCCTCCCTATCTGGGGTTACAGGTTTGAAGTTACTAGAAGTTGTTGGCATAAAAATTTCTTTTTTTTTTCTTCTTTTTTGTTTTGTGTGTGTGTGCATTACATTTGTTGATTTCAAAAAATACGGCGCTTGCAAGAGGTTATGCTAAGGTGCAGCGACCATGCATTTCTTTTATTTTGTGAAATAATTTTTTGTTAACTGAAGCATGTTTCAACGTACATCGTTTTGTCGCTGTTACCTATTTTTCGACCATTGCTTTTGATAGCTGTTTTTGTTTGTATAAGCTTGGTCGTGAAATGAAATAAACTACTACTACTACGTAAAACGAGCCTCTAATTTTATTCTGGCTCACAATATTTGATTTTGAAAGCCCATGGTTTGAAAATCGAGAAGCTGCTGGGATGAAACGACATAGGCCTATCTTAATGCATATGAAGCAGTGAAGTCAAAACTAAAATTAGGGGCGTATCCAGGTGAAGCGCCCCTCTCTTTCCCCGCAGACAAATGCACAGAGTAAAGGTGATATTCGTTTACAGAACAATCTGAGTGTGTGTTGGCCTTTTTTTCTCTTCACTTGACTTTGGGTGGAATATTGGACAGCTGCGAGCGTAATGACTTTTTTTTTGCTCTTCACTACATCCGGCCCTGCTGGCTTGGCTTTAAATTGCGCCCCCTCCCTTTCAAATTCCTGGGCACGCCCCTGAAAATAGATATATTTTTTCCCGGTTGAATTTTGCCTATTGAATATTTCGTTTAATAAATGGTCCAAGGGTGAAGCATGACAGAAGTCAAACAACCTCAGTATACCGTACCAATCTACCATGGTTGTACTTGTAAAAATCTACTTCTGTACAGTGAAGCCTACTTTTACAAGAGGTTGAAAACAATTTACGCAATCATTTCCTTGCGACAAATTTTTAATGGCTTGGAAAACCACGATCAAGAGCTAGACTAATTTCATATTGAAGTTTATTTTTGTAATTAAACCTATTTGATTTGAATCAACGAAACTCTTTGCGAATCTGCGCAGTATTTATACTTAAAATGACAAGAAATGCTATTAGTTGAAAAACCGCTTCAAAAATTTATGTCTCTGTCCCAATTATTTACCATCTAGAGAGCCTAAAACACAATCATTTTTCTTGAAATTTATTTTAAACGATAGCGTAAGTCAAGAGCTTCATGATGCAATCGAAATTTTTAAAATTCAACCAGCATAACTGAAGTTATGACTTTTTTGTAACACTTTTAAGCGTTTTTGCATTATAAAAGGTAGGCGGCGACTGTCTTTTTGGACACATTTTTTGCTATATTGTCGCTTAACGATGTTACGAATGATCGCTTAAGTTACACGTGAGTTATACGGACTTTGCCCTACCCTAGAGCAAAATCAATGACCAGAACGTTAATGAATGCGCGTCGCATACTTTCATGAAACATTCGAGTTAGAGTTAGGCTGATTTTATTCCACGACCAAAAAGCACAACTGAATCAAGAAAGAATAATAACGGAAATAAGCAGTGATTTTATTTGGAAAAGGCTTAACCGTAAGTGAATTTTGTAAATGCAGTTGCTTCTGCTCCAACTCATCAAGCTTGCATTTCTTCGTGTGAGCCAGCTGCAAATTTACACAGCATCCCAGAATGATGCAATCATTGTTTCCAATTCCTGTAGCTGCATGCTTTGCAACAGTTAGGCAGTGCCGAAACTAGCGCCCCCCGAACCCCTCAACTGGGGGGGGGGAGGCCGCACAAAAAGGGGACCCTGTAAATAGTAAGTACGTAGTACTATTTACTCAACGTATGATAAAGGTGCCTTAAATAGGCCTATTCTAAAATTCAATATATTTTTTGTCTTAACTCGTGTGATGTGGGGCCCCCATACCATATTTATACTCTCAACACAAGCATCACAGACAGCAGTTCTGTCTTCTTTCTTTCCATCGTGGTTTTAATGCAATTATTGTTGGGAATAAATACGGTAAATACCGGTATCATCTGGTTTTTGCTTGGTAGTAGCAATTTGTCCAGTAAAGCCTTCTTGGATTTCAAAGTTTGAAAATGGGAGCTTCACATAGCAGCAAAGTTTATACAAAAAATCCAGGTAGGACTTAAATCAGTTGGCTATAGGCCAAGACTTATCACTAATAGCAACAAAAAAATTAACCATAGCATAGTAGACTAGCTTAGGCTATTTATGCTTAACACATCCTACTTAAATAGCAACAAAACCCCTCCCAAAGAACACCCTTTTCGGGCTCAAGTAGATATAGTTTTGTCTAGTAATGATCTAGTCAAAGCTCTAATCAAAATCAATAATCTGCAAATCCAGTCACTGCTTAAAAAAACTTTCCTTAGGCTGGGTTTTCTCTGTTTCAAACTAGAAAAGAAATGGTGGCACTACTCGGTAGTCTACTACTACTACAACAACAACAACAACAAGTTTATTTGTCAAGCACCATCACATTTTATGCATAAACAAATTAATGAAGTCATTGACTTGACAAGGTGTTAGTGAAAAGACCATAAGGTCATCTAAGTCAACCACCACCTTCGCAACATCTTTGAAATTTGGTTTAACTCAAAACAAATTGTTTGACTAGATACACACAAAAGAAACTAAAAAAAAAAAAAACTAAAATAAATAAATAAATAACACACATACTCAGTATATATGGGAATCACCTGTTGAGGAAGCTGCAATAAATTGGAAATTTAAAATTTTTTGCCTTTCGCAGAACAGGAATTTGAATTTAGAACTGCGTGATTATGTGTTCTTTGTACAGTTTTGCAAATGTTCGTAAGGAGTAATTTTTCAGATTACTTGGGACACTTGTCCAGTATTTTGGTCCAAGTATTTCAATATTTGTTTTGCCAAATTTAGATTTAGTTCTCTTTGAAAAGTAATTTTCATTTACTCGTTTTCTTGTGTTGTAGGAATGCATTGATTTTAATGGAATGTATGCAGATGGATTTACCCCTGCATATTGTTTTGAATTTACTTGATACATATGTTTGCAAACTTCGAGTTTATGGATGCCATCTATTTTTAATAAATTCAAGGATTTGAACAAAGGTGTTGAATGTGCATTGTACCTACTATTAGTGATTAATCGAACAGCTCGTTTTTGTAATTTTATTAAGGGATTTAATGTAGTTTTGGAAGCAGCGCCCCATGTTAATATGCAATATTGTATATGGCTTTGGATCATTGCATAATGTACATTAAGCAGGGTTTTGTGATTGACATAGTTTTTTAACCTCGCCAAGGCCCAGCAACCGCGTGCTATTTTAGAACATACACTGCTTACTTGTTTTTTCCATATCAATTTATCATCTATGTAGATACCTAGATATTTTGAACAACTGTTTTGTTTAATGATGTGATTATTTATCTTTATTTCAAATAAACTTTTAGTTTTTGTTCTTGTGATTAGTAGATATTCAGTTTTAGAAAAGTTTATTGATAATTTGTTACATCTCATCCAATCACAAATATTTTCTAATTCATTATTCACATTATTTTGTAGCTCTTTATCTGTATAATGAGACAAAGTTAAGTTTGTGTCATCTGCAAATAATTTTACGTTGAATTTTGTTACAGATGGTAGATCATTGACCTATAATGTGAATAAAAGAGGACCTAATGTAGATCCTTGTGGGATTCCACATGTCACGTCATTCATCCTTGATGATATACCATTAACAAGCGTAAACATTTTTCGATTGCTCAAATAACTATTAAACAACTGAAGTGTTATTCCACGAATTCCATACAATTGCATTTTTTTAATCAAAATTTCATGATCAACAGTGTCAAATGCCTTGGCAAGGTCAAGAAATACTGAACAAGTTATTTTCCTATTATCTATACTTTTTATAATTTCACTACAAATTTTGGATACAGCCATAGAGCACGAGTATTTTGACCTGAAACCATACTGACTACTTGTTATTAGATTTTTTTTATTTAGATAATTGATAAGTTGGCTGTATAGACGTTTCTCAAAAATTTTGCTAAAAGGTGAAAGCAAGGAAATTGGACGATAATTGCAACACATATTCTTCGGCCCCTTTTTGTAGATTGGAGTTATTTGAGAAATTTTTAGGATATCTGGGAAAATCCCTTTAGTTATGCAATCGTTGTATAAATTAGTTAATATAGGTGTGATAACAACTGAGGCAATTTTAATAAACTTTATTGGAATGTTATTTATACCGGTACATTTTCTACTGTTTAAGTTTCTTATATGATAATGTATTTCTTCTTCTGTAATTGGGCTTAAGTAAAAAGAGTATGTTGTACTTGTGATATTATTAATGTAATTGCTTTTTGCAGGAGGGATGTCTTTAGCCATGGATGGTCCTACTTCTGCAAAATAATTATTAAATGTGTTGCTAATTGCAGGTGGATCTGTATGTATCGCACCCTTGTTGTCAAGAATTTGGTGTATACGTAAGTTATTCCTTTTAGGTACTTTGTTCAGGATTTCATTAATTGTTTTCCAGACTTTTTGGGAATTATGCATGTTTTCTTGTACTAACTGATTGTAATATAGTCTTTTAACATGCTCTTTAACATGAGTTAACTTGTTTCTGTATATTTTGTAATCTCGAGCAAAAGTGGCATTGTTTGGATTTTTTAATTTAAGCCGATAGAGCTTATTTTTTGTTTTTATAAATTTTTTTATTGCACTGGTTATCCAAGGTTTTTGCCTAAAGTGCTTCTCTTTGCGACTTAAATTTTTTATTGGTGCATTTTTATTTATGCCATTGTAAAATATTTGAATAAAATCTTTAAAAGCTGCTTGTGGTGATCCATTGTTAGAGGTGTTACTTAAAGATTCAAATGTTGCATAAGCATGAGCTAGATCAGTTTGAAAAACCTCTTTATCAAAATACTTCATGTTTCTAATTTTAACAGGAATTAATTGATTTCTTTGGGGAGAACTATTTATAGAGAAAAATATAGGAAGATGATCAGAGATACCACATTCAAGGACAGAACAGCTTAAGAGATTTTCCAAGTCATTTGTATACAAATGGTCTAATAACGTAGAACATGTAGCAGAGATGCGTGTCGGTACATTCACTAATGAGCTGCAGCATTAGCTGACAAGCATATCAATATATTCTTGAATTTTTATATTGGTACTACCTCGAAGAAGATCAATGTTAATATCACCACAAATATAGTACTTGAGTTTACGATTATTTAGTTTACAAATGTTTTCACCAAGTTTTTCTTGAAAATCATTAATATCAGTTCTGGGATGTCGATATAACACTCCTAGTATGATTTCTTTGTTGTTTTTCATGGCAATCTTTAGCCAGAGATTTTCACAATTTGTCAAATCGTTATCTAGATCTTGATTGAATTCAGTGCATTGAAGATTACTTTTAACATAACAACCCACTCCACCAGCAAGGCTTTTATTTTTTTTAATATTGTTTTTAAAAGGAGAGTGTATGAATGAATAGCTGTCTAAACAAATTTTATCCAGTTTACTTGGTTCCAGCCATGTCTCTGATATTGCAATTATGTCTGGGGTCATTTTCATTGCATTTATTAATTCTTTAAGTTTATCTAAATTTTTTATCAAACTTCTTATATTCACATGCAACACTGTAAATTCATTATTATCAACTTGTTGCATTAAATCACTGGCTCTTTTATATAAGGATAATATTTCTGGTGGTGATGATTTCAAAAAATGTTGCAAGTTTTGAGCAGTTTCTGATTTGAAGCTGAACAAATCATGAAATTCCTCATCAGATTGTAATTGAAATGGCAAAGTATTTTGTACACATTTGTAACAATAGTAAGGTTCATCAGCATTACAGTAGTGTGTAAACTGTGATAAGCTAAGTTGTGTGTTAATGCATTTTAGGTGATACCATCTGTGGCATAAGTCACAAAATATACAATTTTGGTTGCTTTTTGTAATTTTATTACATTCCTTACATTTGGTGTCCACTACTATAGTCAAATTATCAGAGTGTTTAAACTTGCAGTTTTTGCCATCTTCCTCAATAAGTGTACAAACAAAGTCAGCAGTGTTCATAAGTCGTTTAAAAATTGAATTGATCAATTCACTGGTTTAAAGACTAATAACAATACAAAATCGTTCAGTAGTTTAGCAATTGCTAAGAAAAATAAGAATGCAAAATAGCCAACCTCGTAGACCATAGGCCTACTAGCACAGGAAATTTAATACAGCAAAATTAGTCCGGTAGTCTAAACAAGTAATTGATTTATGGCCCATGAGACATCATCCATCATCATTTTGAGCAACTAGTTATGCAATGTTGGGATCAAAGACTGATTTTATTCTAAACTTTATACCGCTTGGCTCTTTTGCGTAGAAAATAGCTCCATCCAAGGTCCAGTACGACAATATTTTACCTTTAGACCGAAGATCTTTCAGCAGATTGATGCATGACATTCTTGTGGCAGTTAAACATTCAGTAATGAGAAATGGCTGTTTGGCCAATAACTTCTTTGAACTATATATTAATTGTTTTAGGTCATGACGAGTAAACTTAACAATAATAGGTGGAATTCTTTCTTTCTCCTTTGAAAGAGTATTACCGATAGGTTTGGAGACCAGTCTATGTGTTCTGTCCACATCATAGTCATTGATATTAATTTTCAGATATTTTCCAAAAAAATCTTTTACAATTTCATTAGTGTTTTCATTCTTTTCTTTTTTAATGCCATGAATCAGTAAGCAGTTCCTCCTGCTGTATTGTGATAATTCTTCTAACTTTTCTTCCAGGTTTTTGGTGTTTTCCTTCATCTTTTCACATGCTTTCTTTAATTTTTCATTTACCTTTTCTTCTATCTGCATTTCAATGGCAGAGTGGAAATCTTCACTTGCTAATAAGGCAGTAGTTAGTTTAGGAATTAAATTCTTCATGAATATTTCATTTTTGACTAAGAAACAAGTCACACTTTCTTCAGTAATCTCTTTATTGTGAGTTGGGGTACTTTGCTTGGGGACAATCTCAATTCCGGATTCACTGATGGCGTCTTTCAATAGTGTTGGGTCAAGTAGTAAATTTTTGACAATAGGTTTGACCATATCTTCAGTTATTTGACTTCTTTGAGGCATGATTGCAGATTGTAATTAGACGCAATGTTGTACTAGTAGACCTACAGATTTTTTTACTATACACTATCAAATTCTCATTTGTCCTATGTTACTTTTTTTTTTTTTCAATATGGACCAAAATTCCTTTCTAAACTTTGAAATTGGCCTTCTATTAGGCTAGTTAATCAATCAAGAGGTACTGATTGAGAGAGTATTCCGAAATCCCAGAAGTCTGCTTGATTTGGTTTGCTAGACCAAGCATTTCTGTAGACATTATGCTATGGCAAAAACTTTTGATTAATTAACTAGCCTGTTTAGCAGCAACCAGCTCTGAAGTTGGCATTAGAAATGCAAAATTTTACCAACCTGGCAAAAAAAAAGATCTAATTAACACAAAAACGACTGAAATTTTGATTTACCCTAAACGAGGGAGGGTTTCATTTTGACACCCTTGTAGTTTGAAGTCCGTAATTCAGATATTCTTTTGTTTTTTTTTAGCATAACAGCACGAACAGGTCAAACTTGGAGAAACAAGTAACTTACTAACGAAACAAGCGATGTATAACGGCTATAAAACGCACAATAATTTAGAACCACAATATGCGAGCAGTGGTGGTGTAATTGCAGGCTGTGCACACTTGCTGTATACTGGCAGTAAATTGTCCACGAAGGGATTTTTGCATTTATTGCATATGCCGGTTCATTTTGCACAGTTGTCTTTGACTAGGCAGTTTCACGTTGGAGGACATGGAGGTTGTTGGAAGTTTCGATCTGCACGAGCATCACCTCTTTCTGATTGATACAGTAGAACTCTTCACAAAAAGCATGCCAAGTTCTTCCGCCAAGTAATGCAAAAAATGCCCTCTTGAAATTTTTATGCCATCGATTTCTTGAAATTAATATGCCTTTTTATGTCATTGATTGTCTGACTCTATGTCAAGGATCTCTTCATCCCCAACTTCAGATATACCTTCGGGTATATGTCACGCAGAGTAGACAAAACTGTTCAACTGATCCTCTTTTTGAGCCATTTACTAAGCTGTAGCCTACACAGGGAACAAATGCTACTGGCTAACCAAACTTATCAAGTTCATTTTTGACATAAAACAATAAAACTGTTATTGAAGAGGCGTCATAGACAAATGCATAACAAAAGGATTTCACAATTTGTGAAAACTGTACAATGGGTGTCAAAATGACACCTTCCGTCGTTCAAGGTAAATTACGAAAATTAGGCCACGTTTTGTACTCCACACAAAAAATGACTACAGTACCATGTCAAGCTCATTAAAGGATTAAAAGTCACAAAAGGAATCGGTTCAAGAGCAATAGGAATCGGTTTAAGAGCAATTAGCAACACTTCTCTTTTCAAAAGGTGTCAAAATGACACCCTCCGTCTTTTTAGTGTTAAACTGCAGCTTTTTAGTTAGCCTAGTGACCATAATAATTGAGCCCCACAAACCATAGGTGAACGAAGCGGGAAGGTCGAATGGGCCCTGACCCCGGCCCCCCACTTTTTTTAGGGAGGGTCCTGGGGGGCCCTAATTTACGCGTTTATTTTTGCAATAATACCTCTGCATAAATGTATTTGAAACTTAACAGGCCTACCATCGAAATTAAAACCCAGGAAAGAGCTTAAATTCGGAGACGTTTTCTTTAAAATTTTGTTGATGGGATTGGGGTAACAGAAAAAATGTAATCTTCTTCAGAGTGTTCTCTTGGGAGCCACGATGGTAGGAATCATTAAGGAATTATAACAAACCGGGACTTTTAAACTTACATACTATAGGGACCACGGTCTTTCAGAGGTACACTCAAAGGGTAATGGCTCAGAAAAGATTGAAAGTCACTGATCTAAGCTTTCAATATGGAAAAACTTTTTACAGTATCTTTGAGACGAGGCGAGGTACAGTAGTTAATTGTCGCAAGCGTCGTTTATAGCAAACAATAGCAACTAAACTCAAAACTATGCCCCCCCACCAACGTACCGGTATTGTATACCTTACTATTTGCACTGACTTTGCAGACAGTCACTCTGAAGAGATGTGGCTTACTGTATCTGCAGTGTAATTTTTCATAATGCGAGGGACGGGGCTAATTCTCGGGGAGGTGAGAGCTTTGCCTTTTTCAGACTTAATTTTGACGTTAACAACTAACCTTCAAAATCGATAAAATAAGCAGCTGTCATAAGATAAAAGCGGCATACTGTGCAAAATCTCTATAACCTAGTTTTTAAATTTTTTAAATGCATTTAAATTTTTCAATTCACTTTGTTTTGCTGTGCAGTGCTAACCCTGGCAATGCTTTTGCAAATAAAATTGCTTTTTGTATTCAGAAAAACCAATTAAAACCTTTCGAATCTAGTTCTACGAGTGGCGATGCGATTTATAAAGTTCTACTATTTCTCTACGCATCACCTTATCGGTGCAGAAAAACATTAATTGGAGTTGAGTTATTGATCATCCCAACTTTATCTTTTCGTATGCTCCAAAAAAGCTTAGGGCTACTGCTCTCTTTGTTTCCGTGACCGTATTCAACTATACACGTTATAGGCCTACCGCGAACCTCTATTTGAGCGCTACGCGGGCACGGTCACAGCGCTCTACATTTCAACCCTTTTCTTTTCCTATTGTGGCGTTTTATTAGAGGTGGTATCCACTGTTCAGTTAGAGCAGTGGTTCTTAGCCTTTTTCCCCAAGCGCCCCTTTTCAGAGGTTTCCTTGGTTTGCCGCCCAGATGTCCTGCTTTCCACTAAAAATCAGTGAAGAGCAAACAAAAATATTAAGAAAGGTCATCCTCATCACGTCCGTAGATGTCCTTTTTTCCACGAAAAATCAGTGTAGTGCGAAAAAAAAGTTCATCCCCCGTCCGCAGAAGTCCCTACTTTTCTTGTCCAGCCCTGGGCTAGACCTATAGTATCTTATACCGATGTACTGAGCACGCGTATATATTGATCATGACATAAAATATCTTTACACCTTCTACATGTAACGCCCCCCATAGCGCCCCCTGAGTACATCCGCCCCTCTAAAAGTTAACCGTGCCCAGGTTAAGAACCAATGAGTTAGAGGATGGTGGTAGGCCTATATTTTTTGACTAGCTGGTCAGAATTTTGGGAAGACAAATTTAATTAATGAAAAGAAAAAACTTATAACAGAGTTAACGTTTAACCTTTAAAGAAAAAAAAAACAACTACCGTAACACAGTTACTGATAAGTTAATCAAAAATTCAAAGCGGAAAATCAGGTGACACGTCTCTGTGTAGCGCCGCCCTCGTCATTTTCAACACCTTCCCTGTAGTGGCATTAAAGGTGGTGTTCAATTAGACTATTGTGGCACTCTGTTTTTTAATCCTTCCCCTACAGTGGCGCTCACATAGAGGTTTTACGTACAGTTATGGTATTTACAGTAGCTGTTGGAGTTGCTAAAACAATAAACATTAGCTACGCAATTACGGCCTGTTCACATATCCAATTTATGTGGGCTTTGGATCGACGGTTCTGCATCACAATTAAATTTTAAAGTGAGTATGACACCAAAAATTTAATTGTGATGCAGAACCTATACTACCCTTTAGAAGTAAGATCCGTGGCTCTGAAGCCCACATAAATTGGACATGCCACATGTGGACAGGCAAAATATGGGCTGTAGGCGAAGGAAATCTGGTGATTGCTTTTGGGCCCCCCACTTTAGAAATGCTTCCTCCATCGCTGCCACAAACTATGGCACTCACCGCTTCCCACTGATCACGCAAATAACCTAAGCCTGTGCCCAGAGCTTAGGGTAGCCCATGCCCTCCGAAAGCGATACCTGCGGCCAATGTTCCCTCTAATTTTTTGTAGTCTGTGTGCACAGAAACTTCGGCGAGTGCGCACTTTTTTAGAAAGGACTGACGTTTGTGCAACAACCCATGAATAAATTGAACATGGCAGCTATCGAAAACAAGTAGCGCAACTTCTCTTGGTTATGTTACTGTTGGTACATTTTTCGCTCACGGTACCAGAGGCGTCGTGCAGCCAAAAAATTTGAAGGGGCCCGAGTAATAACTTAAACAAATACTAATCACAACCTTTGTAAAAGCCGTATTTACCTTTGAGTAGCATTACGAAAAAAGGAAGTTAGGAAAAGCCAAAATATGCCGCAATACCCCAAATTTTGAATAATAAATCGAAATTTATTTTGATACCTCCAACCGCTCGTAATTATGGACATTATCCGCAATCAGTGTGGCCCCACGATTTTACAAAGGGGAGGACATCGCTGGGGGCGAAGTCCCAGCTGTCAGTGGCAAGGGGGGTCTGGGGGCGGAGTCCCCAGCCGCCAACAGATTTTTACGGTTTTCACATAAAAAAACTGTCTTATCGAAAAAGGACATTTCGGTACTTGCAGTGAGTACAGTCACTATTAGGCATATAGTGTCCGACAATGCAAAAATATTTTAGTAGTTCATGTCTAAAACCAGAAGCTGGGCTAAAATAAATGAAAGTAGGCTGCAATCATTATTAGTTTTGACGCATATGATGGAATGACGTGTATAGGTGTGTTCCAGGCTATGATCTTTAACAACGCATGCAAAATGTTTTCTAAAGTCTAACTACAGATCAAGAAACTGACTTTACTCCTGAGTCGAAGCGATTGATTGAAGCAAAAATTAAAAAAGAAAGCAATGGAATTTATAGTATAAGAAAGCGGGGTATGGGGTTAGTATAAAGGATGAAAGCGAAATGGCACTGGCTAAATTTTTTATATTTTTAATTTTCAATTTTTTATATTATAAAAAGTAAATAAAAGTAACACACTATAAAAAATTTGGGGGGCACCGCCCCCCCGGGCCCCAATGACACGAAGCCACTGCACGGTACATTTTTCGAAGAAATGCGTCCTTTTAGCAGGTTCAGGAGCAATTTTCTTCAACTTGCCAACCTAGAACATTGCTTCATCATGATACTGTGTGTCTGTGCGCAGTATATTCACGCGTGTGCGCAGTCTCTGAAAGCCGTGTGCGCGCGCACAGCTTAGAGGGAACACTGCCTGCGGCCATCTTCGCTCAACTACACCCAAAATTATCGCTCCCGACTCCCGAGCAATAACCAGCACCGCAGTTGAGCTCGGCGCGGAGCAGTTAACTTGAGCGTGAGCCAGCTCGCGCTGGCTCGAGATCAATATAATAAAACAAACAAAGAGCGAGCTCAACTGCGTTGCAAAAAAAATTCCGTGTAAACGCGTCTTTAGTTTAGTAGTATCCTTTAGTATCAGTATCATTTAATTTTGCTATAAAGGTAAAATAGATCAGGGGAGAAGACATAGTCTTGTCGTACTCCTCTTTTGATTTTTGTGTATTGTTTGATTTCGTTTCAGATTCGAATACCTGCAGTTTGATCCAATATAAATTACGAAGAAAGCGGAGATTCTTTCTATCAATGCCCAGCTCTTGTACTATATCGAAAAGTTTGTCATGATGTACTTTGTCATAAGCTTTTGAATAATCTATGAAGCAAACAAACAACGGTTTCTGCACCTGAATCATTCGTTTCGCAATAGTTACGAGGACTAATATTGCGTTTTGCGTACCTGCATCTTTTACAAAACCAAACTGTTCCAATCCAATTTCGGGTAAGATGGCTTTGCCAGCTTGATTCATTATCACCCTCAGAATGACTTTGATGACATGACTCATAAGGCTGATAGTCCTGTATTGTTCGCATGTTAGAGCTCCTAGGTTTTTGGAAGTGGTATGAAAATAGATCTGGTTAAATCTTCTGAAATTACTTTTTAATGGTGAATATCGTGGGCAATTTCTGTTAGCTTTTTTATTCGAAAATCCCCAAGGGTCTTGAGCATTTGCACGGCTCTTTCGTCAGGCCCAGCAGATTTTCCTGTTTTTGTTCGACGCAATGTTAGTTCGATTTCAGCTTGCAGTATTGGAGGCTCTTTTATGTCTTTCTTTATTTGAGGCTTATAACTTCTGTCGTCATCAAACAATTCTGTAATATATTCATTCCATCGTGTAGCAATACCTTCTGTATCCATGATAACAGTTCCATCTTTTGTCATCACGCAACCACTGGAAAACTTAGACTTGCCTCGTATAAGTTATTTCACTTTTATGTACGTGGCGTGTGGTGCAGTATTGTTCAATGATTCGATTTCGTCACAGCGAGCTTCTATCCATTTTTGCTTAGCTTTTTGACATTCCAGTTATATCATTTTGTCAATATCTTAATATTTCACTTGTCTTGCACTTTTGCATCTCGTCGTTAATCTATTGATTCGGTCATCCAAGCTTGGTTGCTTACTTTCGCGTTTTAGGAATAATCTTTTGTGCTGTCTCTGTAATTGCAGTCTTTAGCGCGTTCCATTTATTATTTATTGCCTATTAGTTGTTCATACATGTTCGAGACTGACGATATGTATTGGTAATGTGTATGTTTTTCTTTCACTTTATGTTCGAGAGAGAGTTTTGATGTTGATATGTTTTTCGATAATTTTTTGAGTTTGATAAACAGTGTCCTTACGACAGGGTTGTGGTCACTTCCGCAGTCTGCTCCAGGGTAACTCTTAGCAGATAAAATTGATCCTCGAAATCTTGAATTTATCGTGATAAAATCTATTTGATTGCGATATTCGTTTGAGTGTTGCCAGGTCCAAAGCCTTCTAAGATGTTGTTCAAACCAGATGTTCATCGATATCTGTCTGTTCGATTTGCACCAACTAACCCAGAGCGGGGCAAACTACGGTCCGCGGGCACTTACAGAAAATAAAATAAATATAAACTCCTACCGTCCGTAAATCAAACCAAAGACTTTTTTTTTGCTTATCACTGAATTTTAGTGGAAAATAAAACATCTGAGGACGTGTTGGTCTTTTTTTGCTCTTGCTATTAGTGCGGCCCTCGGCTTCAAATTTTTTTCAAATGTGGGCCTTTGTGTGAAAAGTTTGCTCACCCCTGAACTAACCCATTGTTCTCCTCTCTCGTTTCGCTCTCCTAGTCCAAGTGGGCTGACAACTCCGTCGTCTTCGGCTTGTTTCCTGCCTACCTTTGCATTAAGATCTCCCATAACCATTCTGACATCTAGTGAGCCACATTGATTCTTTGCGGTGGCTAGATTCTCATAAAACTGTTCAATTTCTTCACTAGAGCAAGTACAAGTCGGTGCATAAACCTGAATGATGGTATTGTTGAAATGTTTTCCTTTCAGTTTTAAAACAATTATACGATCAGACACTGGCCGATACCCAATAATACATTTTACTGTGTTTCCTCAAGTAGAAATCCGACACCCCTTTTATGTTTGTTTCCACCAGAATACAAAACAGCACATTCATCACTATTAAAAGAGCCGCAATTTGTCCATCTTGTTTCACCTAATCCCAGGATGTTGATATTGAGTCTTTTCATTTCTCTTTCCACATTTTCCAGTTTACTTGGTTGATGCAATGTTAACGTTATGGTTTCTGCACATGAAGAATTTATTTTCAATTATACGGAATCAAATCTCAAACTCAGCGTTTTCAACTAGTGGTGTGTGCGTTAGAGGTTACGCATTTACAAAGAATTGAGTCTGTAATTGTCAGCTCTCCTCTTGTTGACCCTTATGACGTCATAAAGGATAAGTTGTTGAGTATTTATGATACTTCTGAGGATGAAAATTTAAATCAGTTGTTGAATGGTGCGTGTTTGGGTAATAGACTACCGTCGGAAATGCTGATTCATATGCAACGTCTTGGCGGTAACAATGTTGGTACAGGCCTACTTAAGAAGTTATTTTTGGAGAGGCTGCCTCCCATTGTGAGAAACATTATTGTGGCTACTCCGCGTGATAGCTTGACGGAGCTGGCACAGCGCGCTGATCGCGTTTTTGTGGAGTCCTCGCGTTCAGATAGTTCGAGCGCAGCTGATACGAGTGTTTATGATAGCTTGCATGACGATTTGGCTAATCAAGTTGCAAACATTGATAAGTCGCTGCAAGGGTTGATCCAACGCAATTCTCCCGTTTTTGAAAATTCCGTTTCACCTGCGCTTGATAGGACATTTCACTGGAATTCCTTGTCTTTTCGTCCCCTTCAAACCCCCAGCTACCGCTATCAAAGCACATCCCGCCCCAGGTATAACTCTTCTCGTTTAGCTTACGGTGTTTTAGGTCGTGGCTCCAATCGTTTTAATTTTTCAAACGCAAGCCCGCGTAGAGACCTTTTCAACGAACATAATTCGAGTAATTTTTGTTTCTATCATTTTAATTTTGGTGAGCGCGCCAGGAATTGCGCTCCGCCGTGTGCGTGGAAAGCAGCCAACGCAAGTACTTCCGCACATGCGTGCCTAGTTACAACGGCAATGATTCCTCTCGCATTAACTCAACCTCCTGCGAGTTGCCCTCGAGCAATTAATGCCAAGTTACTTTTCATTAAAGATCCCTTGTCTCATATTAATTTTATGATAGATACTGGTAGTCAAGTGAGTTTAATCCCTTGTCAACGTGCTCTTAACCATTCTTCGGTTACTGTTTTTTGCGCTATGCCAATGATTCAAGAATTCCTGTTTTTGAGGACGTCACTCTCAATGTCTCGCTCAATTTAAATCGTAGTTTTCGCTGGAATTTCAAAAGAGCACGAGTGCGCACTGCCATTATTGGAAATTGGAATTGGTTTGTTGTCTCATTTCGAACTGTTGGTTGACGCGAAACTCGGGGCTGTGCGCGACGGTATGACTAAACCGTTGCAACAGAGTGCCCGTGTGCCCCAAATCACTTCGTCGGCAGGGGTGGCTTGTTCGCCGAAGCCGGTGCCGAATCCTTGTCTGCTTCGGTCGAGACGCGCTCAGACTTGCCACCTGGGAGCTCAGCGATCGGTAGCATGCAAGAACTTCTTGAACATTTTAATCATCTTTTCGACCTCTCTAACTTTGGGCGTCCCGTTCAACACGAAACACGTCACTGTATCCCCACTAAAAATCTTCCATTTCAATCTAAATGTCGTCGCTTGTCACCTGAAAAGTTGGACGTTTCAAAACGTGAATTAAGTAAGTTGCTTGAGCTGGGTGTCATCGTCCCCGCCAACTCTCAGATGGCCTAGTGGCATAGAGTGTCTGTCTCTTGAGCTGCAGACTCGGGTTTGATTCCGAGTCGGGTCAAACCAATGACTTTAAAATTGGTATTTACAGCTTCCCTGCTTGACGTTCAGCATTAAAGAGACAGTGTGGAGAACAAGCCGGCAAGTTTACTTGTTGTGACGTTGGTAAAGGCACTTAGCGGGATTACCCCATCTTGGTGTGGTAGACAGATGGCTGGCAACTCCTAAGCGAGCTCGTACAGCGCATTGATCGCTTTCTCGTGATAAGAAGAAAAACATGCAACTAACTAAATAAAAAAAAATAAAAACTCGCCATAGGCCTACAGTAGTCCAGTGCATATGGTACCAAAAAAACAGGCCGGTGAGTTTAAAGTCACGGGTGATTTTTGACTCTTGAATAAACAAACTACTCCCGATCGGTATGCTATGCCGTTTATAAGCGATGTTGTTAACTTTTTGGAAGGTTCAAACGTTTTCTCGAGCCTTGATTTATATAAATCGTATCATCAAATATAGCTGACTGTGATGTCAACAAAACAGCTATTATCATTCCAGCAGGATCATTTGCTTTCGAGAGAATGGCTATGGACCTCAGCGGCGCTAGGCAAACACAATGTCGCTTCTTGGAAGAAGTATTAAGAGGTTTGGATTTTGTTTTTGCCTAAGTAGATGACATCTCAATAATTTCGCGTGATGAGAAAGAGCATATCTCACATTTGCACCAGGTTTTTCAGCGTCTGGACCAGTATGGTTTAATTTTAAATAAAGATAGACGTGTGTTTGCTGAGAAAGAAATTTTTTTTTTGGGACATGAGATTAATTCTAACGGCATCAAGTCATCGCCTAATAAAGCTGACGCTATTAAAAATTTTCCTCAGCCGCGCACTGTGAAGGAACTACGAAGATTTTTGGGTCACGTAATTTATTATCGACGCTTTCTCAAAGCAGCTTCTCAGACGTTGGCTCCTTTAACTGATTTGTTGACTGAAGATGAGGTGAAAGCTAAAAGATTAACTTGGAATAATGAGGCCGCCAAAGCCTTCGAAACTATCAAATTGCAAATTGCCGACGAAACTATGCTGTCATTTCCGTTGCGCGATGCTAAAACTTTGCTTACAGTTGATTCATCGGACTCTAGTGCTGGCGCGATTTTGAGTCAGGTCCACGAGGGTTTAGAACAACCATTGGCTTTCTTTTCTAAAATTTTTTCCAGCGTTCAACGCACCTATTCGGCTTTTAATCGTGAATTGTTAGGCGCCTATCTTGCCGTCAAGCATTTTAAATGTATTTTCTAGAGCAGTGGTTTTCAACCTGGGGTCCGCGGACCCTCAAGTGGTCCGCGAATGACTTTAAGGGGGCCGCTAGGTCTAAAGGGTCCGCAAGGGGTCCGCCAAAGTGTTGAAAATTTCATCAAAAATAGGGCAGTTTATTGAAGTACCGAGGTTTAATAATATTGATGCATTTCAAAAAATGATCTTTTTCAGAACGATATGAGAGTATGAAATAGGCACCGGTAGTTCTAGGGCCCAAGCAACTTCTTTCGACCTTTTTTGGTAAGACTGAATCATTGAAACTCTGCAAACTCACGCATAAGGAGGCACTGCTTAATTTGCAACCAACAGTTGGAGCTGAAACTTTCTTACTTAGGAATGGTTATCGGCATGTCAAATTCTGGATAGAAAAACGATAGATAAAAGTAGTGTACTGTGCGGGATTCGACCCCCAAGCGGTGCAAACACTTCCGGAGGTGCGAGCGGTGCAGCACTTCAAGCGGTGCAAAAACGGTACAGCACTTCAAGCGGTTCAGCACTTCCAGCGGTGCAAGCTGTGCTTCGATTTTTTTTAATACAGGCGGTGCAAGAGGTGCAAAATGCAAGAGGTGCAAAGCGGTGCAGGGTGCAGCACTTCAAGCAGTGCAGCACTTCAAGCGGTGCAAAAACGGTGCAGCGGTGCAGCACTTCCAGCGGTGCAAGAGGTGCTTCGATTTTTTCAATACAGAAGGTGCAGGGGGTGTAAGGTGGAATTTTTTTTTTGGCGACAGACAAGTTCTGACATGTCGAAAACAAAGAGAAAAAGGTGTATAAAAAGAGCTGATATTTTGAAACTTCATTTTTTTTTGATTTTCTTTTCAGCGAAATTTATTCTCGTGCGCTAATACCTCGCTTGACCTTAAAGTTTAATAGGCAAGAAAGAGCTGATATTTTGAAACTTCATTCTTGTGTAAAGCTGATATTTGAAACTTGTAATAGCGCGCGTTATAAACCGAATTTTAGGTAGCGCGTTATGAATGAACGATAGTGTGGCAGCATCCAGGAAGCGAACGGTTTGTTATAAATCGATTGTTAGGGAGGGCGTTATGAAATAAGATAGCATATTGACGGTATAAATACGTGGTTCAATTTTTGTTTGGATCATTTGAGAACATATTGCAAGATCACGGTAAGTTGAAATTGTGCTGAAGTAGTTATTTGTCCGCTTCAGTCTAAAAATCGAAATAACAACTGCTTACTAGTTAGTACAATTGCTTTTCTAAATTTTCTGAGTTGATTTTTTTAATTAAGACCATTTTTATAACTTTAACGTACTTGCATGTTAACTTGCAATATTCATGTTCTGTAGGGTAAAATTTAAGAGACTGGGAAGGATGAATAACCAGCAAATGAAAAATAAGAAATGTTTGTCTTGCAAAAAAAAGACTCGTGCGTGATGTTGCTGCCATGTCATCACCAAGTACTTTGCGTAGATTGTTCGAAATCAAATGAAAATTGTGTGCTACACAAAGAAAAAATATTGGAAAAATTTATATATGATCTTAAAGCGTATTGTGGTTCTGCAGCGTATCGTCGTTCTAAATCAAAATTAACATAGTGTTTAAATTTTGCTGCTGTACTCTATGAACATGTTTTGTATCGGTCAAAGATTTTGCAAAGAATATTTTGTGCTTTGTTTAGTCTTAACTTTTAGTTATTGAAATAATGTTTACGTTTTCGTACTTGAAATTTTTATTGTTGAAATTATTCTAAAGTAGTTATTTGTCCGCTTAAATCTAAAATCGAAATTACCAACTGTCTACTGTTTTGAACGATTGCTTTTTTAAATTTTCTGTAATATTCAACTTGCTTTTGTTTTTTGTTTTTTTTAGCCTCAATTTTTTAGTTATATTATTTAACGGTAATTTTTGGAATCATGGCAATTGTGTGTAAGATATGCTACAAAACGTTCACAAGAAAATCTTCGCTGGTGAGACTTGTGAAAAGTCTCCACACTGAATGCGAGCGCTTTCAGTGTCAGAAATGCGGAAGCAAAATTAAAAGAAAGGAAAACTTTTTGGCTCACATAAGGAGGTGTAGCATTTGTTCAATTTGTAACGTTCCCTGCGAAAATCCAGCTGTTTGTGTGAGCCATAAAGCTATGGTCCATGGGATTAGAAAACGAAAAAAGTAAGTTAAGCTTTTATTGCAAATCAAGTTTTTATTTTTAAAGTTTATTTTTCTTTCAGTACCCCTCAAGTTGTTAACAAAGAGTCCGTGGTAGCAAGCCTTGGAATGGAGAAAGGCCAATCCGTCTAAGGGAGCCACCAAGTTTCCTGGGAAGAAGGAGGGAGGAAATGGAATTGGAGGTAGTCGTCAAATAGCCCACAGCTGGGAATCCAAGGTGCAGCACAATCAGTATCAGCTACCAGCAATTATACAGAGATTAGTACCTTATTCAAATAGAATTGATTAGTGCACAAAATGACGCAGCAGATTACACATGACAGCTCGCATAATGAAGTTCAATTATAAAACCAGTAATTATTTTTATCAAATTCAAGGTATGCACATGAGAGCTCACATAATAAAGTTCAATTTTAATACTAATAATTATTTTTATCATAACATAAATTCAAGGTACAATTCTTATTTATACAGATAAAACAGGGTTTCTTAATCACAGCTATCATTGTACACCAAGAGTGCCTCTCAATCACTTCTCAACATTACTCATGACTAATGTCATTACACCTAGGCTATTTTAGCATTATGATTCAAATGGCCCAAATCCAGCGCATATATATAGACAACCAACAGGTGTGCACACACAAGATGTACAAGATGCAGTTATGTACAAACAAGATTGTGGGCATTTTTTCCCATGCATAATTAAGATGCAGACAGCAAACAGGAATTCACAAACAAGATTGTGGGCGTATTTCCCATGAATGCTTAATCAAGATGCAGACAGCAAATAGGTATATTTGCAAGCATAATCATTGGGCATTTTTCCCATGGATGCTTAATCTAGATGCAGACAGCGAACAGGTATGCACAAACAAGATTGTACAAGATGCAGTTATGTTCAAACAAGATTATGAGCATATTTCCCATGGCATATTCAATTATGCAGACCGCAAACATAAATGCAAGCATGTCATAAAATGTGGAGTTAACCACAAAGCAACATGGCGCCGTAGGAACTATGCATTATTATATGCCTGTTTATGCAATCATAAAATGATCATGTCTCAGCACACAAAATAATCAAGCAAAATAATCACAAATATTTTAGCTAACATATTCCCTAAGGAATAAGGCTCACCATTTGATTCAATAAGCAATATCAGTAGAAGCGCATAAGCAATAAGCAAGTTAACATATTTTAATCATATTCATTAATCAATCAGCAAATAATTAATTATCTCTTGCAGGTTGCAAGTGCTTAAACTTGTATGTACAGGTTATGTATAGCAAGCACTATGTCTCCGTCTCACGGTCCCACCAGTCCCAATTACGCGGGTAGCTTTACAGTTCTACATCTATAGCTTGAGCAAGGCTTCTTATATACAAGAAAGAATTTTTTCACAAACAGTTTCTAAAGTCTTAAAGTCTTGCACATAAGTGGTTGGCTTTGCCTTAAGGGCAAAGCAACACATATATACACTTTTCCAGCAGCTTTCCCCCTCCCAGAAAAGTGGTAGAACCCGGCGTCCAGCCATGACTGTCGGGGTACCATGTAGACATAACGGAGGGGAAGACTCAGTTAGGAACGCACCATCCAACTGCAGGGGGCATGCAATGAAATTAAAGTCTTCGGAGAGTCTCATAAAAGCCAAAGACAAATCATAGCAGCAAAGTACAACAGTTTGCTCAGACGGATGCTCAAGGGTGTGCGTTACTATAATAGCGGTGGGCACAAAGGGGCGATGATGGGCGCATAATGGGAGACACAGGGCAGTTTTCTACTTCATGATGTCAACAATAAAAACAGCAGTAATGATAGGATAGTCTCATAAAAGCCTATCACTGTAAGCATCGAAAATCAAACTGCTGTCGAGCGAATACTCAAGGGAGTGTATCGAGACGGACAAGGAGAAATAACCATGAGATGAGCAAGCAAGCGAGGCAAAGGTGGGCAAAAGCGTAATATACGATAAAGCAGGATTTTCAGATTCACAAAAAAAAAGGAAACTAAATTTATCGGAAACAGTTCACGACTTAGCAGAACGGTAATTGCGACGTCGTAATGCAGGTAAATCGTCGTCATTATCGTACGAGGCCAGTTCGTATACGGTGCGCTCGCCCGTTTCCGTCACTTTAGGGTCTTGTTCGTCATTAAGTGGTTCTAGCACTAGTCGTCCATTATTGTCAATACGATAGTTAGCAAGAGCACTTACCGTTTGACGGTGATATGAATCATCACTATCATTATCACATTCTAAACTCTCCATGTCGTGCTCTGAGCTAGATGAAACTTGACATTCATCGGCCTGCGACGGCTTAGGGCCTGGGCACGATGCGGGTTGTAGGAAAGAAAATTTACATTCATTAGCACATTGATTATGTATGCTGTATGAAGCAAGATTTATCTTACTCGGATCCATACAATAATTATCTATTTCTGTTTGGGTGAGTATAAATGTATTCTGACACGTCGCCAATGGCATTGTGCTATAGTTATCGGGCAAAATGAACACAAAGTTATTTGAAAATAATTGGTGCGTTTTAAAATTGAATTTTCGGAATCTTTTTGCTTGCAGTTGTTCTGGTTCTGGCAGTTCTTTATTCTCTTGTTTCAAGTCGCTCATGGAGAGAGATCTTTTCATTGTTGTTAAGTCTTTTTGCTTTTAGGTTCTTGCTTGATGCTATACTGACATTGACTGCTTATAGAATGAGACAACCTGCAGGTGCACGCTAGATAACATTTTGGATAAGGAAAAAAGGACGGGAGTGAAAAGCTGATTACGCTTAATTGGATATCTTCATTTGCATGTTTTCGCGGAAGCATTCAAGTTCATCAGCAATGGAAATTTTTTTGAAAAGCGTTTAGCTTTCGCGGTGCTGGTCTTTTAGTAGGTAGGTGAAGCTTTGCAGAAATGGGTAACATCCGGCGCAAGTGCTTGTAATGGAAAATTTCATAAAGCATTTGCAGTCAGTAATTTTCTGATTGCTGAGAGAAAAATTCTTCAGCAATGAATTTGCAGCAGCAATCAAATAAAGCGCAAGCGGGCTGCGGCGGGCATCATTTCCACAGGGGTGTTTTTATGTACAGTAGAAAGTAAAGCTTTAAATGATTTCTTATTGGGCTTGAAGGTTTAAAGGGGAAGGTGAAAGTCTACAGGATTTTATTGCGTTTGCAATATCACTTAGGTGTGCTATTTCAATATTCTGTGTATATAAAGCAAAGCCTAGCGCACAAATTCTTGCAAATTTAAATAAAAATAAAACAATTATCACGTAGATAATAATTTCTGCTTCCAATACCATTTTTGTTTTTAGGAAACAAGCGGTGGTTAAGGTAAAGCTTTCTTTATTCTGAGGTGTCGTAATTCCTTAGCGCTTTATATTAGTCGCGTTATTGTTCTTTTTCAGTGCATAATTTTTAGTATTCGGATCGGCAGTATTACTCTTGGTATGTTTTTTGGCTTGTAAGTATCGTACGTACCTAAGCTTGAGATCAGTAAGATCCTTTTCAGACTCGGTGTCGCGAAACGTTGGACATAAGCCGTGCCCTCTGCGCACTCGACGCCCGACTACGCCGACAATTATTAAGGCGGCAGTGACCAATAATATCGGTATCAAAATAGGTTTCAAAAGGGTTGAGGCGCCGTGTTGTACCACGTGAATGATCCCATCAAAACCATCCTCTGCCAGTTTTGCGACAGTGTGAGGAACGGTTTCAATTCCTTTCGTGACAGCGTCCGCAAATTCCTGAGGAGACAAGCCATCCAGAGTAAAGTTTAAGTCAAGAGGTTTGGGATGCCACCGCGGCGCAGATACGTTTATCTGAGCATGATGCTTTTGGTTATAAATTTGAATGGCGATGACCGACCGGTTAGCGTTAACCAGGGTCTGATTAATGGCTTTAAGTAAGGGGGGCAATTCGGTATTATTATTTTGCTCGCGGCTTTGATTAATAAGGGTCTTTGCTTCATGAGCGTATTTTTGCAAGTACATATTTCCTTGAACGATTCGGGTTAGAAATGCGTCAGTGGGTTCAAACATTGCTTTTCCAGTTAAATTTTGGCAATGATGAATTATTAATTTATCAAGTTCTAGTTCTGCGAGGGAAATTGACTTTTCAGTGGATGTCGTGCGAAGATAGAGATCTAAAGTTTTTAATAAAATTTTCTGGTTTTGACTAATTTCGTTTTGCAAGTAAGTATCTGTTTTTTCTTGTAAAGCTTGCGCGCGTATAAGGGCATCGAGGGATCGAGCAATTGCTTGATCTTGCACGTGATTTGCAGCATCTATAGCGTTTATTTTATCAGCTAATGCTCGTATATTTTCTTCATCCTTCAAAAAATGTTGGTTTATCTCATGTTGGAGGTTACTGAGTTTAGCATCAAATTTTTCTTCCAATGCCACTCCGGTGGTCGCACCCGAAATGGCTGAGGTTATTGCTGATACCGCAAGTGAGAAGAGTACAACACCTATCGTTAGTTGACGCTTAGTCCTATGTTGGTAAGGTTGAGTAGGCGACAGAGTATTTGAAGAACCCAAGAGTTGTACAGGTCCACCCGGAAAGGTGGAGCGATTGTGTGCAGGATCGAAGATTACATGATTGTAAAAGGCCAATTTAGCTTCTAATCCTCCGACCGGATGGTTGCATTCAGGATTCTTTGATATCCGCTGCTGGCAGGCGGGATCTGCACTCATCATCGATGGATAAGTCATATAGAAATTTGCAAGATTGGTATATTTGACAGGGCCGTCATAGTATTGGGTCGAATGCTCCTGGTATCGGGGACGCACAATTTTGATGCGGTCAGGCCAAGGGTATGGAGGTAGGGGAAAGGCCGTAGAGAAACGTGAATATGGGTTATACTAGAAAACGTTATAGTTCATCCAGGAAGGTATTTCCTCTTGGATGACGATATCCGTTCGGGTGGGCTCAAAAGCGACCTCTACGCCCTGTATGGAACAGGAGAACTGGAAGAGTTCCCACGTAGTATGAGAATCCATGAAAATGCAAGCATTAGAGTTCAAATCCTCCCGGTCCGGGCAACACTCATCGGCTGGCTCGGAAAAATAGGCGTGCTGAGAAGCAATAGGTCCAAAATAGCTCACAAGGTCGCGGTTCCAAGACTTAGTGACGTCGCAACACTTCATGTGGTCTATGTTGGAGGTATCAGGTTCGCAAAGTCGCTCGCAGGTCCATGTTTGAGGAGGATGGGGGCATTGTTTGTCGCAAACGCCAACCCATGAATATTTCTTTCCGTGGGCATCATTGCAAAAATGATATTTGAAAAATTCTTGGGAGACCGTGTTGTTTTTTACCAGGGGTGCGCGCCACGGAAAGGGCTTCCACTCAGGAAGGGTACCCGTATCAAGTCGGGTGCGTGTGCAGTTGGAGGAGACCATTGCAAATTGATCAAGAAGGGAAAGAACCTTTATCTTCCATATGGAAAAGAAAGATAGGAAACTGGTCGGAGTCAAGTCCCAAAATGCTCGAATTATCGATGCTGTTAGGGGTGAATCGAGCGTCCCATTTCCAGAGTAGGCGATTTTTTGTTCCCGTTGGACGACTTATCACACTGTATCCCTGAAGAAGATCATAGGAAAGGGGTGGAGTAATTTCGGCTTCACGACGGGTGCACAGACAAGTGCGTTCTAATTCGATAAGATCATGCCAATAGCGGCTAGCAGGATAATATTTCTGGGTAAATGTTTGCGATTCTGAAACAGCGAAGCCAAAGAGGTCACTCCATCCCACAATAGGGGCTTTCCAAGTCGTATCATTGGGTTGTTCCCATAACTGGTCAAAAGAAATGTGTTGCCAATCATTAGCGCCGGGCGTTGGGGAATATTCCCATCCCTTAGGTAAAGTATGCGGGATAGGGGAAAAGACTCCATCTGAAATCGACCGAATTCGAGGTTGAACCCGGCACGTGCTTTCGGTAGGGAACGTAAGGAGACAGACCAATGAGATGAAAATCGGAGCTAGGATCGATGTAGGACCGTTAAGGATATGAGCGCTGTTTTGACCTTCACGCGCTTCAGGGGTGTAGGAAGGAGAATAATCGTTCTCATCTTCCGAGGAGTCGTATGGATCAGGCTCAATCACAATGATTTCAGGTTCATGTAGAGTTTTGAGACGTTTAACTATTTTTATAAGCGCCTCAAGCTTGGAAAGGACGTACCAGGTACAGATTGTTGCTCCCACTCCGAGCAGTGCGAACAACGCGAACTGAAACCAGTAAATAGCGGTATGATGTTGGCTAAGAGTCAGCAAAAGGTTTTCTGTGTGTGTGTGTTCCTCTCGAAGGGACGTCACTTGTGTTTGTAATTCTAGAATTCTTGATTTCATTTGATAGACGTAGCTAGTGTAACTTACGTAGTAAGGCGCACGAGGATAGGGGCCACCGGTTGATGACTCTGTATCGTTTTGCACTTGGGCCGTAGCAGGGGAAAAAAGAAAGCCAAAAAATAAAATAAAGCAGAGTAGGACCTTTCCTGCAGGTTTCAGCTCAGCCTGATTAGTGTTGGTGTATTTTCCTCTTACATAAAAGGCGGGTTTTACAATTGGTCCTGTACTAGACGAGTGTTTTAGTGACGCCTTATTTTTAGTTTGCCACCTGCGGCATTGAAGGATCAGGAGCGTAATGGTAAGGAGTAGGCTCAGGATTCCACAACTCACTAGGACGCCCTGCACTATGTTTGTGGACGTTTCACGGTCAAGGAATTCACTGAACCACCACCCCTCCAGCTCCTTAGTTTGTTGCTGTGTGTTATTTTGTGTAAGAATATACCAGGCAATGGTTTTATTGATTTGGTTTCGTGTGTCTTTTAGGTATTGCCGTGTGTCTATGAGGCACAGGGGATTAGAGCGATTGTCAAAGAAAGGAAAAACAGGATTGATAGAGAGGTTAAAAGGGGTGAGAATAAACTCGAGGTTCCATCCGTAAGGGAGAACAGGCATTCTAGACGTGCTGCGAGCATTCCAGGCAAAGGTGAGGTTAACGGGCGTTGGCGTTGTCCATACAAGGGAATTATTCAACGGTTGTCCTGACAGGCGGAACGATCGGGTCTCATTCCCAAAGGTATACCAAATGGTTAACGTCTGCACTTTAACCAGGGTAAGGAAGTGTTGGAATCTGACCGTTAAAACGCCGGAGTCAGACACTTCCAGGTTGTGGAAGCATTGTTCATTTTCAGGATATATTTTCGGCCATAGAGGCGATGTAAGAGAAGTGGATGGGTGTGTGGTGTTAACCTGCGTTCGGAGGTAGCATCGCCTGGAAATAGCTTTGTATGCACGTCCGGTAGGAGTTAAATGGGCAAGAATTCCAGATCCCGAAATTTCTCGGTCTGTTTTCCAGCGGAAAATTACTACGTTTCCTCGGGTGAGGATGGGGGGCGGCATGTTATGGCCGGAAAGAATGTATCTAGGATGGGTTACGTTTCCATCATAAATGAGAAGATAGTCCGAACCAAATTCCGTGGAGAAGGCTTGGAATTCAATATCGATTCGTGGTTTGGTAGTGTGAAAAAGGATTTCCTGATGGTCTTCGTTATCATAGGGGTCAGGGTAATTCGGTGTGATCCAGCGTGTCTGCGTTCCACTAGGAATGAAGACGTTGGTGTTCTGCCAGTTAGCGGGGAGCGCAACTGCGGTGCTTGGAGGAGTCGACGGAATGGATCGGGGTAGTCTTCGTGGCCAAGGTGTGCTAGTCCGGAGGGTCGGGGAGAGTGCTGGAGTTTCCCGGAAAACACTCTTCCTGCTCCGAGAGCTCATTGTAGTAGACAAAGCAGAAATCCTGAAATAGAAGCCAGTGCGGAGAGGGGCGATGTCGGCTTGATACGTGATTAACACCGAGGACGTGTTGTCAAATACGTATCGGGAATGTCTTTCAGGATGTATTCCGTTTAGCGTAATTCGTGGACCCCTCTCTTGGCTCAGTTCAAAGTCTCCATAGAAGTTGAAGGTTATTGGTTCCAACATTAATGGCTCTCCAGTAGAAGAGAAGACCGAAGTTAAGCAACGAAAGGTCAGAGGGGGAGGAAGAGGCCAATGAAGACTATAGTATTCAAGATGGGAGTATGCATTAGAAGAAAGATCCAAGCGATGTGGGCAAGCGGCCCGCGTAAAGTTGCGCTGTTTGCGCGTTAAAACAAAAGTAAGAGAAAAGGTATCGCGCTGTTCCCGTAAGTGGGTCGCGTCTATTACCAAAATGGGCGATCCCGTCACTAGGGTTAATTCAGTAATATTTTTATCGAAGTGGTATCGTAGGATGTCATCCTCCAAAATTCTGACATAATATCCGTGGTCGTTTCTTATGCTAAGGTTGATTGTTATAGCAAGGTTTAGTTGGTCTTTTCGAGGAACCGTTAAAAGTGCTGTAAGATTATTATTACGAAGGTGACAAATTTCAAGGGGTGCTGCGCATTTAAGTGTTCCCCCCTGGGTAATGAGCCCGCCCATTTGTTGGGCATGCGCAATGCATATGCTTGCAAAACAAAGTATGAGTGATTGCATCTAAAAAAAAGAAGAACTCAAATATCACACAATACGCAAACAACGTGCAGGAATTATAAAAGCGATTAAAATCGTTTTACGGTCTGTGGACCAATATAGGCACCCTTGTCCGAAGTAACCTTGCAATATATCAGTGGTTGTTTTTACATGAAGGGGCGAAATGTCGTCATGTAGGGTAAGCTCAGTCGAGAAATGTATAAACTGACGATTCATGGGAGATAGGCCTTCGACACCGATAGTTCTAAGAGCGTCCCAGGTCGTTTTATGCAAAAGCATACGATTAGGCCCCGTGTAACGTTGGTATGGGGGATGTTTTCCATTCGAATGGCCATGGTGAGCATTCATTCCCCCTTCAGGTGAAAGGACGATGCGGGGGTTTTGCCGAAGATGAAAGATAATGTTGTTTAGGTGAGGGATTAGATGTGGAAAGTGTTCAGAAAGGAAAGGCTTGACGCAAAAGTCCAGGGAATGAAAGACGCCGTCCAAACCTTCTCGGACCCTTTCCTCTTTCACATCGTCACAGGGTTCGTGGCGAAAGTGACGAATGAGGCGCCGGGATACCGCGTCTACGGCGGCACGGGATAGCGAGGTCCAGACAGGAAGGGCTGGCCACGCCGTTGGGTCACCTTTTTCTGGGGAGAGCTCCATCCAGGCTGACCTGGAGAGAGAATCAGAGGTAAACACTTCGCCTGTCGGACGATGCCTGATCGATAAAATGGGATAGTATAGAATAGCTTGTAGGGCCCGATTAGATACCGGGTCCGAAGGCATGCGGGGGGGGTCTTTAAAGGCATTTTGAATATGATGGAGGACGACCTGATTATCAGTTATTATGTGAAAGGGTCGCCCAACGAGTATTTTAGCGAAATGAAAAATAGTTAATTGAAGAGCTTTAAGCTCTCGACGACTAGCAGCGGCATTTCTTTCCGAAGGGGTTCGCCACTTCTTTGAGAAGTAGGCCACAGGTCGGACAAAAGGGGGCTCGGTAGATTCGTTAAAAAGGAAGGCACCAAACCCAAGTTCGCTCGCATCAGTTTCCACGAAGAGTGGCATGGAGGAATCAATGTGAAAAAGGACTTTGGGTGAAAGAATCTTTTCTCGCAAGGTGAGGAAACCCTGAAAAAGCTCGTTAGTCCAGATGAAAGGGGTGGTCTTAGCACGGGTAGCTGGGACATTGCCAGTTTGTGAATCAAACCGGCGAAGAAGGAGGTTTAAAGACGGAAGGTAATCAGAGATGTATCGAAGGCTTCCCATCAAATGACGTAGCTCGAAGATTGACATGGGTGGGGGGAAAAGAGAGAGGGCATGGACGCGTTCAGGCTGAACTACTTTAGTGCCTTCCCCAATCTCAATTCCCAGAAGGTTTATTCGATTCTTGCCTATAAAGCCTTTGTGAATAGAGACCGTTAGTTTCAGGTTAGCTAAAGTTTTAAAAAGCAATTCAAGCAGAAGCAGGTGGTGATCTTCAGTGTCGGTGGCCAAAAAAATGTCGTCCATATAAATGCTAAGGACGTTTGTATTTAAGGGATTAGATAGTTCGTCCATGGCGAGGCGTTTTCTATATTCTTGCAATACAGGTTCGAGGATATCGTGGTTCATATTGCGTTGCCATATGGAAGGCGAGTTTTTAAACCCCATAGGCATTCGTCGCATTCGCAATTTTTTTGACTGATGGGATATACCAAAGTACGTGCGCGAGTCCGGCGAGACTTCGCAGTGAAAAAACGCCTTTGACATATCAACGAGGGAGAAGACTCTTTTTCCCTCGGCGACGGCTATCACGTCCTCGACCAGCGGAAGTGCGTTTTCTTCAGTGACAACTTGCGCGTTTAGGGGCTGGAAGTTTTGCACAACTCGCCAATTTTGTGCGTTTTTATCATTAGCCTTTTGATCCTCGTTAACTTTTTGGGGTACTACGAAAAGAGCGGTGAACCATGTAGCATCGCCCTCCTCGATTATCCCTAAAGATATAAATTTTTCTATTTGATCATTGAGAGCCTGCTTCTGCTCGGGGCTGCGAATGTTATACGGGGGGGTCACAAAGGGTTCTGTAGTTGGATCTTTTAAAGTGACATTAAACGGATATGTAAGCAAGCTTGGCCCACGAAGGTTTCCTTCAAGATCTTCGAGGACTGATGCGTATGGCTGATACACTGTCCTTCACCGGTTTTCCGAAATTAAAGTGTTGTCGGGAGCATTCCAGTCACGCGTCGGGGGTTTTGAATCTAATTTCAAAATTTTTGCCCTAAGTTTTGATAATTTATTGCGTAATGCATTGGGGTCAATGCAATCAGGGCTGACGGAGTAAGGAGGGAAAGGGTCCTCCTGGGGTCCGACCCCTGAGGCGTTCGGAGATGAAACAGGTGGCTGTGGAACCGGATTCAACTTTCGACAGCTCACACCACAACAAGATAACTTTCCCTCCGATACGACTTCAATAGGTGAGGGGGAGGGGAGAGGTTCAATAAGGTTACTCCCAAGTCCTCCCTCTAAACTGGTTAAGGTCCCTTCTCGGAAAGCCTCGTGAAACTGAGGAACCGGATTCGACTTTCTACAGTTCGCTCTACAACAGGGTAAAACTGTGGAACCGGATAACTTTCTACGGTTCGCACTATAACAGGGTAAAACTGTGGAACCGGATAACTTTCTACGGTTCACGCTACAACAGGGTATAGGTCCGGCCGGGAACAACCTCGGAGTGATCAGGTCCGAGGGTGCGACATGCTCTCTTTCGCATATCAGCATAGTCGCGTGTTCATTTAACTCAGGAAACGGAGCCCACGGGGCACGCTCCTCCACCACAACATCCGGGGAGGATGACACCTTTTCTATATATGTATAACTTATAATATCAGCGGGTAATTTTGGTCCCGTAAAGAAAGGGACAGGTTCGGGGCCTCCTAGTGGTACCCAAACCACATGAGTAATAGGGGTAGATCCCCCTATTCCCGACAGGGTCATGAAAAACTCTTCGACAACATCGCACTCTGGAAAGGAGCCTCTAAGCGTTCTAGCCGTTATTATATTAACCATGCTGCCGGT
Source organism: Trididemnum miniatum (assembly GCA_964006365.1). Taxonomy (NCBI): domain Eukaryota; kingdom Metazoa; phylum Chordata; class Ascidiacea; order Aplousobranchia; family Didemnidae; genus Trididemnum; species Trididemnum miniatum. Next base: position 12,473,436 of record OZ023238.1, read on the forward strand.
GTCAGCTAGGAAGGAAACATTGGTGGGTTTATGCAATAAAAACATTAACTGTGACGGAAAAACTTTCTCGTAATTAAAGAAGCTATATACAATAAAATTTTCGGGGGTTCGAGGCACCGGACTACTCGAGCCCCTTAATTGTTTAACTGCTGTTCCAGCTCGTTCTGCAGGTGTTGCGTGTTCCACTGGTTTACTCCAGGGGAGTCGATCAAACTCAAATCTTCTTTACGGGGTGGGTTATATGCCGGTGCATAAGGCCTATTTCCAGCGGCGAATTGGCGCATGCGTTCACGAATATTTTCGCGAGGGCGTTTGACGTCTGCTAGCATTTCTCGCCCCTCCGCGAGAGAGGGTTGGCGGTAGTCCCTCAAAAGTTGCTGTATATCTTCCCACATGGTAAAGCGTTTTCCCAAAGCGTTTCTGCCCTGCATGAAGGCCCACCAAGTGGCGCGCTGTCGCGTTGTTTGCTCGGTGGTCATAGGGACCGATCTTGGGGTAACTTGATAGCCTTGCGGAGTGTGGTACATTAATAAATCGTAGCAGTCAAGGAAACCTTTTATGAAACAATCCGATTGTTTGTGACCGGGGCGTCCACAGTACCAGCACATTATGCTGGCAATAAAGTCAGGGCTAGCGTCCTAAGCGATCAAGCCTAAATCTTTCTCAAGCTGGGGAGAACATCGGGAGCGAAAAGACACTGCCTCTGGTGCGTTCATGTTGGGCCTATTATCGCTGCTATTAGCCGGTGATTGTCTCTGCGGAGGACGAGATCGATTCCGAGGCGCCGGCGAGGAATTATTCCCAGGGACATAAGTGGTAGACGGAGGATTGCTGCGTGCTGGTGGCGCTCTCATCGGTTGAGGCGCATATTGGCCTCGTGAGGGTTGACCTCCGCGTGTAGTCTGAACGGGAAATGTCGCTTTCTCTAGTGGAAGATTAGTGAGGGGTTGGTCATGGTAGCTTGGTTTATCGAAGGAGTAGGCCTGATCTTTAAGTCGAGCGTTATAAAGTTGTTGCAACGTGGTAAAAAAGTTGTTCCACGTCATGTTTTCAGCATTATATAACTGAGTTTGTATTGAGGGAATTAGTTTTTTACGAATAGCGCTTAGGTACTGATCCCCATTAATTGTTTCAGAGATTAGCTTATTCAGATCAATTTTTGCGGCTTTGAAAGCGGGCGCCAGAATTATTTTCGGCCTGTGGCGATCGAGACTGAACCCTTCAATGGTTTTAATGAGCTGTGCGGATAATTGTGATACCCCACTAGGGAAAGCGGTTGCAAGATCAGCTATAGCATCGTCCCAAGTTTGTCCCGGAGACTGAAAAAGGTTAGTGAGACCAGTAGCAGCCTCTTTTGCAACGGGTTCATCGCTTTCTTTTAACTCTTTTATAAGAGCTTTTAATATTAATCGATCGTGTGGTGTCGTGCCGTCGCCGTGTTTAATGATATTAAGATTTTCTGAAACCCAATCCATGATAGTTTTGTTAGCCGTATAAGGAATAATTAATTCGAGTTGTAGTTTGAGATCCTTAAGGGTAGGGGTATTAGTGAAATTAGTTTCAGGTTCCCTCCCAACGCTTTTATCTTTTTTCACTTCCTTAGGGGTAGAAGCATCAGGTATTAGGCGCGCCGTTTCAGACGTATGTGTTTTCTGATTGTGTGCCCTTCTGGGGTGATGTGAGATCATGTGGGGGGCTATGGTAACGTGTGGTTGTCGAACAGTAGAATCTTCCGATGTGGTCAAGTCGATTCCTGCAGGAGTAGGAAGATTGCGAAACTCTGGAAATGACGGAATTATTTCAAGGGGAGGAACCGCAGGGGGTGAAGAGGGTGGTTCTTCAGGCAAGGAATGGTGTTGGGCGTACTGAGTCGGAGTTGGTTCTTGAGAAGAACGCAAGGCAGCTTGCGACTCATCGTATTGTTGTCTTGCTCGTCTATAACTTTCCTCTGCCTGTCGTCGGAGTGCTCGAGTGCGTTCCTGACTAGCATTAAATCTTTCTTCGAAAGAAAGTTGCCGTTGTTCATAAGCAGCTTGTCGTTCTTCCAAGGCGTCAAGTGCCTGAGACTGGGTCGGTCCCATTCCGGAGTCGAGACAAGTGTCATCGCAACTCTGTGCCTGGTCCCCGTATTTTCTGTTTCTTGTTGACCCAATGAAGCAACTAGGTTGATTCAGTTGCTTTGTCACCTGTCCCGATTTCATCACGACGTAGCTAAAAGGATTAGGGGGGGCCCCACTCGGTGGTGGGGTCGATGGGGGAGGCACAAATGAAGAAGAGGGAGGCGGCAAGGCAGGGTATATTTCTGATGTCTTAAGAGTTTCAGAGGTGTATGAAGGTGGGGCTGAGGGTGGTTTCGGGATGTCGTTCGCAAGGATTTCAGGTTGTAAAGGGTTTGACAAAGTGTTTTCTGTTTTAGAATCCGTTAAATTAATTAAATCTAATGATTTATCAATTTCATTTTCAATGGCATTTAACTTTTTGGTGGCTTTTTTTGAAAGCCCTGACGTTTGTGCTAAGTTTTGTTTTAAAGTGGGGACAACCTGCGTCTTGATAGCCCGGGCATCCGCCGCAACTTCATTTAACTGTTTTAACAGCTGTTCTTGAATGGCTGCACAATCAGCTTCTTCTTTACGCATTTTTTCGTGGCGCGAGAGAAGTTTCTTAAATTTCTCTACCCTGGATCCTCCTAGCTTAGGCATTCCAACGACGTACCTCTATATGATTCGAATATCTTCCAGGTGCACTTCCTCACTCGGGGCACCAGACTATTTGAGCAAGAGTCCGTGGTAGCAAGCCTTGGAATGGAGAAAGGCCAATCCGTCTAAGGGAGCCACCAAGTTTCCTGGGAAGAAGGAGGGAGGAAATGGAATTGGAGGTAGTCGTCAAATAGCCCACAGCTGGGAATCCAAGGTGCAGCACAATCAGTATCAGCTACCAGCAATTATACAGAGATTAGTACCTTATTCAAATAGAATTGATTAGTGCACAAAATGACGCAGCAGATTACACATGACAGCTCGCATAATGAAGTTCAATTATAATACCAGTAATTATTTTTATCAAATTCAAGGTATGCACATGAGAGCTCACATAATAAAGTTCAATTTTAATACTAATAATTATTTTTATCATAACATAAATTCAAGGTACAATTCTTATTTATACAGATAAAACAGGGTTTCTTAATCACAGCTATCATTGTACACCAAGAGTGCCTCTCAATCACTTCTCAACATTACTCATGACTAATGTCATTACACCTAGGCTATTTTAGCATTATGATCCAAATGGCCCAAATCCAGCGCATATATATAGACAACCAACAGGTGTGCACACACAAGATGTACAAGATGCAGTTATGTACAAACAAGATTGTGGGCATTTTTTCCCATGCATAATTAAGATGCAGACAGCAAACAGGAATTCACAAACAAGATTGTGGGCGTATTTCCCATGAATGCTTAATCAAGATGCAGACAGCAAATAGGTATATTTGCAAGCATAATCATTGGGCATTTTTCCCATGGATGCTTAATCTAGATGCAGACAGCGAACAGGTATGCACAAACAAGATTGTACAAGATGCAGTTATGTTCAAACAAGATTATGAGCATATTTCCCATGGCATATTCAATTATGCAGACCGCAAACATAAATGCAAGCATGTCATAAAATGTGGAGTTAACCACAAAGCAACATGGCGCCGTAGGAACTATGCATTATTATATGCCTGTTTATGCAATCATAAAATGATCATGTCTCAGCACACAAAATAATCAAGCAAAATAATCACAAATATTTTAGCTAACATATTCCCTAAGGAATAAGGCTCACCATTTGATTCAATAAGCAATATCAGTAGAAGCGCATAAGCAATAAGCAAGTTAACATATTTTAATCATATTCATTAATCAATCAGCAAATAATTAATTATCTCTTGCAGGTTGCAAGTGCTTAAACTTGTATGTACAGGTTATGTATAGCAAGCACTATGTCTCCGTCTCACGGTCCCACCAGTCCCAATTACGCGGGTAGCTTTACAGTTCTACATCTATAGCTTGAGCAAGGCTTCTTATATACAAGAAAGAATTTTTTCACAAACAGTTTCTAAAGTCTTAAAGTCTTGCACATAAGTGGTTGGCTTTGCCTTAAGGGCAAAGCAACACATATATACACTTTTCCAGCAGCTTTTTTTTTTTTTTTTTTTTTTTTTCTTAAGAACTCGAGCACATATTGGAAAAAGTTGAAAAGGAAAATGTCCCCAAAAAGAGGTAAAAAGAAAACTGAATTGTTTTATGAACTACTTTGTCTGCTTAGAAATTAAAAGTCAAAAAATAAAATATCAATTGAATTTTAGTGATGTTTTCATTTTGTTTTAATTGTTCTTGCTTAGTTCACAACAACAGTTGGAGCCCACCCAAACTCAACTGAATGATGAGTTGAACGAATTCTATGAGCAAATGTAAGTTTCAACATTTCTTCCAAGCAAAACAATCATGCTTACTTTTTTCAATTTTTTTTTCCCAGGGGCTATCCAACGGTTTCTCAGAGTTATCTGGGTGATATTCTGGCCACACCTCAACAACAGTCCGAGTAAGATACGCTTGTTAACCTTTTTTTTTGTGTGTGTGTGTCTGTTTAAAAATTCATCAGTTAAAAAAACTCTTCAGCACCTAGTACTATATTTAAATAAACGCATCTAAGCCAAAACCATTGATGTCTTAGTTTTTTTCTTGAAATATATATCTTTTTAGTACCAACAACTCCCCTTCCAATTCTCCTCCCTTGAATCCACCTCCCTTGCAAAACCCCGCGGATCAGGATAGCGTAACCAGGTAAAATAAAAAATTGTTTCTCGTTTTAACCTATAAAGATTTTTTAAAACGTTGCTTCATATACATGAAAAAACCTATCCATTTTTTTTTCTTAAAGTATATATATTTTTTTAGTACCAACAACCTTCCTTCCAATCCACCTCCCTCGGAAAGCTCCGCGGATCAGGATAGCGTAACCAGGTAAAAAAAAATGTTTCTCATTTTAACCAATGTGTTTAAAGATTTTTTTTTTAGGTTGCTTCAAAAACATGAAAAAGCTATCCTGGACTGGGAGGTCATTGGAAGCGTGCAAGACCGTTTTAATTTTTCCCTTACGAACACTTCATTTCAAAACCGCCCAAAAAACATTTATGAAAAAATAGTGGCAATTGAAAATTGTCACTATTTAATCAATTATAGTTTTGGATACATTTTAAGAAATTTCGTGTCAAATGAATTGCGTTATTTTCATACAAGCGGCGGAACAGATCGTGTTTTGTTATCTTCTCGTTTAATTAGTCGTACTGAGGAATTGATGGAATTTTTACTGTCAATTTCCGATGATGACCTTTTTCACGGCACCCGCAAGCCTGACAGTCAGTGGGTTGTGGACAAGGTGACAAACATTACTTTTTTTTTGACCAAAAGAATTAATTGTCCAATCGGTTGTGGTCAAAATTTGGCAAATTTTAACCCAGGGATTCATGCATTGATTCGAAACTTCAAAACTGGGAAGATGTACGATGACAACCTGTGTCTGTTTCGCTGCTTGGCGCTTCACCGCGGAAATAAAATTACAGCACTTGAAAAAGAAACTTTAAATTTATTTCGTTGTTATTGTAATTATTTTCAAATTTCGCCGACCAACTTTTCTGGAGTAACTTTAGCCGAACTTGATCAAATTGAAAATCTTTTTCATTGCAATATTATGGTGTAATATTTGGAGGAAAAAAACGCAAGATTGTTACTGCGAAGCAAAAAAATTTATTCAACAACTGTGTATGTTAATCTTTTTGAAAATCATTTTAGTTATATTCGAGATTTTTCTTTATATTCCAAAACGTTTGTGTGTTCGAAATGTAGTAAATGTTGGCCTACTAAATGGGACATGCTCCGTCACGAAAAAACCTGCAACGCATTGATTACTCACAAATTTCCCGGTGGAGTGTATCGTAGTACCAAAAGCATATTTGAAGAACTTGATGACGTTGATATTTGCGTCCCAGAAAATTTGAGATTTTACCCCTTTCGATCTACTTTTGACTATGAAAGCTTTTTCTCTTCTGACTCTCTACCCAATCCCTCTTCAAAACTTGCTTTTACTGCAAAACACGTACCTTGCTCTGTCTCTTTGTGCAGTAATGTTCCAGGTTTCCAATCTCCTGTCTGTTTTGTCAATGATGGTAGTGCTGAAGGGTTGGTTCGGCGCAAAGTCGAGCATTTACTAACTATCTCGAGAGCTGCATACGAGATTTTAAAACCAAAGTACCAGTTTGTGCTTGACGCTCTTGACGAGAGAGGTGATCGGAGGAGCACTAATCTCAAAAACAAATTGGACGATTTTTTGAAGGAGCACATTGTACTTGGTTTTAATTCCGGTAAGTATGATATTAATGTTGTGAAGGTGTAAGTTACTTACTAAAATCTCTTCACCCTGGGATCACGTTTACCATCAAGAAAAACAATGACTACATGTGTATTAAAACTAAAGAATTTAAATTTTTGGACATGAAAAATTATCTAGCTGCAGGAACTTCTTATGACCAATTTCTCAAGGCATATGGGGTGCAGGTGAGAAAATTCTTTTTTCCGTACGAATTCCTTGATTCTCTTGAAAAACTCGACTATCCTTCTCTTCCCCCGCATGAGGCATTTTATTCTTCTATCAAAAATTCAAACATTTCTGACGAAGAGTACGCTTTGTGCCAACGTGCTTGGAAAGAGCAAAAGATGACAACGCTTAGAGATTTTTTGATTTACTATAACAATCTGGACACTTTTCCTTTCTTACAAGCTGTTGAAAAAGCGTTTTCTTTTTTTCAAGACAAAAAGCTGGATATGTTCAAATCTGCCATTTCTGTTCCTGGGCTTACTTTAAACTATCTCTTTTCTTTAGTTCCTCCTGATGTGTATTTCACCCTCATCAGCAATCAAAATCGGGACTTGCATTCTTTGTTTAAGGAAAATTTAGTTGGTGGTCCCAGCATTGTTTTTCACAGGTACCACGAGAAGGATCTTACTTCTTTGCGTGCAGCAGACTTTCCTGAGCCGAAGATTTGCAAATCAATCATTGGATTTGATGCAAATGCCTTGCATCTTTATGCAATCATGCAAGACATGCCTACCGGACATTTTGTTCGGTATCAAATGGAGGACGGTTTTAAACCCCGAGTGAGTCAAAAGTTTGGTTATCTAGCGTTTGAATGGCTTGAGTTTGTAGCACGACAGGAGGGAATTACAATTAAGCACATGTTTAATGGCGGGGAAAAGACAATAGGTCCAAGGGGGTTAAAAGTAGATGGGTTTTGTCGTGAGAGGAGTTTGATTTTTGAATTTCACGGATGCATTTGGCACGGTTGTACTTGCGGAGTCAATCGAGATGCTGCTGGAGTTTTGAAAAAAGTGAATCCCTTCGGCAAGGACATCGAACAACTCAGAGAGGACACAAAGGAACGAACTCAGCACCTTCGCAGTCTGGGGTATGACGTTAGGGAAATGTGGGAATGCGAGTGGCATCGAATGAAAAAAGACCGGGACGTGCAACACATTGTAAAATCTCTTGATCTGTGCAAACCCATGTACAATTTGAACGCAGATACCATTCTTGAGGGGGTTAAAAACGGTTCTTTGTTTGGGGTATTGCTTTGCGATATTGAAACTCCTGACTCGTTGAAGGAGAAATTTAGTGAATTTTGTCCTATTTTCAAAAACGCTGAAGTGTCTCGGGAGGACATCTCTCCATTGATGCGAGATTTTGCCGAGAAAACTAAATGTTTGTCGCAACCTCGTAAAATGCTGATTGGAAGTTATTTTGCAAAAAAGATTTTTCTCATTACTCCTCTTGTGAAATGGTATTTGGAACAAGGGCTAGTAGTGACAAAAGTCTATGAATTTGTGGAATATGTTCCAAAGCAGTGTTTTCGTGGTTTCGGGGAAAGCGTTTCAGAGGCCCGCCGAGCTGGTGATCGAGACCCGGATAAGAGCGTACTTGCAAATCTGATGAAGCTCATAGGGAATTCTGGCTACGGTAAATGTATTACCAATTTGGAAAAACACAAAAAGGTCCAGTATTTCAATGCGAGTGAAGTGTCCGGAGCTGTGAATGATTCCTATTTTTGTGATTTAGACGAGCTAGATGAAGATTTTTTTGAGGTTTCTTTTAATAAAAAATCCATAGAGTTCAAACTCCCAATTCAGATCGGGTTTTTTGTTTACGGGTATGCAAAATTACGAATGCTACAATTTTACCATGAATTTCTTAGCTATTATGTTGACAAAAAAGATTTTGAATGTCTTGAAATGGACACCGACTCACTCTACATGGCATTGTCCGGGCCATCTTTTGAGGACGTCATTTCTCCATCCAAGCGACAAGAATTTTATTCCAAGTTCCATCACTGGCTCCCATCTCAATCTTGTCCCCGTCACCGCCAGCAGTGGATCGAAAAAAAGTGTCTTTCTCAGGACTGGACGCCTGATGAGTGCTGCTTGGAACAGCAGCGCTATGACAAACGCACCCCCGGGTTGTTTAAAACAGAGTGGGAGGGTACTGCCATGGTCTGTCTTTGCTCCAAAACTTATTACGGAAAAAGCTCTCAACCCAAGCAAGTTTGCAAAGGTCTTAACACAAAACAAAATGTTTTTTCCCTCGAAACCTACCTCAACGTCATCAAGAATCAAGCCAGTGGTTTTGGTACTAACAAATCTTTTCGCGTTAAAGATAATAGTGTGTATACTTATGAGCAAGTTCGATCCGGTTTATCGTATTTTTATCCTAAACGTTTGGTCCTGGATGATGCTATTAGCACAAAACCGTTGAAAATTTAATTCTTTGTGTTTGTGGTGTGTTGAAAGTAATAAAAAATGCCTATGCTGTGTTTTGTTCTTGTGTGAATCATTTTTTTAGAAAGCTAGTTAAATTTCAAAGGAAAAAAAGGTTGAGAGAGTACTTAAAATGCAGTTTTGTAGCGAACGCATTTAGATGATGGCAAGCAACGCACTTTTTAGATCGGATTCTGAAACCGAATTATATCCATGCGCTACCCCACATCGAGAGGACCTTCGATTGTTGTTAAGTAGGCTAGGAACTTTTTCAAACGTTCGGTGGCCGCATTCCTCGCCTGGATTACATCCACTTCAACTCGCGGAAGCAGGGTTTTATTACGTAGGCCGCTTTGATCAAGTCAAGTGTTGGTACTGTGGGGGTGGATTACAAAGGTGGGATGATCATGACAATCCGTGGAAAGAACACGCAAAGTTCTATCCTCATTGCGAATTTTTGCTAAGTCACAAAGGATTCGATTTTGTTTATGATGTCAATCATGGAATCCCTTACCTAGTTAGACCATTAACATCCAAGCTCCGTCTACCTGTGTCGGCAGGGTTCTTGATACGAAATACAAGTCTTAATCCAACTGCAGTTTTTGATCCAAGTACCTCATCCTCAAGTTCTCCGAGTCCCACAACCGTTACAGAGAAAAATTCCTTCGAAGAGACAAGTTTACTAGCTTCCGAACGGATCTCCCAGGATGAACAATTTCCATCACCTGACAATTCTTGTAAAATTTGTTATTCTGGAGCTATCAATGCTTTGTTTTTGCCTTGTTCGCATATTATGTGCTGTTTGAATTGTGCAATGATAGTTGCTGATAAAGGTTGTCCTATTTGTCGTGCAAAAATTTTCGAAATAAAAAAAGTCATTTTGTCATAAAAAAAACTGCTTTTTAAAAAAAGGTAGTTAGTTTTAGGATGGACGTGCGATTTCAACACCCTTTTACCTGCGTCATCGCCGGGGCCACGGGAAGTGGTAGAACTGTTTTTGTAACTAGATTGTTACAATATGCAGACGCCATGATAAACTTTCCTCCAGAAAAAATATATTGGCATTACGGCGCATGGCAGACGCAGTTCGAAACCTTAACTAACGTCGAATTTATTGAGGGTCTACCGAATATAGAAAATGTTGACAAGACAAAAAGAACATTAATTATCATTGACGACTTGATGAATGAAACCAATCGTTCAGTAACAAACTTATTCACGAAAGGAAGTCATCATTACAACTGTAGCGTCATTTACATCGTTCAAAATTTATTTAATCAAAACAAAGAAAACCGAACCATTTCTCTGAATAGCCATTACATTGTTGTCTTTAAAAACCCACGCGATGTATCGCAAATCGTTCATTTAGCCAAACAGTCTTACCCATCGCGTCCAAAAGTTGTGCAAGAAGCTTTTCTGGACGCCACATCTAAACCGTTTGGTTATTTGCTGTTTGATTTTACTCAGAAGATTCAGGACTCGTATCGTTTTGCGAACTCAAATCTTTCCAGACGAAACCAACTTTGTTTATACTCCAATATAATGTCACGTCTGGAGCGTCATGCATCCACTTTAAAACTGCTGTCGAAGGCGAAGCCTGGACTTGTTAAAGGAATTTTAAAAAACTCGGATGATGATTTAATAAAATGTTTGTGTGAGTGTTGTCATAACCTTTTAAAAGGGAACATTCCTCTTTCAAAAAAAGAAGTTTCCAAGCTGAAAAAGTGTAAAAAGCCGATTCGCGACATCGCCAAAAAGTCTATCACTCTTCGGCGAAAACGAAAAATTCTTCAAAAAGGTGGATTCCTGGCAACTTTACTTTCTGCTGTAGTTCCTGCTATTGCCGGATTAATTGGAGGAATTGCTCGCAAATGAATAACGTCAAGAAGATGGTTCTTGTTGAACCGCGAACGTTCGAGATGACGAAAAGCAGTCGGCATGAAAAGTCCCTCATTCAAAATGTCATGTCAAAATTGGATGCTGAAATGAATTCTGTTATTTCTCGTTCCGATATTCCCACCAGCGAAAAAGTAAAATTGTACAACCAAGTCTTGCAGCGTTACATGACGTATAAAGATAAATCGGAAAATACACCTGTGAAAGTCCGCATTGAAGATAAAAAACTATTTACCGAAAATGATATTTTAAAGAACGTATCGACCCAACAAAAGGCTAAAGCAAATGAACTCATCAGCTTTATAAAAGACAACTCTACTATCGGTTGGAGTGATTCGGGAGAGTTTGTTTTTGATGACAAGGTGATTCCCAACTCCAATATAAAGGATCTGATCGTTGGGAGTGTAGGAAAACGCAAGCCAACGGGACTGAACGGTTGGAAAGAATTTCAAGGTGCTCTGAACGCACTCCAAGCTCCTAATAAGTTTCTCTCTCCCACAAAGAAAGCGTTTAAAAGGGGAACTTTTAAATGGGAACCCTATCGCTGATTTACTACGATCCAGCTCGTGTGGGTAGTCTGGGTGGCATTGGTAGTTTAGAAAGAGCATCCAAAAAGCCTGCAAGAAAATGGTTGTCCACCCAAGACACGTATAGTCTACATAAGCCTACTCGGAGACGTTTTCCAAGAAGAAGAGTGATCGTGAGCGGCATAGACGACCAATGGCAAGCCGATCTTGTCGATTTGTCTTCTCTCAAAAAAGAAAACAAAAATTACAAGTACCTTCTGACGTGCATCGATGTTTTTTCCAAGTTTGCGTGGGTAAAACCTTTAAAAGACAAAAACGGTAAATCTTTAAAGGAGGCCTTTGCACGGATTTTGAAGAAAGCGCAAAGAAAACCCAGAGCGTTGCAAACCGACAAAGGATCCGAGTTTACTAACAAGCTTTTGCAAAGGTGGCTGTCATCAAGAAACATACACTTTTTTACAACTCATAACGAAGAAACAAAAGCGAGCATCGTAGAACGTTTCAACCGAACAATCAAGACTCGTATGTGGCGTTATTTTACATCAAAAAACACGAAGAAATACATTGACGTTTTGAAAGATTTAGTTCACTCATACAATCACTCTTATCATCGTTCCATAAAACGCACGCCCGCTTCTGTGGGTTACGAAAATCAGGAAAAAGTTTGGCTGACACTCTACGCGGATAGTTCAAGAATCGAAGCTCCTAAACTGAGTATAGGAGATTATGTACGTATCAGCAAAACAAGAGGAAACTTTCAAAAAGGCTACCTCCCAAACTGGTCTGAAGAATTATTCATCATTACAGATGCTGTACATGGAAAACCTCCCTATTATAAGCTAAAGGATCTGGATGGGGAAAACATTGAAGGAACGTTCTATTCTCAGGAACTCCAGAAAGTAATTAAAGACAACGACGTGTACAAAATGGAGAATATTTTATCTTCGAGAAAGAAATCAGGAAAAAAGCAATTTCTTATAAAATGGTTGGGATATCCAGAGAAATTTAATTCGTGGATTGATGCCGAGAACATTGTTCGGTATGAGTAAGTGGTGTTTGTTCGGAAAGTTCGTCCCTAGAGCCAAAATTGTGTTTATCTGTCAGGTGATTGCAATTTACGCGATCATTTCTGCGAGTATTTACAATTTGAGTGTGGATTCAGACCAATCCTCTCTGTGGGTAAGTTTGCTATCGAGTTGTCTTGGGTATCTGCTGCCAAATCCGACAATTAACAAAGAAAAAAACGAAGAAAATGTTTTACATGATACTGCCGAGCAATAGCTCCTTTGATCATTTTCCGAACAACACATTATCGGATTATACGACCAAGCTTCCCCAGGAGATTCATCTCGAAGGCTCTTGGGAGGTTGGAGTCGCTGAAATCAGTTATCCTCGCACTTGGTACAATGTATCTGAAGGAGAATTCTGGTTAAATTATGAACATAAACGTCGCGTTGTCCGTGTAACTTTGAAGCCAGGATTTTACAGCTTTCCTAAAGATATTGTGGATGAATTGATGAAAGGATTTAGACAATATTATGGGGATGAAACTTTACGAGTTCGTTTGATGTACGAGGAATTTGCGAACAAAGTCCTGATTCAGGTGGCTAGAGGAAGAGTAACTCTTGGAAGAGATTTAGGAAACTTACTAGGTGCTCACTTTGAGGAATATACAAGTCCTACGACATATCACCCATCCAGAGAAATCGATATTTATTAGGGAACCTATTCCATCTTTGTATACTGTAACGTCATTGAACCGAGAATTGTTGGCGACATCATGACACCTTTACTGATGACCATCCCTATCGAAGGTTCCCATGGAGATTACATTCACAAGCGATTTGAAAAAATACATTATCACCCTTTAATACGCAAGAATTTTAGTGACATCCACATTGCTTTGCGAAACGACCAGGGTGACACACTAAAGTTTGAGAGAGGAAAAGTCACAGTCACTTTGCATTTTCGGAGAAGAAAGTTGCAACACGTTTGAAAAAAGATGAAGGTGAAATACTGTTGTAACCCGAAAGATTACGAAAACTACTATGTCACTCAACTCGGAAAGGGTATGCCTTATTATTCTGGAAGACAATTTCAGCGGGGGTATGGCCTCGGTGGTTTGTTTTCGTCCATTGGTCGTGCGGTTCTACCAATGATTAAGTCCGGGATAAAAACAGTGGGAAAAGAAGTGCTACGCTCAGGAGCCGAGCTTGCTTCAGATGCGCTGCAAGGTAAAAATTTAAAAAAAGCGGCGATCCATCGAGCCAAACAAAGTGGTTTCAACCTTCTGAAACGCATAGCCGCTCCTCTACCACCTGGGGAACCCGTTCAGCCTCCATTGAAACGTAGACGAAAAAGGCAGTCAGCTATAAAAAGATCTAAAAAATCTTCAACAAGATCAAAAGACATTTTCGGTTAAATGGCAAGTCTCATTCATCCGGCCTCTTGTGAAGGATTAAAAAGCGAACTCGATCTATTTGCTCTTCCAGCCACTCAAACTTCGGTAGACCATGGAAGGGTTGTTGAGCATCGGCCTACGTCGATTCTTTCGGAGAATAGTCCAGTGGAGTTTGTCATTTCTGAGGAAGGTGATTACTATATTGACTTGGCCAACACGTTTCTATACGTACGGGCTGCTGTGGTGAACGAAGACGGTTCAAATCTTGCAGATGGTGCAAACATAGCGCCAATCACGAATTTTCTTCACAGTCTCTGGTCTCAAGTAGATCTCAGTTTAAACAATACTCTGATTACTCAATCGAACAATACTTATGCATATCGAGCGTATATCGAGACGTTGTTGAGCTTCGGAAAAGAGGCAAAGCAGTCCCAACTCCTCGGCAACAAATGGATTAAAGACACCCCTGAGCATTTTGATTCAACAGCAGAGACCAATGCTGGGTTTACTGTGCGAAAATTAGAAGCTGCTGGAAGTCACGAAATGGATATGCTAGGAAAGATCCATTTGGACATGTGTTTTCAAAACCGTTATCTGTTAAACGGTGTGGAGATGAAGCTACGATTCATTCGATCCAAGAGCACTTTTTGTTTGCAAGGAGAGGGAAATTTCAAAGTTTCTTTGAAAGATGTTAGCTTGTACTGTCGGATATTGAGGCCAAGCGATGCTGTGCGCATGGGACACATCAAAGCCCTGCAACTGGGCTCGGCAAAGTATCCTCTTCGAAGAGTAGAAGTCAAATCCTTTACCATTCCACAAGGGAATCTTACTGCGATCAAGGAAAACTTGTTTTTGGGACAGTTACCTCAAAGAGTCGTGATTGGATTTGTGGACAACGACGCCTACAATGGAGTGATTGGTAAAAACCCCTTCAACTTTAAACACAACAACATCAATTTCATAGCTTTGTACAAAGATGGAGAGCAAATACCTTCCCGTCCTTTGCAGTCTGATTTTGCCGGCCGACGATTCATTCGCAGCTTTTTGTACACGGAAACAGGACAATATTATTTAGACGAAGGAATAGATTTGACTAAAAACGATTTTAAAGGTGGAAACGCCTTGTTTGCTTTTGACCTAACACCAGATTTAGGATCTTGTGGCGAAAATTTGAACTGGTTAAAAACGGAAACTTACGACTGGAAGTTCACTTTGCTCAAGCTCTACCTGCTACTGTTAACGCAGTTATCTACGCTGAATTTGACAACTTATTGCAAATCGACAAGTCACGCAACGTCGTTTTTGACTACAACGCATGAATTCCGATCAAATTGAGAGAATTTTAACTCAAGACCCCTATACCAAACACGTTTTCAAAGAAGTATGTCCTCGCGATCGATTACCTGCCTCGATATCTTATCCGAGCGCATTCGTTTTGAACACCGATCCGAGTTGGAGAAGAGGAGAGCATTGGATTGCCGTGTATTTTGATGAAAACAAGCGAGGAAAATTTATGGACAGCTATGGACTGAATCCTGAATTTTACAATTTTGATTCTTTTATGAATGAAAACGCTACTAATTGGTCATGTAACCCTAAATCGATTCAGAATCCTTTATCGGTTGTTTGTGGACATTATTGTGTACATTATATTTTGTACAGATGTCGTAATGTATCCATGAAAAAAATCTTGTCGCCTTTTACGTCGAATGTGGTTAAAAATGATTAAATGATCGAAAAGTTTATACAACATAATTTCAATGTCAAAATCGACTATGGGATTGATCAATTTCTTTCATAGTAACTTATCCTAATACTACAGGGCACATGTCTTGCGTAACGTTCGAACCCATATACCGGTTTTGCTGTGGACTCTCGCTAGATTAGCTGGTCTTTTTTGAATTACTGCATAATTATTTCGCTTGATTTTCGAATTACTGCATAATTATTTTGCTGTATTTTTGAATTACTGAAGAATTTTCTGCACATAGACAATAAAACACAAATAAAAGAGAATCATGTGGTCTGTTTTATTGGTAAAGTTGCACAGGCACAAAAAAAACATTCAAGAAAGAAAATATTAAGCGCATCCGTCATCTCTTTTTCTCTTCGTGATAGGAGTCGATTCATCCAAACGACAGGGCCTCTTCACTGGAATCTGTTGAATTTTTCTTCTTCGTGGATCCAGGATTAGATTTAGGATCGCGTTAAATTGCTTTTCTTCTTTTTCTGAAAGACCTGCTTTCGAAAATTCAAAGCCAGAGCTCTTTTCACATAGATAGAGTACATATCGCGTAGGAGCAAGAACGGCATCTACGTCGAACTTGATCTGGAGTCCATCCACCGCCACTACTCTCCTCATAGTCTCGACGTGTTTCATTACATCACAGTTTTCGTCATTTTCTTCTTTAACCCAAAACAAGACAGTGACGTAATTGAGCAAACCTTTGGGTGACTTGAACGCAATGTAAGGCACGTCATCTAGAAGCAGTTTGATAGACCGTAGCAGTTGCTCCGAGGAAAACGATACTTTTCCCTCACGGATTGTGACAACTGCTTTTCTCATGTTTGGGCATTCACTCGGGATACCAAATCTGGATGAAACGATGTGAGCAAATTTTTTTCTTATACCCCTGGCCATCGCTTGCATAGATCGCGCTCTCTCTAGTAAATCTTGATTCTCATGCAGCGCTTCGTAACACGAGGTATACGGTCGAGCATCGACTGGAACAATTTCTTCAGCTTGTCTTTCGAGTTGATCAGCCATTTCGGTATACGTCTCCATTTTTTGTTTGAATAAAGTTTCAAAATATCAGCTCTTTTTATACACCTTTTTTTCTTTGTTTTCGACATGTCAGAACTTGTCTGTCGCCAAAAAAAAATTCCACCTTACACCCCCTGCACCTTCTGTATTGAAAAAATCGAAGCACCTCTTGCACCGCTGGAAGTGCTGCACCGCTGCACCGTTTTTGCACCGCTTGAAGTGCTGCACCCTGCACCGCTTTGCACCTCTTGCATTTCGCACCTCTTGCACCGCCTGTATTAAAAAAAATCGAAGCACAGCTTGCACCGCTTGAAGTGCTGCACCGCTGCACCGTTTTTGCACCGCTTGAAGTGCTGCACCGCTTGCACCTCCGGAAGTGTTTGCACCGCTTGAAGTGCTGCACCGCTTGCACCTCCGGAAGTGTTTGCACCGCTTGGGGGTCGAATCCCGCACAGTACACTACTGATAAATGCTTCCACACTTGGAGCTATTGCCTGCAATGATACAATTTTGTAATTCCAATATTTATTTTTTCTTCCCTGCAATGCAACAAAATCCGTATAACTACGAAGTTACACGGCTTTGCAATACAGTAGCCTACTCCCCTTTTTCAAACTTGTTTATAAACTCCTGATGCTACTAATAATGTCTGTGAAATATACCAGTAGTGACGTGAAACGATCTAAACGTGATTTAAGAAGGTCAAGCACTGAATACGATCTTTTACCGCTAGTAATAAGTGTTTGATTTCAGAAAAAACACCCCCGCTACGCCTGAAGTGCTGGTACTGCAGAGAGACTGGGATGTTTTTTTGGCAAGGGCTTTCTGCAAAACATCCAGCTAGTGCGTGCGCCTTCTGTCTCCATGCGCAGTTATGTGGGTACCAAACTCGTGTTAGACTTTCGCATCAAAAAGATTATACGCGCATCAGTGCTGCAAACTCGATCGATTTTTAATCGAATTCAAGTTCGAGTTTAAGAGATATTTGCAAATCCGAGTTCAAGTTCGAGTTCTAAGAATTTTATTTTTCGAGTTCGAGTTCGGCGAGTTCGAGTTCAAGTTCGAGCTCGCAGCCCTGGACTTTGTAGGTCGCAATGGCATGAACAAATAAACGACATGCAGCTTTTCTATTGGTAAAATCATAACTTCAATTTACACCAATTGTGACTACTTGAACAACAAACTATACTTCGTAGTGATCTTTTATTTTTTTTCAACAATTTAATTATCTTTTTAATGAACTCGAACAGTTTTATGCGAGTTCAAGTTCGAGTTCAGAAAAAATATTTTTTCAAGTTCAAGTTCAAGCTCGAGTTGGGCAAAATGATCGAGTTCTTTCGAGTTCGAGTTCGCAGCCCTGATGCGCATCTACTCTACAGCGTCTCGGCATCAAGCTCTATTCTAGAATAGCTACACCAACAGCCTGCAGATCAAGAAGCTCAGAGACGCAATTATTTACAGGCAGCGCTATCAATGTTAATTGAGTTTCCGAGATAAATTTGTAATTATGAGTAAATAAACAATTTGGTGAAAGAAAGCGAGGAAGGTCAAAGCGAAGATGGATGGGTTTGGTGAGAGAAGACATGGAGATGGTTGGAGCAAGAGAGAGAGAGAGACGAAGTTGACCGAAGGAGAAGACTTTCGCGGTGAGGCGACCTCAAATAGGGAAAAGCCGAAAGAACAAAAAGAAAGAGTAAATAAGCAATATTGGTCCTTCCCCAAAATACAACTTGTTATCAAAGCCAACGCCAAAAATTGAGCTGTTTTTGCGTGAGCAGCGAGTCGTGTTTTATGCAGTTGGGATTTTTACTTGAAAAAATAAGTGACGCCCGTCATATCCTCAAATGGATAGCTTTTGGCAAGCGGTAACAAAAAGGCATCCCTGGTGAAGGTAGCCTTTGATTTTTACTCACATTACTTTCAATAACAATTCTAAAACGTGCCTATTTGTGTTAATTTGTATGGGGTTCGCAACAACAAATAGCTTAACTTAGGGGTCCGGGACTTGAAAAAGGTTGAAAACCACTGTTTTAGAGGGACGTGAGTTCAGTTAATTACAGACCATAAACCCTTGGTTGCTGTGACAGGAGCTCGCATGCATGACGCTACTGTTATGCAGTCGAGATATTTAGCATATATTTCTGAGTTCACTGGTGACGTACAATATATTCCGGGTTCCGAAAATATGGTGGCTGATTGTTTGTCTAGACCGCATGCTGAGTTAAACAACATTTATGAAGAAAGCAACGGTATTGATCTGAGTAAAATCGCTATTTAGCAGATGTCTGATTCTTCAATCTTAAACTTGTTAGACGGTGTACATTCCCTTCAAATTGTTAAGCGACCCGTGTCCCGTAATAGTAATGTGATGATTCTTGGTGATTGCTCTACTAGCCAGTTCAGACCCTTGGTTCCAGAATTGACAGACGCAACGTTTTTGACGTTTTACATGGTTTATTTCATCGCGAGATAAAGGGTACACAGAAGTTGATCGCGTCACGTTTGGTTTGGCCGCGCATGAAGGTTGATGTTCGAGATATGGTTCGCGCGTGCATTGCTTGTCAACCAAGTAAAGTATCCAAACACAATCGAGCACCAGTGCAAAAATCTAAAGCTCCAGACGCGCGTTTTGAGTCAATTCATGTCGATATTGCTGGCCCTTTGGAGGTTAGCTCAGGCTACAGTTATCTTTTGACTGTCATCGATCGATTTAGCCGTCAGTTCGAAGCTATTTCGTTCCGCCTCGTCGCGCAATATGGTGTATCATTTATACGCTGTTTTTTTTACATATTTGTTGATGCTCGGCAATAAATGACTACTACTACTATTCCCATGCAGGAAGTTACTGCAAAAAGTTGCGCTGATAATTTTCTTTTACTTTGGGTAGCGAGGTATGGCTGTCCGAAAACCATAACTTCAGATCGGGGACGGCAGTTTACGTCCCAGTTGTGGCATAAGCTCGCAAATTTTCTTGGTGCAGAGCTCATTCATACCACTAGTTACAACCCTAAGACCAATTGATTCGTGGAACGTTTTCATAGGTCCCTCAAGGCTTCTTTACGTGCTCAGGCTAATTCAACAAATTGGTGTTGTAATCTCGGGATTGTTTTATTGGGCCTTCGTGCCGTTTATCGGGAAGAGATGGATTGTTCTGTGAGTGAAATGACGTTGGGTTGTGCTTTGCGTCTACCGGGGGAGTTCTTTGGGAAATATGAGCGCGATGACGAAGTGACGCGCACGCAGTACCGATCTGAATTAACGCAAAATCTAAAAAATCTCAAACCTACTTTGCCCAGAGACCGCAATTTTCGGAAAATTTATCTTCATAAAAAATTGGATAATTGTACGCACGTGTTTATAAGAGTTGACGCAACCAAATCTCCATTGCAGCGCTCTTACAAAGGCCTTTTCAAAGTTCTACGCAAGCAAGATAAACTTTTTACTTTAGACCTACTCACTCGTACTGACCATGTGTGCATTGACCGCCTAAAAGCAGCACAGTTATTACATTCAGCTTTAATTGGCCCCGAATCGAATGGGTCTGAGGGGGATAATAACCTTGCTTCAGATAATTCTTCAGAAAATTTGTCTTTTCTTTACACGTCAGGATTGTTTCATTCATCCGAGCAAGAACGACCTTCGGTGCCAATAAATCGGTATGGCAGACGAATTCGGCTTCCTGCCAGGCTTTGTGATTGATTTTTTTTTCCTTCTTCCCGTGTCGCGCAGAGGCATAGAATTGCGTCACCGGTCTAACCGCCGCGTCGTAGACGGCGACTAAAACAGTTGAGGAGCTCCTTCTATAAGCTTTTCTCTCTCTTTGGTCATGGCTTTGCACTGCCTTGCTCTATTTTAAACTTCCAGCTTGAGCCTGGATGTGCCCTGGGCGAGCGACCCCGCATCTCCAGTCCCACGCCGTTTCTACTTCATTTTTTTCTGTTGTATTCTATTTTCAGGTCTCCTGTTTTTTTGCTTGGTTTGTGGTGACATGGCGGTGTGGCTATATTGGCCTGGGTAACTTTGGTAATAAAGGTTCAGTGGTGTTTGGTTGCTGTCTATGAGAGCAGTTTCTTTGGAGCGGTCGAAATGTCTAAACTCCAGTCATTGTGCTGATCTGTTCTGCTTGAGGTGGCTTTCTCCTTTGAATACCACCTCTTTCTTTTCCCTTTTCTGCCATGGTCAATAGCTGTTTTTCTCTATACTTGATTCAGATTGTCTCACCGTCATATGGTCGTGTTGTTTGAGAATCTAATTACTACTTTTCACGTATGTCCAGCGGCTTTTCGCTGCGCTGCAAACAAATTTTTTCGCACGTGTTCCCTTCCGACTAAGCGTGCAATGCTTGCCTTACTTTAAACTTTTTTCGCACCAGCTTTTACTCTGTCCGGGAGATGTCGCTATTTGTTCGCAAAGCTTATGTGATTTTCTTAACAGCTTTTCTTTCAGGACCTCAGGTTGCGCTTGGGCGTCACGTCACGCCTTGCATACTGTTCAATAGTCATTTTCTGGTGAAGCAAGATAACACACGCGGCTCTATGTGAGCTCGCAACAGGTCGCTAACTCCGTGTTTTGTGCATGTGATTTGTAACGCCATGTTTCTCTGATAATACCATTGTGTTAACTTAAGTAATGTGAAATTTCGTGCCACTTTCAGCTATTTTTTTCCTCTTTTGTTAGATACACATCGCTCCTCATTCCTTTTCGATCACGATCCTCGAAGTGTTGCACCCTTCTCGGCTCTGGGCGGGGGCCATGTAGCGACTTCCACTCGCTACACTTCAACTTATATTACAATTGGATCACGCTTTGGAACATGCGTCTATTCATCATACACCGCACCATCGATGACGCCTCGAAACGGATGACAATTTCCGTCGTTAACTCTATTACTGGAGGCCAATTTATACATCTGTAACGAGCAAGTGTTTATCTTATGCTCCGCCTCCCTTCACGAACTTTGGGACTGTCTACGAACGCTGCAAACTTTATAATTACGAATAACAGCCGTATATTTGGGAGTAATTATTTTCCCCTCACCGTATTTTAATAACTTATAGTAATTCCATTTCTTAATCCGGGATTGTTGTGAGCATTATGACGTTTCGCACGTGCGAGATCTGATATAAAACCCAGGGCGTCATTTTTTCGCTTTCTTTCGATGTGGAACTCTGTGATATATGTGCTTCATTGACGAATCGTGGTTGTGGACAACGTGGTTTTATATCTACTTTAATCTGAATTATATTGGTGGTGAAAGGACGAGTGGATTGAATTTTGAGTGAAGGCAGCATTGGCGGACGGTTAATAACATGAACTCTGGTTTTAACCAAGCCAGACTCAAATCAACCTTAACGCTTCAGTTTCATCAGGAAGTCGAACCGTTGAATTTTTCCGGTTCAGGTTCGGTTTGGGTTCAATAACAGTTTCAAATTTCGGTTCAGTTCCGGTTAAGGTTTAGATAAATTGAAACGCTTCGGTTTGGGTTCGCTCCAGTAAAAAATATTTCAAAACCGGTTTATAAAGTTCCGGTTCAGGTTCGCAGTAAAAAAGGTATAACTCTAGTAACACAATTTAAAAAATGAAACGTACAAAGCAATTTTTCGTCGCATTGACTGGCCAATACAATGCATAAAATGATTGTAGTAAAGCCAATTTCGAGATACCGGTAATTAAATTGTTACTATGCTCTGACACCAGCGGCCCATTCAATTCAGACATGTCAGATTGCTTTCAGCAAAAGGTTCCAGATCGGACCTCAAAAAGGTTCTATATAATTCCAAATATTAGAATTCAAACCTCTTGTCTATACTTCACCTTTTAGGCTAACTTGAAATCCTGAAATAGGCTATATATAGTCCGCACCGGTAACTGATAACAGCAGGTTAGCATATGACCACTAGAGTTATGACAAAAACAGTTTTTTTAGAATTTTAACGGGCGTGCTACGACAAAAGGTGAACTTTTTAATATGTATCATGATATTGATAACAATTTTTGAAAATTTTGAAAAAATCTCCCGCACCGACGAATATTTCTGACCCCACCTACCCCTATTTTTGAAGTTTATAAAAATAAACACCATAGACAGATGCCCCTCATAGTTACTTATTACACCTTTTTAAAAAAAGATGTCATAATAAAAAAATGAAGCATAAAATCTAAAAAAATTCAAAAATGGGGGTAGGTGGGGTTAGAAATATTCGTTGGTGGGGTAGGTTTTTTCAAAATTTTCAAAAATCGCTATCAATATCATCATACATATTAAAAAGTTCATCTTTTGCCATAGCAGGTCAGAACATTTTTTTGTCATAACCCTAATGATCACATTATTTTACTGCAACTAAAAAAACATTTAGTTTTAGCTAAAGAAACCTAAACCTGCCTAGCAGTCTAGCGCTGACAAGTATACGGGTAGGTCTGTTTTTAGTAAACTCATTACCTGGGTATAGGGCAACCAAACATTCAGCTGTAATCTAAGCAACATTTGGAGTTGGCCTGTTTCAGTGAGTTGACTACCTGGGTATCGCAATACCACCATCACTAGTCAAGTAGTCACTACAGTTCTGACGTCTGAGTTACCAGTATCATAGTCCTCATAGCTCCATTAAGCTCTCTGACTTAATCAGTCTAGTCTCTACCGTATCAAAGATTTCCAAAAATTCAAAACAATTTCCAAACTAAGAAAAACCAACATCGTGAAGATCAGCCCACGACTTGCCTGACAAACTTTTATGGTAAAATCAAAGTTTTTTTTTTTTATTTAACGCAGGATATAAGTTTGGAACATCCTTTCCTTTTCAATGGCGTGCGCCCGCTGTTAATCAAAATACCCAAGTCGCGGCCGCGCACTTTTCACAGTTTCATCAGAAGAGAGAGCGCTCTTTTCTCTCTTTCTGGTAAACATTTTATGCTTGAAAATGATTTTTCGACCAAAATAGTGTGATGAGCCAAAAAAAGGTTTTCTTTTCCAAAAGTTGGAAGAAGTAGATTTTATCCTGCGCGTGCTAGAAACTGTAGATTTCGCATGTGCGTTGTCCCAAATTCTGGAACGTTCCAAAAGCATCACTTTAGTTCTAAATATAGTACCAGGTTCCAAATCGAAAATTTTGGTTCTAAGCGCATGATTTTAGTTCTAGATCTAAAACAAATAGTTCCAATCTGAAAACACTGATTCAATTCACAGGTAGCGTTAAATTAGTGTTAAAGCGCTTTGTTTAGTCTGTTACGCGTATACTACGGGACCGGGTATATCAAACATAAAAGACTTCTTCACCATCCATGCATTACTTGCATAAGTGACTAGTATTTTGAATTCGAACCAGCTTCAAAGTGATGCGAGTGACTTCACGGAGCGAGCCGCTTTTTAAATCGGTTTGGTTAAGGTTCGCAAGTACTCACATTATTCGGTTCAGTTCCGGTTCGCTCTCTGCGATTTTGAAAAATGCGGTTCGGGCTCGGTTATGGTTCGACAAAAATAGCGTAAAACCGGTTTATAAAACTCCGGTTCGGGTTCGGTTCGACTCCCTAATTTTTATTTTATCACAATCAAAAAGTTACTTCAAATTTTCAAGTCGTCGCAATCATTACTTAAGTAAGTAATAGGCAGAAATTTTACTTAAGTAATTACTTGTTTGAGCCCAGCACTACCAATAATGATGTAAAACCAAGGCCAGCTTGCTTGCGTTTATTGTACCTGCTCAATCTGTTCAAAGAGCACATTGTCATGAATCAATCAATCAATTTATTTTATTTGTTGCAATATTTAAACCAGCAAAACCATTTACAAACAAGAAAGATATCAAAAATACAACTGGAGACAACGAAACGACCATTCGGTCCTCTAAAGTCATTTGCCACCATGAGCAATTAACTCGGAAAATATTAACTAAAACATAATTTTAAAGCAAACACAAATAATAATAAGGCACAAAGCTTA
Organism: Trididemnum miniatum; assembly: GCA_964006365.1. Classification (NCBI taxonomy): domain Eukaryota; kingdom Metazoa; phylum Chordata; class Ascidiacea; order Aplousobranchia; family Didemnidae; genus Trididemnum; species Trididemnum miniatum. Next base: position 12,497,815 of record OZ023238.1, read on the forward strand.
AAAGAAACACAAAAACAATCACTAAATAGGCCTACTGTACACACAGAAAAAATACTATAGTGTGAATTTGCTTGTATACTATAAATTTACACATACAGTACAATATAAAATATGTCATCCTGATCATAGTTCAGTATTGTTTGCAGTGGCGAAAGCAAGCCGGAACGGTCCGGTACGCCGTTCGGGTAAATGATTTGCGGCCGAAACGCCGTACCGGTAAAAGATTTTAAATCAAAATCCAGCCTATAGCGCATTCCACTACTCAAATCAACAGAAAAAAAAAATTCAAGAAGTAGTAGTAGTATTCAAATTTATTCAAGAGATGCAAAAAAGTAAGAAAAGCAAACAAGCAAAACAAAATACACTTTCACAAACATATGAAAAAAAAGATAACGCATCTCGAGGGGGACTGCGAAGTGACCGATAAAGGTCTTCAAGTCAAGCAGCCACCCAGAGAATATGTCAGTCGCCATATTTAAGGCGACAGACATAAATCGTCATACATAATGCTTAGAGTACATTAGGTAAAAAAGAAAAAAAAATTTTTTTGAAATTCGTCGTTTTATTCCTGTGCAATGTGCATAGCTTTCCAGTAGGTGATTTTTTATGCTAATTTTAAAGTTTTGGTAGGGTTGTTTTTTTAGATCAGGGTTTAATGAGTTCCAAATTTTAACTCCTTGAAACCTCAGAGATCTTTGACAGCGGCAGGTAGAAAACTTGGGAAGATAAACATTATTTTTTGATTTTGACCTGAATTGTCGATCGTGGATTTTAGAAAGTGAACTGAAGAAGGTTAAAAAACACGGCGGAAGCATGTTCTTGGAATATTGATGCATACGCTTAGCAATCTCATAAGTGTACAGGTCCTCAATTTTATGAACATTTAAGTTTTGAAATTGTGGCGTAATGGAGGAACGCTTATCGGAGTTGGTAATAATGCGAATGGCTTTATTTTGGAGAATTTGCAGTTTGTTAAGGTAAGTTTTAAATGTGCTATCTCAGATTGGGAGTCCGTATAAAAGGTGGGAATGCACGAGGGCATGATAAAGGAGAAGAAGGGTGGACGAGGGAAACAGGAACCTTAGCTTGCCAAGAATTCCTACAAATCTGGATACACGTTTTTCGAGGCTGAGAATATGAAGTTGAAAATTTAACTTGTAGTCTAAAATAACGAAGAGATATTTATGGTAATCAAGTAAAGAAATATTTGCGGTAATATAAAGTAAGTTTAATTCTGGTTGAGGAGTATTCAGTTTAGGAGATACGATAATTGCTTTAGATTTCTCGGGGTTGATTTGCAGTTTATTAGCACAGCACCATTGATTCAAGTTACGCAGTTCAGAATTACATTTGATTTCAAGCTCATTTAGTGCGGAGTTCTTTACAATTAAACAAGTATCATCTGCAAATAAACGGGGTTGACAGGTGATAGCATTTGGAAGATCATTAATATAAATAAGAAAGAGGAGCGGGCCTAAAATAGATCCTTGGGGTACTCCTATACTAATAAGTTTAGAGGAGGATTCAATATTATTAATTGAAACAAACTGCTGTCGATCAGACGAATAACTTTCTATTAATGTGTAAGCAGGGCCTCGAATGCCATAATGAAGGAGTTTATGGAGCAATATTCGGTGGGATACAGTATCACACGCTTTACGGAGATCCATCAGGAGAAGGGCTCTAAATTTGTTCTGTTCAATTGCATCATATCCTGGAGTAATAACATCTAGTAATGCGTGAAGTACGCTACGTTTTTCTCTAAAGCCGTACTGATAGTCATAGAAGATTTTTTGCTTCTCCAAAAAACTAACGAGTTTATTTTTTATGACTTTTTCTACCACTTTTGACAAGCATGGCAAAAGTGAGATAGGGCAATAATTATCGACTAAATTTTTGGAACCGGATTTATAAATGAGAATAACTTTTGCAGTTTTAAAAATTTTTGGAAAAATTCCAAGTTCAAACATCAAGCCAAAATAGAGGGACAATGTGGGGGCTAATACTTCATTTCCCAAGCGCAAAAAAAAAGATACGTCTTCACAACCTGAGGCTTTGTGAATGTTAAGCGAATTTATGGCATTGAAGACTTCGATTGGTTGTGAGGGTCAAGGACTATGGTCAGGGATACAGAACTTTTCAAAAAAGATTTGAAATCTGGGTTTTCGTAGGCGCTGGCACTTTTAGTTATTGAATGACCTATTTCAACAAAGTAGTTATTGAAGTGTTCAGAAATTTCATCAGGATTGACAATTTTGGCGTTATCGACTTTTATTGTGGTGGGAGAGGAACGTTTTGAAGGAATGACCGAGTTAATAAATCTCCGAAATTCTTTGGGATTATTTTTCTTATCATTTATTGCCTCATTATAATAAAGTTTTTGGCAAGGTTTTTTACTCTAGTTAGTTTGTTGGCGTATTTTTTGTAATATAATTTGCCGAATTCATTGTTACCGAGAAAAAAGTTTTTATATAATAATTGTTTATTTTTGATAGAGGTTGGTAGACCTTTAGTGAGCCAGGGTTTACTTTGGATTCTTTTTTGCTTTCGGGAGGCAGTATGAAGGGGTGCATGTTTCTCAATTACCTCGGAAATTGTTGTGATCAGGTTGTTGAAGTAAAAATCAAGCGAAGAAGATGTTAGGGAAGAGTTCGTTATGTCATAGATTAAGGGCAACAGAGATAATTGTAAGTTAGTACGGAATTTAGAGCTATCAACGGAACGATAATTGCGACAGGCGTACGTATTTCTAATGTTATTAGTATTTTTTAATTTAGGGTTAGTAATCGAACAGCAAATGGCATAATGGTCAGCCAGTTTATACAAGAAAACACCTGGTTTGATTACAGATTCGTAATCATTGGTGAGAATGGGCTGATTGGGCTCACTTTTATTAAACAAATTTATTTTTGTATAAAATTAGCCTAATTTCAAAACTTTTTATCGAAATCAAAATTCTTAAATGCGAACAGCTTTTCAGCCTTTTGTTCAAAGTGCCCGTAAGCTAAATAACCGGGTTTGTTTGAGGGTCTCGTCTGCTGCCCATAAAATTCCAAAGTTTTCCAGAACCCGCCTAGACTAGGCATTATTTTTACAAAAGTTTGGCCACATTGACGTAGAAATTGGTATTTTTATGAGAGAAATTAGGCCTATTTGGATTATGGCAGCAGAGATGGAAAAATTTACTCAGTGGTTTGAGCAAACCAGCACAAACTGTGTCATCACAATCTAAAATTTTCCTTCGCGCGAATGATAGCCTGATTTTAATGACGACGTAACCAGTAACCCACTAGCCCAGGGGTTCATAAACTGGGGAACGCGAAACGCTTGCAAAGAGGGCGCGAAAACTTTTATCAAATGTTTTTCTCTCAGTGGGAGTTTGATTTGATGCTTCCGTCACCGAATGGTGAAGCATATGGCGTTAATTGTTTCTATTTATTGTGCGTAATATCCATCAGACAAAATATTTTACAGCTTTCATTAACGCAACAGCAGCTATTTTATAGTTCGTTAAAATTTAAAGTTGTGGGTATAATTAAAACGTTTGAGATTTTGTGACCGGATAAGTGGATACCTAAGACTCATTTGCTTCTTTTTATCAGCAACTACAAATTTTGTTTTTACTTTCACCACTGTTCTGGGCTTCTGGCGCAGTACCGGTTATAAAAATTTTCTACTTTCACCATTGATTGTTTGAGCAAGAGTTTTCTATGCTCTTTTTTAAAATTAAGTTCGGTAACTTGAAAAAAGTTTAGCCCTGCAGTGGTAGGCAGTAACCAGTTATTTTTGTAACTATAGTTACTTCTTCAGTAATTATAATTTCGTTTCGTTTCTGCAAAAGTAACGGAATTCCTTTATTATTCTACCCTGAGGTAGGTTACACACAATACAATCATGTAACAGTGGAAAACTGAGAGAGAAGAAGAAACGAAAGTTTGCAAAGTCATCGCTCAATTAAAAGTCATAATTTTCTTCCGTTCGCCTCTGTCTTCACACAAACGCTTCAGTTCTCCATAAGAATTAACACCTGCTTTCTGCTTGAGATCGTCCTGCCACACCACTCGTTTTCTCTCTCTCGTTCTTTTACCTTTGATCTTCGTTTCGAGGATGTTAATGAGAATGCTACTGTGTCGGTGTTGAACTGTTGATGCTCCACGTAGTTGCCTTTCCAAAGAGTTATTGTGTCAAATAAGCAGCGTTCTTCATTCGTTCTTATCAGCTCATCGTCATTTATCACTCCACTTGATGTTCCTAATTCTTCTCCAGAACCATACTTCTGCGGCTTCTAGAAACCTCGCGTCACAATATCGGAGTGTCCAGCTCTCACAACCGCACAGCAGGGTACTCCAGCAGTACCGGTATGTCTTGACCGTACGTTTCTTGAAATCAATGCTGTTTGATGTCGCGGTCACCTTTTGAATTTTCTTGAAGTAAGACTGTTGTGCTTGCGAGAGTCTTGCTCGTATTTTTCTCGCACACCGTCCATCACTTGTTACGATGGAGCCTAAGGTACTTAAAACTATCAACTTTCTCCAGAACCTCATTTCCGACGCGAATAGTAAGTGACTGGTTTCGCGAACAGGTAACTAGTAACGCGAATTACTACTACGTATTCGCGTAACTAGTTACCAGTTTAAAACTTTAAAAGCAGAGGTTGGCAGCGCCAGTCATAAAAGCTGCGCCGCAAGTGCACGCGCAACTACTGTAAAATTGTTGCGCCGCAAGCATTTCTGCAAGCGCCAAACTGTGAAAGTTTGACATTTTGAAAAGAACAGTTCTAGTCGACGCACTGCTACAAGGATGGGCGCAATAGAAAAATTAAATATTCTAAAATATTGCAAAATAGTTTTTGAAATTTGCGCCGTTTCTGCTTTATTCGATGCTGTGTTGCCCAGACGCAAGCCTCGAAAATGGGCACCGTCCTACGGCGTAGCCAGGTAAGTGTTTAACCCTAAAGTATTTCAAGTAAGTTATTAGCGGTAATACAAGCATTTACGTCGAATTATACCCACGGCGAAAATGGGCAGTTTTTAGCGACATGACCAAGCGGTACCGCGCGCTGGCGACAGATTCTACGTGACGGATTTGATTGGCACCTGGAGCCGATCGCGTTTGACATATTTACCGGGTCGCTGCTGACTCGAAGTGCGCAAGCTCACTTAATTTGCAGTCTCCTCAATCCCTGTTGAATTTTCAGTTCAATAAAATTAGCAAATAACCTACTGTATACAAGACTATGATACATCATGCGCAAGACATTTTCAGTAACATAACTTCTTAGTTTATAAAATATTCCAGAACATTTTGCAAGCTGCAATGACAACATGACTCTTTAACATAAAATGACCAGTTAAGATTTTCATCAATAAACAATCCCAGGTTATTTTCAAATTATATTGAACTGAAAATTCAACAGTGATTAAAGGAGACTGCGAAGTGAGTTTGTGCTCTTCGAGTCAGCAGCCACCCGTTATATACGTCAAACGCGATCGGCTCCAGCCGAGAATCGAACCCGTCACGTAGGATCTGTCACCTGCGCGCGGTACCGCTAGACCATGTCGCTGACAAAGGAAAGGTCGAGCACGCAGCCAAAACAGTCTCCGGCACAACCAAGTGCTTTTACAAACTGCTTCATTAGTCCAAGTTTGATATGCAATGGTGGTAGTTTAATGTTTTTCCGATCAACCAGACGGTTGCTTATATTTTTTCTCGAGGTTCATAGTATTTCTTGATGGCGATTGTTTTCTTGCCCAGTGCACTTCGTGTGCTCCACAGTCAAGTAGCATAAAAAAGCAGGGATATTTATACTGTGACCTCCTTGCTTTCCCAATAAAAAATTCACCATTTTCAAATCTACACAAATTAATCTCTGGTGATCGCAGTATTTCAATCTTTCAAGCACAATCTTGATATTTGAGAAGTTCTCCTTTAGAACAACAGAGTGCTCTATAGGGATGGATCCATATTTGTTCCTGGTGTGGAGTGAAACACACTTTAGACTTCTTTTCAAGCTATCGATGAAAGTCTCCGATCGATTGAATGATATGCAAATAAACCCATAGCAAGAAGAAGCCCTGCACCATCTGTGCAGTAAACAAGCTAGCCATCAGAGTGGAAATACTCTTTAAATTTACCCTTCTTTCGGTTGCAGTACAATGAAACGTTTGTTCTGGTTTTGAGAAGATGTTTCTCCTGTCGTCTGGAAGCCAGCAGTTCAGCAGATTGCTTAGTAAGATATCAATGTCTATGCTTCTTATCCGTCAAGTGTCGAGAAACTCTACTTGTCTGCACTGGCTGTGCTGTTCACCCTGCTTATGTAGCTTTTGTGAAAGAGGGGAGTACTCCTCCTCGGAAACTTCTAACACTTATATATGTACATAGGTTTTTTACACCGAAAGGATGTTTTAGTTTTCAAAACAAAAGCATCAGTCTTGCTTGCTTTATGGCACTATAACAAATAATACGGCTCTTTGTTTATATTTCGCAAACATGCTTAAAAAGTGTGCACTGGAAACAAATTTTGCGCAAAATACATGGCGTATATGGCGTCAAACTAGTGAGTGAATGAACAATCTTTGTGTAATTTATCAATATGGAGCATGCAGATTGCAAAAAAACGTGATGTGATACAGCAAATACAAGTTCAGATTCGGATTCAGCACCCTCAAATCACCTTAAATCAGTTTTCAAAATCCATGCAAAAAAAAGAAATTTTTTTGTTGACCAGTGTTATATAACTGTTGCCTCTTTCTAGATTTATCTAAAGCGTTTGACACAGTCACCCACCAGATGTTATTGAGAAAACTTGAGCATAATTTTGGGATACGAGGCTACGCGTAAGAAGAAATGAAAAGCTATTTAAACGATCATTTCCAATACTCTCAAATTAACAAATCTACCTCCACTTTATCCCAAATAAACTGTGGTGTCCCTCAAGGTTCCTCCTTGAGCCCTCTCCTTTTTCTAATGTATATAAATGGTCTGCGTTTAGCATCAAATTTCTGTACTACTCTGTTTGCTGACGATACGTATTTGAATATGTCTGATAACAATTTAAACTGTCTAGAAAATAGAGTTAATGATGAATTAGTAAAAATTGATCAATGGTTTAAAAAAAACAACTAACGCTTAACTATAAGAAGTCTTGCTATATTTTAGTCAATAAGCAACCTCAAATAACAATCAACGAAAATTTTAAAATTAATATTAATGATAATCCTATACTTAGGACAAACTCAATCAAATACCTGAGTTATTTATTTATTTTATATACGTTCCAAAAGGAAAAAGCAGGGGTATTTGGTGGGCCTCAGATCAGAACATTGCTAAGGTACCACCACTTTGTGACTGCACTGATCACCGTTGAGGCTCGAGCTTAGAATGTATTTGCTGATAAGATTCATAACTTTCTTGGCTGAGAGATAGTGGAAGAGCTTCTTCTCAGTCTGCAAAAAGTACGCAGTAGAATAAGCATTGAATCGCAATATTTGCATACCCGCCTAAGTGAGTTTCTCAATAACCTTGGTGACGTAAACGAGGAACAGGGAGAGCGTTTCCATCAAGACATTACAAAGTGATGGAGGAACGTTACCAAGATTGATGGAACTGCAACATGATGGGAGATTACTGCTGGAGTTTGATGAAAGGTATTCTCCTACATGCAGTTCATAAGAGATAAGCAAAAAAAAAGGAAAATTCATAAATTTCGTGATTGCTTCTTTGCGCGAAGGTTTTCATTGGATCTATACCACACCGCAAATTATTTTAAAGTACTAACGTATATAACTGTTTCGAATGTTGTACCTGTGTTCTAAGTTGAAAATTGCGAATTCTATTTTATGAAAATACGCGCAAGACGAAAAAAAAATCACCATTCCGTGATTGTCTTCATCGGTGATAGGCTTAATGATTCAGATTGCAATTTTTTCAAAGTATTTCCCTTAATTTAGAGCTTATTTACTTTGATCAAAAATCCTTAAAAAGTATGCGAGCTTAGTAAGAGTTTAAGAAATGCACTCTTAAGGAGGTAGGTTCCTTCTGTAGCAATCATGATCCCATTTATGGGTGCATGAACGCAGCGTAAATTGTTCAAGATTTTGGAAAAAATGTTATTTTTTTTGAAATGTTGCTTTTATATCCCAAAAACTTGACGTGATAGGCAAAAACTAACGCCAGATTCGAATTCAGCGATCTCAAATTACCCCAAATCCGTTGAAAAACTCCATGCAAGAAAAATCGTGTTGACCAGTGTAATCCTTTATCAACGTTAATCATCAAGCCGTTGTGAATATTAGTCACAGCATGCATCGTAGATGAATTTTTCCGAAATCCATATTGATCTTTCGAGAGTAAGAAGTCATATTTTTCAAAATAGTTGATGATACGAATAAATAATAATTTTTCAAAAATTTTGCTAAATTGTGAAAGAATCGAAATTGGTCGATAGTTAGTTGCTTCGGCAGGATTGCCCTTCTTAAAAACTGGAATCACTTCTGCGATTTTAAGATCGTCTGGAAAAAACCCAAGTTCAAGACAAGAATTAAAAGTTTTTCTAAGAAATTTGGCAATTGGAATTTTGGAAATTTTTATAAAACTAGTTTCAATGTCGCAATTTCTAATCGCTTTTTTATCCTTTGTTTGAGTTGTAGTTGAGCCTTGGTTTGAGCGGTGATTGCTCCTCTGCTGCACTGCTTTCTGTTGAGTGTGGTGATTACACAGTTGTTTCGTATGGCAGCAATATCTCTTTTCAATCTAAAGTTCATTTTTTTGCTCTATTTGATCGACAGATGCTCAAATTGCATGATACTGAATTTTCCTGCAGCTTTAGAGAAAAAATGTTAAAAATTGTTTTACATAAAATAACATATTAAGAGGCATAATCATTTTCCTGCTGAAAAATCATTACAAATAAATGGTCGCCCCTCGTATTTTAGTAATACAATAAGCAAGATATGTTAATTTTGCTATTAGGGAGAACTCGAAAACTTCTAGGGGTATGTACCGGGGGGTTAGCAACACATATGATCAAAAACATTTTTTGTATCGACATTCTGTCACAGGATAGCATATTTTAAGGGGGGGTTTATATGCGATATCCAAAATTTTTCATTTATTCCCATTCCCTACTTGAAAGGTGTTGTTCAACGAGTAATTTCATAGCTGAACATTCAAATAGACGTCACTTATTATTATGTTTTAATACCAAACTTCACGCTAGGAGACAAACCAATAGGTAGGCCTACACTAACCCGCGTCGCTGTTAGGCAATAGGCAAGCAACTGCACTGAGTTTTTCGTGACTAATTGCTGTTTGTGAGTCGAAGCGATGAAAAGCAATATTATTTTATATTCGAAAACTTTTCTCCAGTCAAGCGAAGCAACTCAACATTATAAGGTTGAAAAAAATCATCTAAAATCTTTCTTGCTTGTTCAGATATTGAAGATTTTAAAGTGGAGTTACGGGTAAGTGATCGCGTTCTGCCCTTTGCTTTGTCTAAACATAATTTCTTATTTGAAATCTTTAAGCAGTAAAATCCTGTTTCGGGATTTACTGTAAAACTGTCTTCGTAAATCAGTTGAGGTAAATGCAGGAAATCTTGTACTTTCTTCATTATTTTCCATGGTTCTGTGGTAAGGAGATCTCCATCCAGAATTAAAATATCATTGCTTGGAAAAAATGTGTACCATCTTTTAAGGTGAAATGAGTATATTCCTTTTAATACCGTGGACCAAACGCCACCCATAATTGTTTTGTAATCTCGGTCGCTCAAGCTTTCAAGTTGTTCTAATCCTCTGTTATCCAAAAACTCTTGTAATTTTGGAAGCTCCACTGATAGAAATTCATCGAATGGAGGAACGTCTTGATTCTAAAAATACAAAAAGCTTACAAAAATGTTTTTGATGTAGGTCAGGGTTTCCCAACCCGGTGGTACGCGTACCACTTGAGGTACGCAGCAGCTTTTCAGGTGGTACGCGAGCAGCTCCCCGTTGCATGCGTTATAATTAGTATTGTCAAATCAAGTAGGCCTACTGAAGCAATTTATTTTTAAGTAGCTAACATACGCGAACGACACTTTCATTTCTTTCCGTACTAAATTTCCTGCACTCAATAAGCTACTTTTATCGCTCTTGCTTCTGCTGTAAATATTATTAATACAATGCTCCTGTGAGAACTTAATGGTTTCAGTAACGAAACTATTACGCGTGCACTGTAGTTTGTACTTTTCAAAATTGCGTTTATTCTGATGATGGTTTTGCGAAGTGTAGTGGCTGAATCCTAAACAGCATTACATTTTTTTCTAGTCAAAATATTTGAAAATGTCGAAGCGAAAGTACAGCGCAGATTATATTAAGTATGGCTTCATTGCTATTCTACATCGTGATCTGAATGAAAACTCTTTCAAATCCAGCTTTGAAACCAAGTTTGCTTAAGCGGCATCTCGAGTCTAATCATGCAGATAAGATAAATCGAGATAAGAGTTATTTTGAGCGACTTGGGGAGAACGTGAAGCGACAGCGCATGGATCACACAGGCCAGTTTTATCGACATTATGCCGATATTATGAAGGCATCCTATGAAGTATCTCTTCTGGTAGCCCAAAACAAAAAACTCACGTCATTGCAGAGTCACTTATTTTACCAGCAGCAAAGATATTAGTTAGAAATTTGATTGGAAAAGAGTCAGTGGTAAAGTTGGATAGTGTATCGCTTTCTAACAATACTGTGAAACGATGCATCGAGGAAATGTCAGTTGATACCGCTGACTAGGTGATTGCAGAAGTAAGAGATTCGAAGTTTGGGTTTGCCTTACAACTAGATGAATCCACAGATGTCACACACTGCTGCCAACTGCTTGTTTATGTCCGCTTTACACAGAACGATGCTGTAAAAACGGCATTGTTGTTGAATCATGAAGTGTCCACTACGTCAAAAGGAAAAGATATTTTCAACTCTTTGGATAGCTTTTTCAAGAAAAATCAACTGGATTGGGGAAATCTTGTCGGATGTACGACAGACGGGGCTCCCTCTATGCTCGGTGGAAAATCTGGATTTCAAGCCCATGTCAAAGCTGTTTCACCTCGCGTCACAAGTGTTCACTGTTTCATATACAGGTTTGCTCTTTGCACAAAGGTTCTTCCTGCGAAGTTGTTAATGTGCTTGAACAGGGTTGTCAAAATCGTAAAGTTTGTTAAAACATCAGCTTTAAATACTCGACTGTTTAAGGTTCTTTGTGAAGATCTCGGCTCAGACCCCACTTGTCTTCTCTATCACACAGAAGTGCGCTGGCTCTCGCGAGGAAATACAACTAAGCGTTTTTTTGAAATGAGAAATGAATTACTTTTATATTTCCAACAAAAAGACCATGACTTTCCAAACGATCTGGAGGACGAGGAATTCGTTGCATGATTGGCTTATTTGTCCGACATATTCGAAGCTTTCAATCACTTAAATCTGTCATTTCAAGGGGGAACCTGCACTGTCGTACACTTTGTTTCGAAGCTGGGAGCTTTTATCCAAAAGCTCGAATTATGGAAAAAAATGTAGAAAACAAGCGCTATGGTATGTTTAAATTTCTGTCAGCCCTTAAATTGGAAATCAAAGAAATTACTCAACTCCTCTCGCTGCTAACTGCTGAACTGCAGCATTATTTCCAGATACCACAAGCTGCCCATACATCACAGATCCTTTCTCAGTGGACCCGGCCGACCTACCCTTCGGTACAGGGTAACAAGAGAAACTGATAGACATGCAGGAGGATCAGACAGCAAAAAGACAACGCAAAGGATGTTCTGCTATAAACTTCTGGCTTGGTATGACTTCTTTATATCCAACGTTAGCTTCCCACGCTGTTCCACAACTACTGATTTTTCCTTCTACTTGGGAATGTGAGCAGGGATTTTCTATTCCTATGAACATCAAACCAAAAAATCGAAACCGACTAAGTGCCCCTGGACATGACTTCAGACGTGCTATTAGCAAAGTTTTGCCTCGCATCGATCAACTGATGAAAGATAAACAAATACAAAAATCTCATTAAACTGAGTTTTGCCTGTTTTTTTTTTTTTTTTTTTGTTACTCTGATGCGCTCTGTGCCGTATGGTTTAATGGATTCTTTAATGTTTTGTTGGTAATGTGGGTAGTTTTGTTACTTTCGGTGACTTTGCATCTGTATTCATCATCTGACAAATAATTTAATATTGGATCAAATTAGTTGTTTTGAAAATAGTGGTACACGTTGACAATCCGTGATGGCCAAGTGGTACGAGAACGTAAAAAGGTTGAAAACCCCTGATGTAGGCCTATACAATTTTTCAAAAATTTTGAACCTCTTCGATAGCGATAAGCTTTACGCATTAACCACGCGCAATCGAAAATGTGCGAACAAATGCATCATATTTGGGGAAGCACTCAAAATTAGGGTCAAAAAATTTAAACAAAACCAACACGCTACATCGTTTAAGCAAACACTCTATAAATTACACAATTTAAAAAATGCTGTCGCCTACCAGTATTCAGCTGCCGGTAGGCGATTGGATGAAAACTAAGTTAACCAACACGCTCTAAGTTATAGCAAAATCATTTATATGATATGAATGCAGTCGAAAGTCCAGCAAGGTCAAACCGCTAATTATTCACAAAAATCCCGTTTCCGCTGTTCGGACTCGAGAACTCTTTTTCTCATTTAAGATCCGACATTCATGGCCGTAAGTCAGAATAGGAGCACGCACTGATCTGAAGATAGATAGCTTTGCCTTGGCAGGTGCAAAGCCATCATTTCTGTACCACAGGTCGGTGAAGCTAGCGCATTACTGCAGTTGTTCTTATAAAGCAGATATCCATTCGCTGTTTTTTCTGCCATCGCTAGTGAAGAAGACCATGAGGTACTTGAATTTCTCGGACTGCATCACCAACTTGGAGAAAGCACTGCTTTGGTTGCCTGGACATGCACATAATTTTTGTTTTCGTTGTACTGATTTTTATTCCGGCCGGCAACAAAGCATGCATCCAAAAACCTGTCAAGAGCTTGCTGGAGATCATTTTGAGTAGAGTGACATAAGATTATGCACAATATCAGTCGTTGTTACAGTGCAATCACCGACTCACATTTCTAAACTATTCCATTTATATAAATAAGAAACAGAATAGTTGAAGAGAGTAAGCCTTATCGTAGTCCCACACTTACTCTGAAAGGTTTTGTTGTTAACACGAACACAGACCTCGCAATGCATGCACTACATTGTACAGCGACTTAATAGCAGCTAGTAACTGGCCATCAATGCCACACGGTAACAACAGCATCCAAAGCTTGTTTTTCTGAGAATACGATCATACGCCTTTTCAAGATCAACAACAAATGCATGCATTGGCTTCTTTTGCATTTTCCCACAACTTCACCAAGGCTTCTGAACGGCTCATGCTAGAAGCTTGAGATTTTTAGGGATGATGGATGTCAGTGTAAACTTGTGTCTGACAATTTTTCGGGAGAGCTCTCGGTGGCGTACGGTGAGCATTTTTTTGGAAGTACGCTACACTCCGAAATATGCTGCCGCCTGCCCGGATTTACTGAGAAAATGTGTGAAAAAGCTCGAAAGTTCAACACGATCCGACATCTAAAGCCTTTCCAATCAGCATAATTCGCATTTTAAGCACACAATTTTGAGACGTGTGTTAGCAAAAAATAGCCATATAGTATACAAATTAATCAACGTGACGGTCACTGGCTACGAACTTCGAAATAACAAGCATTGAGCAAATACATTTAAAAAGACAAAACATAACGATACCGACTTGGCAAATCTTCTAGCATGAGCACATTGAGCAGGGCCGAAACTAGACAATGCGCACCCCCCCCCTCCCCGAAATCATGTTTCGGGGCTACCTAAAATTTTTTTCTTGGATGGTGATACAAAAGAGCGAGCCCCGAAAGGGCGATGCCAAGCTAGGGGGGTCTGGGGGCATGCCCCCCCCCCCAGAAAATTTTGCGGAATTCAACCTTATTTTGGAGGCTTTTTGTGCGTTTTGAGCCCGTAAAATTCTTCAGTTTTAACAAGGTTTAGTAGCCTGTTTTACTAGGTCCCTTTTAAACCCACTAAAATAATGCTGCAAGCAAACCCTACTCTAACATTTCGCTACCTATGCGAAGAAAAAACGTTGTTAAGGCTTATTTTTGCACTTTTCACTTGAGGATGAGAGGCCCTTGGTATGCCACTAAACGTTTGTTCGCTAGTTTTGCGACTATTTTTCGAAAAATTTCCAGGGGCCCCATGGCCAAAAGCATAAATATGGTATGAGGGCCCCACATTGCGTGTGTTAAGACAAAAAATATATTGAATCTTAGAATAGGCCTATTTAAGGCACGTTTATCATACGTTGAGTAAATATTACTACGTACTGACTATTTACAGGGTCCTCTTTTTGTGCACCCTCTCCCCGGTTGGGGGGTTCAGGGGGCGCTAGTTTTAGCACTGAGCATAAGAGTATAAACCTTCTACCTAGCTGTTGGTACTATTACTGTTTCCAATTTTCCATCACAATTTCTGCTAGGAAATGTTTTTAATTATATTGTCAACACTCAATTCCACTACTTTCAACAAACCTGACTACAACTCTAAAATGTATACATCAACCATGTGACAAGCAACTACCCGCAACCGCATTAATACAACCACGGTAGCGGTACTATTTTCAATTTTTCATTATAATTTCTGCAAGAAAATGGCTTTTTAATTATACTGTCATCATTAAAATCCATTCCACCAAATAAATTTTACCTACAACTTTAAAATGCCAGTACATCGACCGCCAAACTTTTGATAATGAAAACTATAGCAATTTTACCCAAACCGCTTTGATGCAGCCATGGTGCAACTAGTGTGATTGGACACTGCATTGTGACGTTACGTCGAGGTTCAATCTTGAAACTGAACACTTTTTGCGTTTGAATCGCATGGAAGGAAAAAAAGTCACTCTCCGTGTATATTATAATACGATTTAGAACACAATGGAAAAGGTCGGGCAGCGGCTCGCTTGTGTACGACGAAATCTGTGAGCCTATTTTAATGTTTCATGAACTGTATTATTTTTTTTTTGTTGTAATCGTGAATAAATCAAATCTGTCACTCTATTGTGAGAGAGAATGAGTCATCGGTCGTGGTTGAAAAAAATAGCAATTTGTCGTTCATCGAAAAGAAAAGGACGCAGATTGCGCTGATATTACAAAAATTAAAGACGAAAATATTCAAAAATTTAGTCAAATGTAATCAACGCGTATGTCTGTGATATTGCAGGGTGTGCGCTGAACACCTTGAACCTCTGGTGAACACGCCCCTGGTTGCTGTCCCGTGGTTTAAAGTAAAAGGTCAAAAAATTTTTTTTTAAATGCGAATAACTTTTGAATGGCAACAGGTAAACCTTCAAGTTTTCGGAGTATTTATACACCAAGATGAATAGAACAAATTAGTACAATAATATCTTCAAGTCACGTGACTTGGGTCAAATAAACAGACATATTGTTTGGCTTATACCTATTGATTAGAAAATGGCAGAAAAACTTAAAGTATTCATAGGTTATGTGACTTTATATGTTCTTATACTTTGCCAATGATAAACGCTGTACATCTTGTGACTTGGGGTCATAGGTCAAAGAATCATTGAAAGTTATCAAAGTTATACAATTGAAACGAAGGTAGATAACAACTTTAAACTTTTAGCATAGGTCTGTTATAATGTTGTCTTACTGTGTCAGATAATTTGGCAGACCATGTCACGTGACCTGTGGTCAAAAGTCAAAAACTATTGAGATTTACGCAAGCTCGTAAAATCTAACCAAATATGGATATAAACTTTAAACTTTCAGTATAGGTGTGTTATGACGTATGATATGGTCTTATTGTATTTTATGATTGAGCACTTCATGTCACGCGACTCGGGGTTAAAGATAAAAAAATGATAAAATTTACGCAAGTTTATAAAATCCAAACGAACATAAAAACCTCAAGCTTTCCATAGCCTATAGCTGGATTACAACGTGATCTTGCTGTGCCTTTGGGATCAAAGACCAAACAACCTCTAAAACTTAAAACCTCATAAAATCTAGATTGATTTAGATAGAAACTTAAGACTTTTACTACGAGAATATAATATCTATGATACATTTTTTAAATAGCCTACGTCGTGAGGTCAAAAAACAAATGAACAAGTTTACGAAGCCACTTTGTAGTTACTGGGCAAGCCATTAGCAGCTGCTTGCTTCTGCGGTCTAGTCTTTTAATTATCATGCTTATGAACGTTACTAAATTTATTGCAAACATCTCTAAAGTGCCCATTCTTTCAAAGTTTGATCGCCCAAGTTAACAACGAAACTGTTCTCCAAGCTTTTGCTTCAGTTTTAACTTGCTCCAGTTTGCGAATAAAAATCTTCTCGATGCTCGCAAGTACACCGTCATATGTCACGGCTGTGCGTGTTAGCTAGAGTCGACCTCGTAACTTTAAACACATAGGCAACGCAGCTGTAAACGAAGCAGTCAGGCAAACGTAAGAGAAATTAAGATTGAGAAATTGATGAACAGCGCTGGCAACATTGTGCCAATTCGACCGATTATTAGCTGCGGTCTTCCAACTGCATAGCCTTCAATACTAAACCAAGTAGCTAATCTTTGCATGACGCATTTAATTACCAGGGGCGTGCCCAGATATTTGAAAAGGGGGGGGGGGCGCAATTTCCTGTATTCGTTTCCACTGATAATATCGATGACGATCAAAGAAAAAGGTCTTCACGTCTTTCGAAGTCCAATTTACCCCCCAAAATCAAATGACGACCAAAAAAAGGCCATCGCGTCCTTAGATGTCCTGTTGCCACTGTTCCGCTGACTGGAGATATATATCAGCTTATATTTCAGGGGGGAAGGGGGCGCGACCCCAGCGGCTCCCCTGGATACGCCCCTGATTACTAATTGCAGTTGGTATTTTAATGCTCACAGAAAACCACAGTCATAAAAGAAATTTTCCACTTGGCCAGAATAATTGAGTGTAAAAATTTAGAACGAGAGTAGCTCTTCTTATTTAGTTACTGCATAGTACAAACACATACACCCAAAATATTTCGCAGGAAAAATTTTGTTAAGTAATCATGTCTATAATAGCACAAAACGTTTACCTGAGCTCGGTAATTTCTACGAGTCGCTCTTGTAAAATGATCTGAATACGCACGTTTTGTGGGATCGCATAAGATAAGAATGAGCTTTACGTTTTGATTAACCCCTGAGTACGTATCTTTAATTCTTCCAGGAACAGATTTGTCGAAAAAGTAGGCTGGAGTCTTTTCATATCCAAGCTCATCTTCTTTACGTGGAGGAAAAGATGCACTAAAACCATTTGAATATATGCCAAAATTTTGATTTTGTTTTCGAGTATACTACTCTATACTTCGTTTTAATTGGCGCTTTTCATCTTTTTGGTAAAATCAGTGCTAGAACCTACTAAGAAATCTTACACAGCTATCTTCAAAAACACAATATTTAGCAGCGTTAAAACATGATCCACCGCATGAGTTGTCACAGGAAAGATTAAAGCCGGTAGGCTACTTAGGAAGATGGTCCGCCTTCGCTGTGCTCTGATTTGCTATCTTGCTATTGCAAGCGAGTTACTAAACCTTCACCCGATTTGGAACGAGACTGCTAGGGTCTTTCAGAGGCGATAAAATGATGTGCAGAATTGCAATTATAAAAATGATCTCTTCTAGAATGAAACGCGTCGGAACACTCGATATTCTGTTTTCACAAATCGACAAGTTTGATATTGTTTCACAGCGGCCCCATGTTACAAACTTACTTTAAAAAATGTAGAAGTAACTTTAAATTTAATGAAAGAAGTTCTATGTGCATAGCTGTGAATGATAGACTACCTGGCGGTTCCAGAACCTCGAGAAGTGGGTAATCACGTTGCGGCCAAATTAATTAAGAAGGGGCAAGTCACAAAAACGTATGAGGAGAAAAATATGATCTTAAAGCACCAATTGCCCGCCACTTTGGGAAAAATAAGCGATATTGCACTGATGCTCCTTAGCTTCAATGAAGATAAGTAGACCATATTCATAATTATTATTAAAGTTGACGGACGCTTAGAGTATGGGTTAAAAAAGGCATTAGCTTTGTGAAAAAGGAAGACTGGGGTTTCATCCTCCATCGGGTCATGCTAACGACTTTAAAAGTAGGCATATTTGCTTTTCTGGGGCGCATTTAAATATTTCTAGTGGGGTTTAGCCGAAATAATTTTTAAGCGCAGTTTCTTCCAGTGAAGAATGGGAGCGGAGTTTATTAAGCAAAATGAAGAATAGCACGAATTAAGCGGTTAGTAGCTGGAGGTTCTGTATTTTTTTTTTTTCTACCGTTTTTGCAAATATTGCAGCAAGTCCACCAAGAGCAGAGAGTACCTATTAGTTATGCTCTTGCAAAAATTTTGACTACACCAATTATTTTTTGGCCTTACTGTTGAAGCATTCCATATGCTGCTCGTTCAAGCATTAAGAACTGGGTTTGCTCTTTTTGCTGCTTCCTCTGTAATGTTCCATCAATAGTTTTAATGAATGTTTCACATTTTTACACACAATGAAGTGATCGTAATTGCAATAAATTGCTGGAAAAGTCTCAGAGTCCTTGAATTAAATTACACGGGTGATTGCAATTTGAAGTTTTCACTGCATTAAGCTAATATTGATTACGTAATTGCACAAACTGTGGTGTAATGTTGTTGCGGCTTTCATAAGAAGCTAATCAGCACAGCAAACTCGAAGCAATATTGTTTGGGGTTGAGCTCGAGTTTACTAAAATTCTTTTTACTGCGTATCAGATATAGCAAGCCTCAGAAAGAAAGACATTTTTTTTTGCAAAATTATCATTGCAAAGTTTTTCTCATACTAAGTTGTATGAGAGCAACGGAGGCTTGTGACAAAATTAACATGTGATTGTTGGGAAAATCTTTCTTTGCAAAAAGTAAACTAACCGTCTACTCAGAACTAGTCAAGATGACTATAAAACTTTCAAATAAAATAATGGTTTAAATTAATGTCGACGCACATTTGCTACTCTTCCTGTTGCGGAGATCAAATGCCAATTGTAACTCCAATTGTCCAAACAGCGACATAAATTTAACTAACCGGTAGTAATGCACGACCGGTTGACTGGTTAACACACAAACAGTTATGCAACCAGGAACAAAGTTTCCATTCTTAGTGTTGACGATTTTCAATGATTTTGTTTCTGCACGTTTTCAAAAACATTTTTTACTCTTTAAAATTGAGTTTACAATAACAAAATTAAACGTATTTGCTATATAAATGGGACATATTTTTATATCTGCATGCGCATTCAACAGTTTTTTAATTTTGCAGTAATAATTTCAATTACGCACCCATAAAATTCTGCACCTTTGGCGTATTCTTTTTCCCTCGAGAAAAAATGAGGTTCAGTTTTGTAAGAGCATTTCATTTTTGGATGTGAGCACAGAAAAGTCCTCAATGCGCCAGTGGAGCATTTCTTATTGCCAATGTTGATGACCTAGCGAACATACATGCAATGGGCATAAAACATACCAGTTAAGTACATAAAATGAATAAATAACTAATATTATTTTCAAATTTTATAGAACGGAAATTTCAGAAGCATTGAGGGAGACAGCAAAGTGAGCTTGCACTCTTCGAATTCGCAGCCAACCGGTATATTTGTTAAATGCGATTAGCTTCAGCCGTGCGTCGAACCGATCATGTTGGATCTGTAACTTGCGCGCGATACAACCAGGCCATGTCAAGTTTTCAAAAAAAAAGTTTCAAATAAGAAGCGGGTTGCAACAAGTACAGACCATTCAAAAGAAGAATCAGGTCTGTGCATCCAAGTTGATTTTAGACTCCTCTCTTGTAAAACAAGAAAAAATGATTTTAATCCTATTCCATCTGCTTTAAAATCACGGGGTTTTTCAAAAGCAAAGCCTGTGACAAATTATCACTCTTTTCGCTGTGCACGTCCTAACTTGGATCTAAAAAGCATTTCGAGCGATCGCCCATCCTGAAATGTTTATAACAGCTGCACATGCTCCTTGCGTAACAGCGTAAGTTGAGATGTTCAATGCCTGAACGTCCATGTATTTTATTAAGTGCCATAAAATCATGAAAGATCCTTTACGGTAAGTAGCCTAGACCGAGAACTGAACAAAACTTACTTGAGGCAACGGATGGCGAAGCTGACCTGTTGCAGCATGAGGATTTGCAATGGTATCATCATACCTAGATTGAAACTGAAAGAAAATAAGATTGAAGAAAAGTTATTGATTTGTAATCTACCATTGCTGGCTTGTCTTTTATTTTGTAAAAAGTTTCAGCGAATGCGCAAGATGGAACGTTATAGTGAGAACAAACTAGCTTTTAATCGCTGAAACTGACTACACTTCAGCGTTTTACTGTAGCTTAGAATGTTAAGGTGAAATTTTCAAAAAATGTGATTTTGATCCAGTGCATGATCTTTTACCATCGCGAAATTCTTGAGGGTTAAAATGGAAGAAACGGATGCATGTAACATGGCACACTGTTTTTGACTTCTAGTGCTATGCCATTTCTTTTGATTCGGAAACTTCCAAGGTTGGTATAGTTTTGTTTCACTAACTATTTTCCATTATCATTTTAAAAATGTGAATTTGTGAGCAGTTTTAATCGAGAAATGCTTCACTATCAAATCGTACGATTTTGCTAATATTTGCTGGGCCAAACGTCTGCTTATATCATCAACTGTATTTTAAGTTTTTTTATGATAGGAAATTCAAAACAAATGTTTTGCCCAGCAGACGTTTGAGTGAGAAGCACAATCTTCAGAAATTAGCCAAGTTAAGTTTTGTCCACGGCGATTCTACTGTTTTGGTTTTTGAGTGTTTTGTCTAGCGCTTTGGATCTAATTTTCCGTCAGGAAAATGCGTTATTAATTATGTAGTTTTAAATTTGCTTTTGAATTGATGGATGCCCAAACGCATGAACAAACCACACAGGTACAGAAAAGCATCACGTCGGCACTCACAAAATAACAGTCATGCACCACCGCGTTTTCTCGCATTTTTGATTGCTTAATATTGTAATTGGTTTTGAAATCGATTTCAAGATTATCATCCGCTTCGCTTGAAGCGATGGTGAGTGTCTCCAATTAGCGATGCCAATCTGCGCGACTTTACTGGATTTTTTCTTATGACAAATCCGCTACACCAATTGCTTCATGTTTTGAAAACAAGAATATCACACGTTTCCAGTTGTCACAATTTTTTCACATTCGCGGCAAATCGTTAACGGGTAAACGAGGCTTTCAGGAAGTCGACCGCCAAACATGTCTAAAATCGTTATCCATTAATCAACGTCACCGTCTTAAGCTTGCATTTGCAGCCAAGCGTAGACTTTAAAAGTTATTAAAAACATTGTCAACAGTTAGCACAGAGTAGGTTTTCAACGATTTTGCCACTTTGCACAAGCCGCAGCTACACTTTGCAGCCCCAATGCAAATAATTATTTAGCAAAATAATAATAAACCTGCATGTTGAGGACCAATAACAATGTTTTAGTTTGATCTTTGCTAATACGACCATGTCACATAGGCTGTTGCAGCGTCTTTCACATGAAGAGGTTTACGGGCGTTTGCAGAAATTTTTGTAAGGTAGGGCTATTTTTTTGGTAGGTCAAGTTGATTTTCTACAGTGTCAGCAATTCAAAAACTTGTAAGGACAAACTTCATTAGGGAGGGGGGGCGAAATTTTAATATGTTTTTGGACGCAGTTTTCTTCCGATGTATGGTAATGGTAAATTTTATTTGATGCAAAGCAAGAAAGTTACGGTTCTGGGAGAGTTGGGGGGCATGCTGTTCGGGAAAATTGTTAAATGATAGGAACTTGATTACAATTTTAACGTTTTTTCAAACATCTTTGAAGGCATGTTTTCTTAAATTTTTTTACCTCCACATCTGACTTTTTCCATAAAAATTTTTTGTAGGCCTACTGGTATAAACACATTTTCGACTTGGGTGTAAGTTTGCTGAAACGTGATTATAATACCTACTAGGCTCATTAATTAAAGAAGTTCTAATTTTTTAAAAAATTTACTTGCAATTTAGAGGTCTTTGAGATAACTTCTAAGATATTAGCATAATGCTTAACCCTTAAACGCCCAGGTGTTTCGCCATTCACTATTACCTATGTGGGTCGCTAGTGACCCAGGGGTTAAAAACCATTGCTGTATGTTGCAATTCGTACTTTTTTTTCTAATATGCTTATGAAATAAGTGAAGAAGTTGCATGTTCACTATCATTGGCCCTCAACGATCATGTTTCTGCATAAACAGACTGAATTTTTAGCAATTTCAATGAAATATTTTTTCGATTGCGCAAATATTCTCGAAGTTAAGACGTACAATAACACTTTGCTAACTAATAAAACCAAAGAATTAATTTAAAGTGTCATTGTATCAGCAAAAAGAAGAAATTTGAAACAAATGCAGTTTTTACGGATGCCTATGCTACCATGCAGTGGCAATGATAACGCTAAGGCACAAGAGCGACGCTACACAGTAGGAGCATAAAGCTGTGACTTGTTTATGGTTGATAAAACATTACCCATCGCATTGCATGCACAAACCAGTTGTTTGGCTATCCAGAGAAGACGTGCAAATGTGGCTCCGCCATTTTTTGCAGTCCCATTCTGATATGTAGCTGACTGAGAATAGTCAGTGATAATTTTGTAACCACATTTCTGCAGCTATAATTTTGTCAGCAGCTTTTGGAAGTTGTTTTTATTTGCACTGGATGCTTTGATTTGTGGAAATGCGGCGAACTTATCTCTCGTTTTATAATCTTCATCACCATCAAAGCGAGGGTTTACTGTAATTTGCTCAAACTGATCATGGCAAAAAAGCTGAAAAAAGAAGCTATGTCTGATGAGCCAAATAACCACAGATAACCAACAAAAAGATTCGTGCTGAAATAATGCACATCAATCAGATCCACACAACCAACAAATCAGATGGCACCCACTGCTCTAAGGTTCCTTCTTGCAGCATTTTTCAAATGATGGACAGCTGCAACCTGCCTGAGCAAATCTTCATCTGTGGCAAGAAAAAACATATCTCCATTATGGATTTCTTTTGCAGCCCCGAATATAGCCGTGCGGTGGTTTGTCTAAGATGTTTTCCGCGAATTGTGGATGATGAGGACGCGTGGTCACCCACATACTGCCATTTTTATACTGAAATAAGCTTTTCGCCGAAAAGATCGTTCGTCCTACCAACAGTGGGGTTTTTACCATCACTCTCGACCCCACTGCTTTAAGTCAAATCATTTTGTGCAGTTGTCACTAGTCAGTTCTCATAATCTGACACTGACTCTGATTGCATTACGGATGTCAACTGCAGATGAGTCATCATTCATACTTGTGTGAGCTATGCTAACGTCTTTATAATGATGGTTGGTCAGTGTCATCTTGAGAATACTTTTTTCAACGGTGGTTTGATCATCTGAAACACTCTCAACCAAATTTGACTAACCAGTGGACCTGATACTAAACTGCGGCTCTTGCTGCATTCAATACCATTTAGCTTCAGGAAAAACTTGCAATATTAATCTAAAAGCACGTGAATTCTTCTGCTCTTATCGTCATTGCATTTAAACATTATATTTGAGGTACTTTAAAAACTTACCACTGATAAAACAGCTCGTCATTAAAAAAACTTACACTATTACCTAGCATGGGTCACTAGCGACCGTATTGATATTTTACTCTAAAACCTCAATAACTTTTTTAAGGTTAGAAAAGTTTCAAACGTTTAAATATAAAATGGGAGAAGATTAGACACTGGGAGAATACTGGGAGTCGCACGCTGTAAAGATAAACAGTCGAAGAGAAACAGAAGAAGAAAAGTCTGCTCGGGTCGCTAGAGACCCACATAGGCGTTTAAGGGTTAACTAAAATTTGTTAATAGTTGTTGCTGGCCCACAGCACTTATTGTAGGATTAATGTCATGCAATGTGAATTAACTTTACCACTAAAAATTTGATAGCCTAAACTTTTTCGACCTCTATGTTGATTTTTGACCATCAACAAGACTTCTAAAAGTTTCTGCTATTTTTCTGAATTCAGGCTACTAGTTTACAGCTCCTTTATCTTCATTGCCAAAATTTCTTGAGCATTACAACTAAAATAATACCCATTAAAACTGCAGTGCAATTGTGCACTTCTCATTCAAAATGCAAGAGAGACAAGTGCCCACTCTTGCCCTGAGCGGACGCACTTGAAGAGGTTCATAATTTCATTAAATGTTTTATGTGTCCGCAGCTCAAAAAAGGGAAACTCTGGGGCGGTATACTGCTCAATTTTGTGCACTTAACGCAATGCGTTAACTTAATAAACAAACAAAGTTAACGCATTGCGTTAAGTGCTACAAAAGTTGAGCAGTATACCGCCCCATCTACTGCTTTTAACAATGTAAGCCTAGATTAGTACAATTATTTCAAACTTACATTGTCAACTTTAAAAGAACTTTGCTGGAAGCTCTTGAGCACGACCACAGTACTGAACACTACAAACGTGCATAAAATTACCACTAATGTTGTAAAAGTTTGCTTTCCCATTCTTTGGTTAGATACGGAAGGTTTATTTTTAAATCTGAAAAAAAAATGCGGAACAAGTTGTATGATATTCAGAACCAAATACGAGTAAAATAAAAAAATAACTCGTGAACAAGGGGTAAAGACACGATACGTAAGTTATAACTCTTTAAGCGCAGATTGTGCAGGCCATTCTCAAATGACTGCCGAACAGCGCCCACTACAAATATCAATCATGAATGATCAATATTAGAGCAGCAACACATATGCACGTAACCCTTTGCACTTCCCGCTTGTGCTGCGCTCAAACAGACTCCTTAAAATCTTGAACTTCAAGCAACGAAGCTAAGAATACCAACTCTTTGAATTGTGGGGTTTTGTCCCGCTTGTAATCAAACTTTTTATCCCTTGCTTCAGATGTATCCAATAGCTGCAATAAGCCATCTGACTAGTATTTATATTTTGTAATCTGCTTGCATGCAGCAACGTCTGCGTTTTGCAGCTTATTCTTTTCTTCTTTTATCATCATCACTTTACGATTTTCATTAATTTTTTGCTATCCTGTCAACGTTACGGAAACAAAAAACGCTTTCTTCTGCTTAGTATTGATCAGCGACGGTCACGATTGGCGGCTAAATTTTCAGCCAAGTCATGTACTCAATCAGAGATAAGTAATAAGTAGGGACCGCTAAAGTCAATATAGTCAAAATTATTTCAGGACCTTGTTACATGATCAAATGTGTACTAACGTTCGTTTCAGATGTTCAGGAGTCTGTTTTGGTAGATTTTACAAGTCAAAATAAAGTCAAAATTTTGCATATAGTCAAAATTTGTCAAAATTGTCTTTATCACAAATTTCCTTACAATCAATCAATCAATTTTCTGGACCCGCTTATCCTTGGGGGGTCGCGGGGGCAGCAGCTCGAGTTGAAGCCTCCAAGCATCTCGATCATCTGCAACAAAGGATAGATGCTCTGCTGGGATGCCAAGGCGAGACCAACTAAGATCTTCTAGTAATCTCGCCATCGAGTTGTGGGACGGCCTCTAGGCCTTCGCCAATCGGTGTTGAACAGAGCAGTTTTTTGGCTGTTCTTTCCTGGGACATTCGTGTCACATGTCCATACCAAAGCAGTTGCGATCTTTCTAGTCGGAGAAGCAGCGCTTCAATCTTTAGAGATTCACGAATATCTGCACTTTTAACCTTGTTCAACCAGGTCAAACCGCTAATTCTTCGCAAGAATCTCATTTCCGCTGCTTGAACTCGAAACCTCACTTTCTCGTTCATGATCCAACACTCATGGCCATAAGTCAAAATAGGAACATAGACCGATCTGAAAATGGATAGCTTTGCCTTGGTGCGAAGCTCCCGTTTTAGTACCACAGATCGGTGGAGCTGGCGCATTACTGCACTTGCTTTTCCGATGCGGATATCCAATTCGCTATTTTGTCTGCCATAACTTGTGAATGAGACGCCGAGGTACTTGAATTTCTCTGACTGTTTTAGAGGTATTCCATCAATTTGGAGAGAGCACTGCTTTGGTTGTCTGGACAGGCACATGGTTTCTATTTTTGTTGAACTGATTTTCATTCCGGCAACAGAGCGTGCATCCGAAAACCTGTCAAGAGCTTGCTGGAGACCATTTTGGGTAGAGTCGAATATGATTTGATTTCTTCATCTTTATCCTCCTATCACGAGAAAGCGACGGAGGCGCTATGCGTAGGACGAATCCAGACTCGCTTAGGAGTTACCTTTGTTTCCAAGTTTTCCGGTTGAATTTTCTTCTGACTTCTTTAATTTGCTGCTTGCCAGATTCCACCAAGCAGAGATAATCATCGTGAAGCATCTTATCCAAGGACGCAACAACGAGGCTAGGTTGGGAGTGGAACCATTAACCTTGCGATCATGGTCGTCGTAAAAACGACGCTCCGAACCACTACACCACGCTGCCGAATAGCACAAGATCATCTGCAAATAACAGACGTTGTACAGTGCATTCACCGATCTTTACTCCGCCACAAGACTCACTTTTCTTAACTATTCTATCCATATAAATAAGGAACAGAATAGGTGAAAGAGAGCAGCCTTGCCGTAGTCCCACACTTACTCTGAAAGGTTTCGTCGTTGCGCTGTTAACACGAACACAGACATCGGAATGCACGTACAGCGATTTGATGGCATTTAGTAACTGGCCATCAATGCCATACTGCAACAGCACCGCCCAAAGCTTGTCTCTAGGAATGCGATCATATGCTTTTTCAAGATCAACAAAACATGCATTGACCTCTTTTGCATATTCCCACGACTTCTCAAAGATTTGCTGCAAGGCAAAGATCTGATCCATTCTGCTTCGGCCAGGACGAAAGCCACACTGAGCATCCGTTAGTTTAGGCTCGACTATTTTACGGCATTTCTTTTCAAGGCATTTGGCATAGACCTTACCCGGGATACTGATGAGAGATATGCCCTTATAATTGGTGCATTTTCTCTGGTCTCCTTTCTTGTGGATAGGTATTATCACACTAGTTTGCCATTGCTTTGGTGCTTGCCCAGTACTACATGCCACCTTGCAGACACGAGTCAGCCTACGAACACCATATATGCTCATTGCTTTTAACATTTCAGGTCTGATATCATCTTCACCAGGTGCGTTTCCAGTTTTCAATGATTTGATTACTGCATGCACATCTGCTTCGGTTATCTGAATATCTTCCCCAACCTGTTCCTCGTGAATTTGTATCGATGTAGGATCAACTGGGTTTAAAAGATCACTAAAGTAGTCTCTTTACTGATTCAAAATAGCATCTTGATCTTTCAGAGTCACACCATTTGAATCTTCGATAAAGAGAGCGGCTCGAGATCTTTTTCCACGCCAACGGCGAATGGTCTGCCAGAACACTTTGTTTGCCGTTTTGAAATCATCGTCTAACCTTTCTCCAAATTCCTTCTGGGCCCTTTCCTTAGACAGTTTAACTTTTGTGGCTGTCGCCTTACGTGCTTCAGGGTACTGGGAACGAAGTTCAAGTGATGACTTATTTGCAAGCCAGGCCTTATAGGCACTTTTTTTCGCACGAATAGCTTCTTTAACTTATTGGTTCCACCAAGGAGTTCTTTTCTCGCTACCGGTATTTTTCGTTTCTCCAACACGCTTACGTCCACAACAGTTAGTAGCGGACGTAATGACTGCTGTTCGAAACAAACACCACTCAGTTTCAATGTCTTCAGTAGAGGTCGGAAGTTCTTTGAACTTAGATGCAATGTTGTCTGCAAATGCAGTTCGTACCTCGTTGTCAGCCAATGATTCCCATTGGATTCGATAAGTTTCTCGTGGTCGAAAAGTCTTTCGTTTTTTCAAGGGTTTCAAAGCTTTCAAAGTGCAGACAACTAGGTGGTGATCAGTTGACAACTCAGCCCCTCTTTCGACACGAACATCAGACACGGTAGAAAACAAGTCCGTCGAAACGATACAAAAATCAATCAGGGAGCGTTGTCCCAGAGAGTCTCTGCACCAGGTGTACTTATGGATTCTTTTGTGCTGAAAAAATGTGTTCATTATGCACAGCCCATTGGTGGCACAGAACTGCAATAAACACCTTCCGTTCTTGTTAATGTCAGGGTCACCGTGTTGCCCAATAGCACCTTTCCAGGTTGCGTTGTCGATGCCCACATGTGCATTGAAATCGCCCAAAAGGACAAGGGATTCTGATGAAGTTGCTTTTCCCAATGCAACCTCAACTTCCTCCAGAAAGGCTTCGTACTGTGATTCTATGTTAGGTGCGCACACCTGCAAGATACACAGAGATCGCTCCTGCAGCCTTAGCTTTGGAAGACAAATTTTTCCTCCCAGTGGTACCCATTCAACGACACATTCAGCTATGTTGGGGCTCACAAGTAAGCCAACACCAGCTTGAGCAGACATTGCTGCATCAACACCTGAGTAGAAAATTTTCCACCCACCGTTCAACTCGACAGTTCCAGAACCCCGGCGCTTTGTTGATGAAATTCCCACAACATCAAGGCAACATTGTTGGGCTTCGCAAACAAGCTCCTGCTCTTTTCCTGTCAGTGACGAAACGTTCCAGTTCCCGATAGCTAGATCCCGGCAGTTTGGTCCAACTCGAGTACGTTTTCTGTGCGCTGCCCCCATTTGCCTCCCCAAACGCTTAGCGACTGCGTTGGTGGAATTCCGGTGACGGTCAGCTTGTGGGAGAAACTGTAGCTTATTTTTCGAACGAGTCCCTCTGCCTAAAACTTGAACGCGAACCTTTTTATCCTGCGCGCCGTCCGATGCAGCATGAATATTGTTATTACAACTTTCCATTTAGCTACAGCATTGGATTGCTACTTGGTCTGTTTCTCTCCTTCGACCTTACCGCCATGGGTGACCCTGATGGAAGTGATTAAACACTACCGACGGCATTGCTCTAAGGATCATTGAAACCTCAAACCTTCCCACCACGTTAAGGTGGCAATCCATACGAGAGGTTTCCTAACAAAAACGAACAAATTTACATTTTTTAAATACTTTTTTGAATGTTTGAGCTGCTATGAAAATTTTATGCGCAGTTTTATTTGATTTTAAACTTTTGAAATAGTTGCAATATTTGCACTATCGTCACAATAATGCGGGCGGTAATTGAGAAGGAAATAGCATTTGTTATGCATGAAACGTCATTGTTGATGCATAAATACATAATTGTTAGACAATTAATCTAATCCTATAAAACCCTTGCGCTCTTTACACGTGGTCTTTTAAGTTATAGCTTGCAAAGCAAAGAATGCCGAAACAAGCCAAATCTTCGATAGCGAAAGTTAGGCAAACTTGCCAGGAATATCCGAATGAGTTTTCGGCAACTCCTGCCGACGACTTACGATGCAACCTTTGCGACGTGTTAGTCAAATGCGACAAAAAGTTTTTTGTGGAAAGCCACCGAAAAAGTAAGCAACACCAAGGAAAATTGGAGACGAAGAGCAAATCTCAAAGTGAGCAAACCTTTTTACATTTCGATCAAGTAAACTGCAAGGAACAGGTTGTTTCTTCATTCTTAGCTGCAGATATCGCACTTCATAAACTGAACCATCCTTCTTTAAAGTCTCTGTTTGCTAGAATGGGAAAAGTATTGCCTTCGGAGACTGCAGCCCGGGCATGTGTTGCTAAATTGGCATCCCAAAAAGAGGAACAAATTTAAGAATTAATTCGTGACAAAAACATTTTTTGATTGTGGATGAAGCAGAGGTTGCTAAATAAAAGTATATTAGTGTGCTTGTGGGCAGCTTAGATGCTCCAAATCAAGCAAAATCAAAATCAAAAAATCAAATCTTCATTATACTCGCCGTAATACGCCGAAGCGTGTAACGAGTTGCGGGGCCCATCTCCGCGGCTTAGCGCCTGGGCTACACAGCTCCGAAGAAACGTCGCAACGGTGGCGAGTCGTTGGCGACACTGTGCCGATTTGACCGGCCCGGGAATCGAACCCCAGACCTCCCGCACCGATAGCGTGTGCTTTGCAACTGAGCTAACGGCCGGTCTTCCAGCATTCCTCCTTAATTGCCATCCACTTGACAGCGGTCGCAATGTTAATAGAAGTATTATTCTGCACTCTGTGGATGACATATTGCGACAGCTTGAAATAAAATGCGAGAATTTTTCATTGTTCTTGACTGATGCTGCGCGGTACATGTCTTCGGCTGGAAAGACATTAAAGGAATTATACCTTTCTTTGATGCATGTCACCTGCGTTGCGCACTTACTGCATAACTGCGCTATGCGTGTGCGTGCTCATTTAAAAAATATTCATGAAGTAATAGCAACGATCAAGGCAGCAACAATCAAAAACAAAGATCGCAAGAAAGATTTTCATGATGCTGGTCTGCCATCTCCTCCTGACTCTGTAATTGCAAGATGGGCAACTTGGCTTAGAGCTGCCTTATATTATAGTGAGAACCTTCCAGCTGTTCGTACCATTGTCAACAATTGGACAAGTGCAGGCCTCTTAGTCAGCAGAGCAAAAGACGCTATCAATGTGGAAGGTTTGGTGTCGGACTTGGTTAAAATAAATCAATATCGGACTCTAGCAGCCAACGTAGAGTTCTTAGAAGGAAGTGCGTGCACAATAACCAAAGCATACGGACTGCTGAAGAATATGCAATTCGATGATGATCCTTGCCAATTAATGACTACATTAACAAATGACTATCCAACTCTGATTTAGAAACAATAATAAACTATACCAACTTGACAATTGACCCAACAAGCTACGCACTATTGCAAAAAGGCCAGCCAACCTGTGCTGCTGTTGAGAGGTCGTTTTCTATGCTCAATAAATTTCTGAGAAAAGACAGAAATTTTGATGCTAAGAACGTAAAAAATATATATGATGCTTGTATTACAATAAAACGTCCTAGTAATTGTACTGCGTGGCTTTCATTAAAAGAATCATGGACATACTGTTAGTGTACAGTAGAGTTGCGTTGGCTACGCAATTTGTGTATTACACACTAATTGATACCGGTACACGCAATGGCTCGTTATCCTAGGTTTTAACGTCATGCGTCGCTTTGTTGCATTAGCTTCAACACTGAGTAATTGAGAAAATGTTCGAAGTAGGCTACCTTTTTCTTTAAAAACTTGTGTAAATTGCAGATTATAAAACATATTTAATTAACAAAGTGCAACAAGACATAAATAATATGCGGAAGCGGTTAAGTCAAAATAAAGTCAAAATTTTACTAAAATAAAGTCAAAAATATATATTTTTAGGTCAAAAAAAAAATGGCCCTAGTGATAAGACATGCGAGCTTATATAGCTATTGCAGTGTGCGTTTTAGCGCAAGCTTCAACACTTTTTAAGCAAAGGCGTACACGAGGGGGCGTGTACGTCTTCTTCGATACTCGTCAAAAGCTGTTACTGCTCAGATTCTAAAAAAATCTAACCTAAATGCGGGAAAGCTCCTCAATTACATCTCTCTCTCAGAAAATTTTTGCTTACGACCTTATAGCTTCAATAATAATCATGTGCAAACGCAGGGCTGGGGTCTAAGACGCTGCTGCAGGAAAGATCTGGCCCGGGACCTTCGAAGGAAGGGGGGGAGGGGACTAATTTTTCGGGAGGCTCCTATGTTTTTCTGCAGATAACAATAACGACCTGATTTTGACGTTAGTAGACTATCAGAACTTTTCTAGGGGAAACTACTTAACGATTGTTTTTTAGGGGGAGGCACGCCCATATCAGCAGCTGTTTTAAAAGCTTCAATAATAATCATGTGCAAACGCAGGCCTGGGGCCTAAGGCGCTGCTGCAGGAAAGATCTGGCCCGGGCAGTAATAAGACCTTGGAAGGAAGGAGGTCGGGGACTAAACTGTCGTAAAAGTCTTCACGTAATACCTCAAGTGCTTTAATTTTTTTTTGAAAGAATTTCAATTTTTGAGTCATTTTAATTTAATGAGAAAAAGCTGGTTCTAATAAATATAGTTTGTGGTTTGCAGTAAAAATCATTCTTTTCAAGTCTGAGAAACCGTTAACAACTTTTCGACTTTACAGTTTCCGGAATGTCGGCGCGAATCAGCCTATAAAATTTCACAACATTCGTTAATGAGTATAGGATGTATAACGTATGCATAACCAATTTTACGAAACATATTTGTGACATAGCTGCCAGCTAATGTTCCGTTTTGACTTTTTAAATCTTATTAGAGCAGTTGAGTGTTGTCATATCTGTAGATTTTTCACCAAAAAAACCTTTTCTACTTGTGCTACCCTAAACTGGGAATATCGCACCGTAGAAAATACTCCCCTGTGGAAACAATTCGCTGGTGATCAGCGGCGCGTCCCGCAAGCTCCTGAACAAAGTGAACTGCAAATATGCTACACGAGTTGGTAGAGACTACTTTCAAAGAGATTACTGAAGTTACTGTACGCTGTATGCTGCAAAGTTTAAAATGAAAAATTGTTAAATTTGCTGGTGGTTGTTTGTTACAAACCACAAGCATATTCGTTGTTTACTTTAAGGGGCAATAAAGTCAGAATCGTAGTTTTTTTATGAAGAAAATTGTTATACGTCAGAGCTAATTTTTAGAAAATTTTTTATCATGCTGTATTGCAGAGAGGCTTGCAGTGAACAAACCGCAGATCACACCATCTCACATTGTCCCATACATCGGGCACCCCGAGGTATGTTTGGTCTAATGGTTTTGGATGACGAAACAAGATGTTGGCTGAAGTCCCTTACAGTCAGTATCTGACCCAAGCAGTTTGG
This sequence comes from Trididemnum miniatum, assembly GCA_964006365.1. Taxonomy (NCBI): domain Eukaryota; kingdom Metazoa; phylum Chordata; class Ascidiacea; order Aplousobranchia; family Didemnidae; genus Trididemnum; species Trididemnum miniatum. The sequence continues at coordinate 12,530,684 of OZ023238.1, forward strand.
TGGCCAGGGTTGTAAAAGGAAAAACCCTCGGCCTTGGTCCTTCCATATGTCTTGGAAGAGATGCCCCTCCAAACGACGACGACTACGGCAGAGAGGCTATCCGCTGAGCCATCGATCATCCAGATTTTGCTTTGCTTAAGTATAATTCTTGCTGTTTTCAAATTCACCAATCTATACGTGTCAGGGCTGCAAACTCAAAACCCGCCCTAAACGAGGTCTTTTTTTGCAAAACTCGCATTCGAAGTTTTTAAACTCGGAAAAACTCAAGATTCACTGAACTTGATTGAAAACAACAATGAAGAGCTTGAACAATTGAAAAAATTGAACTTCAATTTCGACCTGCAAATATCTAACGAACCCGAACTTGGTTCGACCCAAGTTGGTCAAGTTGGCAGTCCCGCTACTGCTCCGTATTCAACTTCTCTACCTGCACTATAGGAACGAAAGTGTGGAACAGAATATGATTGCGAAACACAAAAGAAACTTGAACATGGAAAGAAAATTTGAATAGTGATGTTTATGATATCACAATTGACGGTGCTCAGGTTGATGCACAAATTGCGCATGGTGCAAAACGCATTGTCAACGTGATGTTGCAGTCAAAGATCAAAAAATTTCGTAACTTCAGTAAAATAAGAAATCGAATTTGTGAAATTAATTTCTTGTTGCCAAGGCATGCAAAATTGCATCTAAACCAGTGGTTCTTAAACTTGTCGGAGGTATCAAACCCAATAAGTGTCATGCAGGCAAGCACTGAACCCTTCGTTATAACCAGGAGTAGGTCCACAAAATTTTGGTGGGGGGATGCAGTATTGAATTAGGTTGATTATCAACGAAGTGCAAAAACGTTAAACGTTTAGACCCGGAAAAGAGCGTAAATAGGCATTTTGAAAATGTTTCATGTCAGAGGCCTACTCAGAGTTTTTTTACGGAGGAGTGGCACCAAATTTGGACATTTTTAACCGTAGTTTTTTCTGGCAGAGTTAATTTGAAGCAAATTGAGGAACAAGAATATGGCTGAGGGGGGAATCCGGGAGCATCCTTTCGCGAAAGCATACTTATGTAATGTTCCTAACACCAACAGAACCAACATTCTTGTTTTGTTCTATTATCTTGACGAACTCAAGCGAAGCCGCGACGAGAATCGAACCCAAATCTAGTGCAGCACTTCTTTTTTAACGCCGCGCTCCAAGCCACTGCGCCACACAACATTCGTACCAAACTAGCACAAAATGGCGTTTATATACCCACGCTTTTTCAAAAAAACAAGGTTCTGCTGGTGCTGGGTACGTTATATGGGGTGCCGTTTGTAAAGTAGAAATTGTACGCACTTAACGGACAAATCATGCTCTTACTTACGCCAAGTCAAATGGTAACGACAGAAACAAGGTTCCTCACGCCTACTCAAATGGTAACGAAAAAAAACATGCTTTCATACGCCAAGTCAAATGGTAACGAAAAAAAACATGCTTTCATACGCCAAGTCAAATGGTTATGGGGCGTCGTTGTGAAAAAAACGATTTAGCAAATTTTGCACAAATTTTCAGCAACGTTTACACAGTTTCACAGCTATTTAGCTAAAGTGAAGTGAACTGCAGCTAAAACGTTTCGAAAAGTGCAATAACAGCCAAGTGTAACGACATTTAATAAATAGCAGCGATATTTATTAAATAGCGGCGATATTTAATAAATAGCAGCAGCATGTAATAAATAGCAGTGACATTTAATAAACAGCAGCGACATTTAATAAACAGCAGCGACGTTTAATAAAGCGCAACGACGTTTAGGTAAAGTGCTGCGAGTAATATGCTAATAAGATGAACAGTGTTTCCATTTCGTTTAATCTTGAAATCGACTTTGAAAAGTTTAGGCCTAATATTTATTTATTTTAACTACTATTGGTACAGTGTATCTATATGACTAACAGTGGAACCACTCTCTGTGCTTAGTGTCCGAAACGAAAATCAGAGCTTAGATGTTGTGTTGCCATTTTATATTTATTTTTGTTTTCAAACTTTTTATAAAACTTACAAGGAGTTTCTAGTCTACGTGATTGTTACACGAATTTGGCAATAAATGAGAAAAGCGAGAAATTTTGGTATGGAATAGATGATAAAGTAAGTATGGGGGAATATGGGGAAGTGTAGGAGAAGGGATATAAGGGTTGTGAAGAACTGTTGGGGGAGGTGTGAAAAAATGTGGGGGGAGGTGTAGAAAAGTGTGTGGGCACCCCACACTATTCTCCGTCTCCCCCACTCTTTTCCACTCGTCCCCACACCTCAGCACACTTCCCTACACCCTCCACACTAACCCCATACACCTCTCCCACTTCTTCCATATTCCCCCATACTTGACCCCACTCCCCAAACTACCAAAAATTTCCCAATTTTTCCACCATCCATACTCCCCCAAATTCTCTACACTCCCCCGATTCTTTCCCATACTCCCTCATACTTACTTTATCATTTACCCCATATTAAAATTTCTCACTTTTCTCATTTATTGCCTAATTAGTCTAGCAATCAAGTACAAAAGAGTGAAAGACCCATAAAAAATTTTGAAAACCAAAATAAAAAAACGGCAACGCAACATCTAAGCTTTTTAAAAAGTTTTGCGTTATTGTGGACATACATAACAATGCTTTTTTATTGAGTGGGTCCAGTGTAAGAATTATACACAGGCCTGCACTGTGACTGTGCTCCAAAGCCGCGTCTACACTATTATATATGCGTGAAGTTCTAGCTTACTGGCTTGGCTTACCGCTACGTGCTTGAAAAGCGCAAACTGTCTACACTACAATATTTGCAATCGTCGTGACATGCTTTCTAAGCGACGCGATACGCTTCACTCTCATGAACAAAACCATGGCAATGTAGTTGGCGCAAAATTTGTCTTGTTGCGGATCAGGCGTGAAATAGAAAAGCAAGTTATGTGTCCTGAAGCTAAGTACTAGGGTTGAATTTATTAATTTTAAAATTCATTTGGAGTTTGAAAATCTAAATTCAACCTCATCAAAAACTTATGAGCAGATCCAATTTTAATCCAAACGTAGCAGGTATTGGTTGTTGTCAACGTTATCACTGCATTCTTAGCGCGCGAGCTAGTGTCGAAAAAATATCGTCAGCTTTACCATCAATTTCTTGGATTGTAACAGCAAAATGCTTTAATGGAAAAAATACAAAAAACATTTGAAAAGACGTGCATGATATGCAAAACAAGGTTAAAATTAATGAAAATAACGACTTGGAAAAGTACAATCCAACGCCAAAAAACACACAAAACGTTTTCGTAAAAAGAGCCTGAAAAATTTTTAACTGTCCTCAGCGTCCTTTTCCAAATCATCACAAAGCAAGTACATGACTGTATTTTGAAACTTGATTCTTTTGCTTGAGGTAACTTTTGGCTTCCATGCCTACACTTTTAAAGAAAACTTCTGTACGATGTTGTTCATATTCTGGAAAAAACAGCGCAGTGAATCAGCAAGCAAGACGATGCTGCAGCGGGTCCAGTGGTCTGTCCGTCCCTATAACTCGTGTGTGCAGCAGATATAATTCACACTGAATGTTTATTGTTTAAAAATATTCTTTTTATATCCCAATTCCAATCCCAGTTCTTTTCAGCTTTGCAATTTTTTTGTTTTTGTTTTGCAAAATTACTTGGTCTGGTTGCGGTGACGCAAAAGTAGAAGGATTTACTGGTGGCACCGATCACCAAATCTACAGTACATAAAATCGTGCAAATGCTTAGTAAAGATAAAATAATTTAATATTGTTCATTTCATCCAACAAGTGCTATATTAGTTCTGTAGTGCCAAAATGGTAGACTTCACGCACTGCATAATTTGGCACACATTCCTTGCGCCATTTCCTGGCACTGGAAATGTCAGAAAAATTATTTGTGGAAGATACGAAAACCTTGTACAGAGTACAATACACAAAATCAAAGTTCAAAGCATCTCCCTTGGTACTAAGAAATTGGATATGTCATTTCAAAGCAGCAACTAAATTGATGACCAGAAACGCTACGAAGTAAGTTCAAATAATTTCTAACAAGTATGGTCATAGAGTTATGATACCATGCATATTCTGTTGTTTCAACATGAAAGGCTGAAGCATACAGAAAAAGTCCAGTTAAAACATTTTCCGTAAAGCTCGCTATGCGGTGCTATAGTCCAACTCTAAATTATAATAATGCACCAACCCTTTCTCTTTTTATTTATAAGAGAATCTGCCTCATATGCCGGAGAAACGCTTTCAACAAAATACTCCACTTCTTCGGCTTGTGGAACCGAATCTTTCGGAATCGAGGCTGTGAGTACGTTTCAAGGAAGCCCATTGATTAGTACAAGCCACATAGAACTTTTTCGGAGCCAGCATCGCCTGATCAGATCATCAACACCTCTTCTTCTTTTTCTATTTTGTATTTTCGCGCATGCTTTTCCATGCAATTTTGCACATATCTTCTGCAAAATATCAGCAGACGATTATAAATTAAGCTTTCTGGTTACTTGCACTTTATTTTATATAGCTTGCAACCAATCATGACTTAGGAAAAAGGAAAAGTTAAACTATTAATTTTCTTCATCAGTATGATACTTTTAAAAAAAGAAATATGTTCAAAAGAGCCTGTTTGTGAAAGCTTTTTTACTATTCACGAAATGCATGAAATCAAGTGGAATACCTTGACAGGTAGTTGAATTCACAAATATTGCATAGCTACCTACACAATTTATTCGTTAGGCATTGCAGCATCTTATAGGTACTGCCGCACCTTATTAGTGCATGCTCAACCAGTACCTAAAAAACCCAAAATTTGAAAAACTTGTTCTCTACCAGCTGATTGGCACATTGGTAAAAGACATTGCTATTGGTACAGGGCGTCTGGGGTTTGACCTCTTTTCAGAGACATGGCCTAGCAGTGACAAATCCACATGACAAGTTCAATTTTTGGCTGGAGCTGATCGCACTGGACATATTTATACCCGGTGGCAGCTGACTCAAAGAGGGCAAGCTCACTTTGCAGTTTCCCTCAATTACTGTTAAATTTAAGAGCATAATAGTTTGAAAAATAATCTCAGTTATTTATATTCATATTTTCAAAGGTAAATGGTACAGTTAATACCGCTTTTGGTTAAGAAAAGCAATTTGTGAAATTGAAAGTGGTACAATTTTGAAAATGTGATAAAAGTAATTTGCCATATACAGATATAATTTTTCAAAATCACAATGACAATCACAAGTTCATCAAAAAGTGTAGCCCTAATTAATTATATACATTCAATGCAAGTACAATAATTATATTTAAATTGATAAAAAACATAAGAAAGCAACTAAACCATACTCAAAATGGGTCTCATCTAGAGTAAGCCATTTGCTTTACGCGTAAGGGTTATACAAGACACGGACGGCTTACTCTAGAGTAGACGAGACCCCTCAAAACTGCAAATATTTTTTGGCAAAATGAAGAGTCTTCAGCAATTTTTTAACTATTTCCCCCTTCAACCAGTCTATTATTTTTTAACATAACACACACAGGTCTTGCACATCCTACTTCTGCATTGATTTTAAACCAGTAAAGGTTACTACCAGCTTATACCGGTATCTCCAAAAAATATAACAATAGAACTATAAAACAAAAAGACAAGTGCAACAACTAAAATATTGTTATAAACAGATAAATCCAAAATATGAAATACCAGTAAGCATTAGCCATTTTTGGCAATCTATATACAATACATTAGGCCTACATACCTCGTCCTTCCACGCCACAACTTTTGCAACACATTTCCATGCGATCATTTGTGATATTCGCTTACTATATTCTGCTGCTTGTGGATTGAACAAGCATGAAAATTTAGGGATTTCGATACCGGTAAGCAATAAATCTTTTTACCTGTCATAAAAATATTATTTATCCATAGCTATATACCGATATAGGTACAATTACGGGAAATGGTTGCTTCCAGTAATAAAAGGGCTCAATGACTAAGGTCATCAAGGCTGTGAGTACGTTTAGGTATACCGGTATAGGTATATAAATTAGAACAAAAATGTGTCTAAAACAACATGCACAGATAATAGCCACTACGTTAAAAAGCAATAACTAAATTCACAGACATTTACAGCAAACTAGACTACCGTATATAGGCTGTACCGGTACCGATAGGCTAGTCTATTAGCTATGTAGAAATTAGGGAAATATCATCCATAGGTAATACCGGTAGCCTACCACCTTGTGTATTTTCTTGAAAAAGCAAAGTTTATAAATAAGATGTAACTACTTTTCACAAAAGAGATACTAGTACGTCTTATTTTGGAAAAGTTGAGAGGGGAAACGGTACGGATACTCAGTACTGGTACTTCAGACATGCTGGTCACAGCAAGTTTTTTTTCGAATGTCCAACTTAATTGCAAGAACCACCGTACTGGACTAGCATTGAGCCTGGACTGGAATACCATGATCAGGTGATACCGGCTAACTGGTAGTCTATGGCTAAACATGTCGGTATATTATGGTATAGGTTACTGTAAACTGTATTATACTGCTACACATACTTAAATGCACATCATGAACTACAGTACTAAATACACAATCTTTTCTAAATGTGAAAAACCTATACCAAAGCATGCTAATACTCTACTGCTCTAGACTAGTATCTAAGCTAAGCTTCTCTAAGCTAAGCTTAGCTTAGCTTATCTAAGCTAAGCTAAAGTCTAAGCTAAAGCTTCTTCAGTTCATAATGCCATATCAGCTAAAAAGTTTATCACAAATCACTGTATTAATTCTATTATCCTAAAATAGTTACAAGTTACAACTTCGCAACTACGCAGGCGTTCTTCCGTCCAAATGCAATTAACTACTGGTTGCAATGATGCAAATAGTTGCCACTTTTTCTTGACTAAAATATTCCAGTTTGACCTCAAAAATCATCTAGATTCATCTAAATCAAAAAATAAAATATCCAAAAAAATTCATCTAAATGTAAAATTATACTATGCTTTATTAAACATTGACAAAACAAGAGCACGCAAAATATAGTACATTTACACTTAAACGTAATTTATAGAATTTTCATAGAACAACCTACAAAATATCTTTAAAAAAATAAATGTGAATATTATAAAGCATTGCGCCGTATTATAAAGTTATATCAATTAATATGTTATCGGTATCAACAATGAATATGTTATCGATATCAAATAAGGTTCTAATCTACACGAGTAAATTAAATTTTCATGTTAAAAAAAAAACAGTTTAAATTAGTTGTTCAATAAAAAAAAATCACTTATTATTTAGAAGACCGAAATTCGGAAATTTTTAAACACATAGAATATTATTTTTTTATCAAGTTATCATATTTATTCATAATGAAGTCGTGTGTCATCATCAGCATTTTTATTACTGATATTGTTTTTCATTATATTAACTAACTTATCACAATTTGCAATGCCACGCTAAAAATTTTAAAACATACCTATTGAGACTTCATTTTTTGATCATGCAATGTAGCCTAAGCATTCAAAAATATCAGTCAATGGTGTAATGTTTCTAGCAAACAATGCAGCTACATGCTATTTATTTTTAACGTGGTTCTTCAAGTCTTGGCACTTTGCTTTCAACTCACAATTACAATAATTATGAGAACTTTTATTATAATTTCTAGGAACTTGCATTATTTAGCTAGTTTTTTAAAGAAACATCATTTAACCATTCTTTTCTAAATTTCTGTCGATACTTTTTAACTTTTGGCATATAGAAGAGTCAAGAATTATAAAAAATCAAATGAATTGTAGCAAGTTATTGCTTAGCTTTCACTGCCGTATAATTCCCAAGTTCATAAGTTAAGTCTATACAAATAAATACGGTACTATTTTTAATCACTAGTAATAATTTGTACAAAAATTATGCTTGTTCCAAATTCTTTTCAGAAAGCATGCCTATAAATACTGTAGAAACATCCAAAATACATCTAGATTTTTTTACTGTAATCCAAAAAAATATCTAACATCTAGATTGTGTAATCTTACATCTAGGTTGATACAAAAACATCTAAATTTAGATGAAAATAATCCAAATTGGCAACTATGATGATGCACTAACCTAGGACATGAGACGGTTGAGACCTGACAAACCGCGATTGGATGTTATGAAAATTGAAGAAATGGAAACATTGTTGATCTCTTTAGCATATTACTCGCAGCACTTTAATTTTTCGCAGCACTTTACCTAAACGTCGCTGCGCTTTATTAAATGTCGCTACGCTTTATTAAATGTCACTGCTGTTTATTAAACGTCGCTGCTGTTTATTAAATGTCACTACTATTTATTACATGCTGCTGCTATTTATTAAATATCGCCGCTATTTACTAAATAGCAGCGCTATTTAGTAAATATCGCCACTATTTAATAAATATCGCTGCTATTTATTAAATGTCGTTACACTTGGCTGTCATTGCACTTTTCGAAACGTTTTAGCTGCAGTTCACTTCACTTTAGCTAAATAGCTGTGAAACTGTGTAAATGTTGCTGAAAATTCGTACAAAATTTGCTAAATCGTTTTTTTCACAACGGCGCCCCATAAATGGTAACGAAAAAAAAAACATGTTTTCCTACGCCAAGTCAAATGGTAACGAAAAAAAGCATGCATTCCCACGCCAAGTCAAATGGTAACGAAAACCAAATATGTTTTCCTACGCCAAGTCAAATGATAACAAAAAAATATGGATTCCTACGCCAAGTCAAAAGGTAACAGAAAACCATCTCGTTCTGAGTAACACAGCGCCAACTATTACGTATCGCCAACTGTAACATAGCGTCAACCGTAACCTAACAGACATCACGTGTCTGCCGACCAAACTACCATTTTTCTAGTGCAATATCCAAACAGACTTTCGATCAAATCCGAACGAACCAGCAAAACCGGCGCTTATTCGGATTTGGATACGTACCTCAAAGGTTAAATTCTTTAAGATATATTTATGCGAAGGGATGAGTGATCCATGCAAGATCATTCGTTCTGGAAAATAAACGTATCTTACCTGAGGGCGGCTGATGAGAGCTGATAGCCCGAAACAGCGCTGTCCTGCTCTACGATACGTATGGCTGGAGTGCTTTGCACCGTTGGTGATGGAGAGCTGATACCAGCCTCCGACCCAACAAGAGGAAGCCGGCATGGCTTCCCGTCCAGTAGGCCAGGAAGGACATTGCTTTTTTAGTTATTATTCGGATTCCATTAGAAAAAAAGGTAGTTTGGTCGGCAGACACGTCATGTCTGTTAGGTTACAGTTGGCGCAATGTTACAGTTGGCTGTGGGGTGCCAAACGTAAAAAACGCAAAATTATTAAATCAACATATTGTCAAATCGTAGTAACAAATCGAATTTGATTTGCATAAATCAAATTTGATATGCGCAAATCAAATTCGATTTACAAAATTCCAATTCAATTTACAACAAGCCCACTTCAATTAACCGAGTCAAATTTGATTCGGACAAATCAAATTCGATTTTCATAAATCAAATTCGATTTACATAAATCAAATTCAATTTACATAAATCAAACTTGATTTATAAGTCAATTAATTCGGTTAAACATTAAATCAAATTTGACTTACACTAATCAAATTCAATTTACACAAAGCAACTTCGGTGCAAAAGTTAATTCAATTCGATTTTCATAAATCAAATTTGATTTAACGCTAAATCGATTTAGCATTAAATCGTATTGTAGCGTCATTTAGCATAAAATCGATTTAAGATTAAATTCATTTAGCGCTAATTAAATTGATTTAGCCTTAAATCCAATCAAACCATTTACAATACTTCGATTTAACCAATTCATTTTGTTTCAGGTGAACCAGAAATCACTAATGCGTGATAAACCAACGACTTATAAATCAAAAACCAATAATGCATGATAAATCAAACAGCAGGCAGTGATACATGGTAAATCAAAAAACAGGCAATGATGCATGATAAATCGACTTGCAATCAGCCAATGAACACGGGTTAAATTTTTGCTCTCGTGAATCAGCAAAATATAAAGGCGAGACTAGGCGGCTGTTAGCAATGAAGATTACTGATTACTGGTAGGTACATGCTTATCATATTTGTGGACGTGAAAAAGCTTGCCAGTTGAAAGCAATGCTTTTTTGGTTCCACAGTTATATAAAACTTGTATTTGAATGTCTACAGGCTTGACCATAAACAGTGTAAACTCGCCTATAGTGTCCTGTTATGTTATTATCGTTTGGAGGCTCTTATACCAGTACCGGCTACAATACTAGTACCGGTAGCTTATCTTAGGCTGCTGGAATATTATCTTTCAAACAGCGCAAAAGTAGACCAGATTTTACCACAAATATAATGTGTTAAGTATTTTCTGTACAAGTTACCGCAGTAATGTCATGAACAATTTTTTTCATTTACCGAAGAGAGTTTTTATTGGAACCCAGCGACGAGAATCGAACCCAAAACTAGTGCGACGCTTCCCACCATACGCTGCGCTCTATGCCTCGAGAATCGAACCCAAAACTAGTGCAACGCTTCCCACCATACGCTGCACTCTAGGAAAGCATGCTTTTTTCGTTACCATTTGACTTGGCGTAGGGCAGCATGCCTTTTCTCGTTACCATTTGATTGGCGTTACGAAAGAGCATGATTTGTTCGTAAAGTGAGTACAATTTCTACTTTACAAACGGCACCCCATAACATTACATAAAAATGCCTTCCGGAAAATTTAGATGCTGTAATGGCTATTTTATTGCTTTTTGAATAATTTTTATCGCAAATTAAAAAAAAATTTTTTGCCCCTAGCTCTGCGTTCTGCACCAAATATGATGCAGTTCGTTCGCACATCTTCGATTTATGCGAACTTAAGGCGTAAGGATCATTGTTATCATAGAGGTTCGAAATTATGAAAAAATTGTATTCACCAAAACTAACGTTGAAAAAGACTACAACTTTACGCGTTTTTGTGTAAACTTATTCTGATCATGGAGGAACCCCTGCTACAGCCTCAACGAACCCAGTTTAAGAACCACTCACTGATCTAAAGCGCTTCAGCGGAAACAACAAATATAATGGCAACTAGGCGTATTCGCTGTGCTGCATATAAAAACAAAGGAAGCGACAAAAGTTTGTGGTGGTACAGCATTTAGCCTACTTTATGTATTGGCTATCAGTAAAGTAGCAATAGCTCATTCACCTGGGCGACCTAGCGCCTAAAATAACCAATACTGACTCTTCAAACCGGATAAGTAATGACAGTGGCGTCGCCAGCGAGAAATTTGGGCGCGAAGGGGCCCCGCATTGAGATAAATATAGAAAAAACGGTCTTCGTCTCCAAAAAAGATTTTCATAAAGAAAAAAAGGAGGGCAGAGCGCTCGTGCCTTCCCCCCCACCCCCGACTACGCCACTGAGTGAGTAATGGCCAATAAAAACAATGAAAAACTACACAGTACGCCTATATGAAGCACAACAACACTGTGCAGTGGCGCACCCTGGAGGAGGTTTGGGGAGTCGAAATCCCCCTTGTTTCTAAAGTTAATTGTCCAAAAGCAGTACGTGCTGTTATTTCAAAACAGCTTGGACAGAATTTGCCCCGCATCATACTGAAGCCATATCGGCTGGTTGGTATAGTGGTAAAAGACATTGCTATCAGTGCGGGCATGGGCGGATCCAGGGGGGATGAACCCCCCCCCACCAGCCATTTTTAAACATGCTTTTTCAATGAATACAGTTTTCCATAATTTCGAACCTTTTTGATGACAATAAGGTATACGCCCTGAGCACGCATAATCGAAAATGTACGAACAAAATGCGTCATATTTGGTGAAACACTCAGATTTAGGGGCAAAAAATTTAAACAAAATTCGCCTAAAAAGGTTCAAAAAGTGCTAAAATGGCCTCTACAGTATGTAAATGTTCAAAAATTAGGCCCCCCTAGAGCGTTTTTCATTCTCAATATACTTTAAAATGATTGTGCCCGAAAAAAACACGCTTGAAATATATGGCAAATTTGGGTGCTCCCTCCTTGAAAAAATTTCTTAAAAACGTTGCAAACATGAAAACATTTTCAAAGAGCTTCTTACGCTTTTTTTTGGTCTAACGTCTTTGTATTTAGTTAACACTCAACCTAATTCAAAATTTCATCCCCTCCCCACCAAAATTTTCTGGATCCGCTCCTGAGTGCGGGATCGAGTTTTTTTTAGAACCCCCTCCCCCCCTTTGAAATTTTCTGAGTGCGCCCCTGACACTGTGTAACAGAAAAGAATAACATTTACTTCGCCTAAACGCTGTATTATCCTAATATTGTTGCAAAAGTAATCGCTAAAATCTCAAAAAATCAACATAAAATGCCAAATCGATCATTCAATCGCCATCATGATTTTTATATTAGGTCTAATTTGAAAAAATTCGAAACTAGAGAGAAAACTGCGAGTACATTGTAGGCCTAGCACCATTTTTGAACAAATAGTCTGATCTACTCATTTGTTGAAACTCTTGGCGTGTTAACGGCTGTTCAAGGCCTTTTTGATTTCCATAGCGGACCCCACTTAAACGTTGAGATGTAGGTCTACCGTAATGCTTTGTTGTCATAAATACATCATAATATGGGAGAAAATTGTCATAAAATAGTTGAGCAAAGCGCCATGAAAATTTATACTATTTTTTCGATTTTGATTCTATAAAATTATCATAATTTTTTTTGCGTGTCAGCCTCGCTTTAACAAAAAATGCAAACAAAAAGTTTTCAAGCATTCCGGAGTTAGCAGAACTGTTTAATTAAAGCGGTATCAGGGACGAGCTTAAGGGAAGCATAAGGGCATTTGTACCGGGCAGCACTCCACAGGAGGGAATTAAATTAATTCGACAGCGTAGCCAGCGAAAAATGTAGGAAGAGGACCAAGGTCAGATTTAGATACAAACCTCTGCATTGAGAAAAGGAAAGGATCTTATAGCCCATCGGATAATTTCACTCCAATCGACAGATTTTGTAAGTCACTCGCCATCTCTAAAAAAGGTCGGCAAAAAGGGGGAGGAGGCAGTAAACTTGTGCCTCCTCCCCTGACTGCGCCTGTGATTAGATTGTCACACTTGTTTAATAATTTCCGTATGTTATGAATTTGTTTTCCCCAACCAACTACTTTTTTTTCTTGGGGGGGGGGGGGGGCAGCCTATCAAAACGGAGGGCTCCGGGGCTACAGCCCCCGTAGCCCCTATCTTAATCCGGCCCTGAATCTGGCTCCGGTTTTTTAGCTCTCAAGTCTCAAGCCTTTGATCTGCAGCGAATGTGAAAAGGTGTATTTACACAAAATAGGCTACGATACGACTTGTCGCACGTAAAGTGACATAAGCTACAAAACAGTTAAAGATTATGACGTAAAGCTACGTCACTTTGCGCGGCATTCTAGAAAACTATCGTGAGGTGCTTTGCACAGCAACTCGTAGAAAGCAAAATTGTTTGGGTTTGAAATGTGTGAAAGATATTTTTACCAACTACTTACGTCAAAAATTGGATAAAATTTCGTACGACACCAAATCGTATTAAAATGGCTTCCAGTGTAAACAAACCTTAATATATTCTCGAACAAAATCCTAAATTTTCACCCAGCGAACTCGAAACATAGCTACTTTCACATCCATTTTAAGCACTTTTAGCATAGTTTTATCTAAGCTTAACCCAGATATCAATACTATTTTCGTATATTTCATACTTCCGTTGAAACAATATTTTGTCACCTACCCTGCAAATGCTTTTACATTCAGATAAAAATATATTATTTTGATAGACCGTTGCAACATAGACTAGAATGCGTTGTGACGTTGAAAATCATAGTTCTCAAATCTCTACTATTAAAAAGCTTTATTCCTAATTGAATTTAAATAAAAGTAACAAATTGATTATTATCGTAATTCTACTGTGAATAATTTGAAGTTTTATTATATTCATTATTTGAAAGAAATATCTAAAATTCTAAACAGCCAACTAAAATATTGATATGAGACTGTTAATGTAAAATCTGAAACTAATGCTATTTTTTTTGGGTGTATTCTATTTGATTAAGACTTCTTTAAACCACCGTAATTAAACGAGAATTAAGTTGTTGAATGTTGTGGTAAATGGAGTATCGAACAGGTAAAGTTTGGCTATATCCAGGCACGCCGAGAGGGGGGGGCAGAAGGGGTCATCGCCCGGGGACCCGGAGACACAGAGGGGCCCTGGATTCAGAATTGTCGAGATAGAATGCAAAACTACGGCCTACGGACGCCACTAGTGTATTTAGGGGGTGCAATTGTGCTATGCACCCCCCCCCCCTTTTGACTCTGCTTTTTAGTAAAAAATAACAAAACCAATGGTGCCAAGTGACTGAAATATGCCATCCTCTTTTAATGGTTTCTGTAGCTTATGGCCAGGGGCGAATCAAGGGGGGTAGGATGAGGGGTATGCATCCTCCCAGCCATTTTCAAACATGTTTTTGATGTATACAATTTTTCCATAATTTTGATCCTCTTTGATAGCAATAAGCCTTATGCCTTAAGCACGCATAATTGAAAATGTGCGAACAAAATGCGTCATATTTGACGAAGCATTCAATATAAGGGTCAAAAAATTCGAACAAAATTTGCCTGAAATTATTCAAAAAGCACTAAAATAGCCATTACAGCGTAAATTTTCAAAAATTTTCCGGAGGAGCATGCCCCCTTTTGTTTTTCTCAATCAGCTTCAAATTTGTTCTGCCGAAAAAAAATGCGCTTGAAAAAAATGTGGAAATTATGACCCCCTCCTTTTAAAGTTTCTAGCTTTGCCACAGGCGATAACGTTTTTTTGATTTCGGGCCGAAATTTGAACATCTGTGGACGCTATGACCTTTTCTTTTGCTCATCGCTTGATTTTGGAGCACCACTGACCAAGGGGCCCAAACGAAATTTTTGCCCCTCGGCCAGAAATTTCTCTAGGCGCCCCTGGCTATATCATATCAAACTACTTCCGACCTATGACTCCAGCCTCAGCACAAATGCACGGGTCCGCTACTCTAGCTCTCTAAGATATTTAAATGAAAGAAATGGTACAGGTTTCTGATACTGTTCTTCAACCATTCGGAGCTGGAGCTAATTCTTTCTTTTGCGGCTCCAGATCCGCTTTCGCATCAAATGAAAATTCAGGCTCAGCTCCATAAAAATGCTTGACTTCCATGCTTCGAGCTCCAGCTTCCCAACCAGTTCGGGGTACACAGAGAAAGAAATACGTCTTCGAAACTTCTTGTTACGTGGCAGGCATTCACGATTAGGCAAATTACAGTATAGTAAATCAATTTTACCTTGAATTTGTTTCAAAAAGAACTAAAACTGTGAATGTAGTAGGGTGTAATGTTGCAAAAAAATTTCAGAAAACGTGCCCTGAACTCCTTAAAAAATGATTGTGCTTTCGGCACTCAATAAGCGAAATATCCCTTTGTTCAGGCGACATTTTATACCTATCACAACAATTTTTGTATCCACTGTATGACTATTTTAGGCCTTTAATATTTTTTGGCGATAGTATGGCCAACAAAACGGAGCTGACGGACTGCTAGATTTTAGAAATCTTTTCCGCAAAATGCCAATTGAATAATTTAAAGTTGTAGTATCATATTATTTCAAGAAAACTAAAGTAAAAAATTAACAGACGTTTCATCGTTTAGCATTGACGTGCCAAATTGACGCTTATATTACCAACTTAAACTTTAATAAAAGTGTGTTTCGGGGACACACCATAACCGGAAAAGCATGGAAAACACCATCTCCCCATAAACTTTTTTATATCGCCCCATAAACTTTTTTATAACAATTTTATAACTTTGTTATAACTCGATGGGGGAGGGTAAAGAAAGCTCCAACCTTCTTGTTGCTCTAATTGGTTGACGTTAATGTTTTGAATCACAGGCTAGGGCGCAGTCAGACGGGAAAGGCCCCGGGGGCCATGCCCTTTTCCTATCCAACTGAAGCGAAAACACGAAATCTTGCAATTTTGGTGCCGTAAGTTTTTTGTATTTTTGTTCCTCCTATTTTGCATCAAATTAATTCTTGTCCCGCAAAGTCAGAAACTGGCCTGCGTGTAAAAACTTTTGGTCAAAATTTTGCCCCGCTCCTCCGAAGAATTTTGTGGTTAGGGAGCTGTTCCTGCAAACATGTTTTGCATTTAGTTGCAAATTTATTTTCCTAGCATGAGGAAGCGATCAAAGCGCTACAACGAGCTCACTTAGGAGACGGCGGCCATTTCTCAAGCACTTCAAGCTGGGGGAATCCCGCTAAGTGCCTTTAAACGGCTGGCTTGTTCTCCGCTCTGTCCCTTCAATGTAAGCGTCAAGCAGAAAAGCTATTAATACTAATTTTAAAGTCATTGGTTTGACCCTACCCGGAATTAAACCCGAGTTTACAGCTCGAGATGCAGATACTCTTACCACTCGGCCATCTAATCTTTCCCACTTCTAATTCTTCTTAATGCTTCCTGTGACTCTGGCAATGGCTAAATTGCTATTACTCAGTTCACACCAAACTTTTTGGCTGCACGACGTTTCTGAAACCAATGACTTAAAAATTGGCTTTCACAGCTGCTGCCCTGCTTGACGCTCCGCATCAAGGGGACAGTGTGATGGCGAAGAAACCGGCCAATTTGTTCTTTTGCTCCATATTTTCACCCCCCAGAGCAGTATCCCGGTACCAACTTGCGTCTCTTCATTTTCGTGTGACATTTTCACCTGCTCAGGAGTTTCTAATTTCTGTTTTCCATTTTTTTATTGGTCGATTAGCTGCTTGATAACATTCTGCAAGCAAAAGTAGGAAAAGTAAGTGGTCTGATTCAACAGCGCAATTTTGTAATAGATGGGCCGTAGAATGTGCAGCCAAATAAGCCAACTCTTTGTTGTCTCCTTGGATGTTTTTAAAAGGCTGCTTAACTTTAATTCTACTGGTGCGCCCTTGGAAGTGTTACTGTTGGGAAATAATAAATATAATAAATGACTGAGGTTATTTTCAAATTATATATTGAACTGAAAATTCAAGAGTAATTCAGGAAGACTGCGAAGTGAGCTTGCGCTCTTCGAGTCAGCAGCCACTCGTTATATATGTCAAATGCGATCGGCTCCATCCGCGAATCAAACCCGCCCCGTAGGATCTGTCACCTGCGCGCGGTACCGCTAGGCCATGTCGCTGACAAGGTTTGTAAGATTTTCTGATTTCGGCCTCCTATTGCAGAACCATTCCGCGACACTATTGTTGTCAAAATCTGAGTTGCTAAAGAGGAGCTTTCCGGCCTTTTCCGCTCGACGCTGCCTTTCTCACCACCAACTTTATAAAATAACGAAAATTATATTGTTTATTATAACTTGAACTACCTGTAAAACCCAGCAATAGTAACGGCAAAAAAAAAACTAAAGATTAAAGTAACTAAAATAACTAAAAAAGATGTCGTGCCCAGCTTGAAAACAAAAACGTCCAGCTCGCTTGCGACTCAAAAAGAATGATATGGCAACTCATGATTCCTCTAGTTTATACATACAGTTTAAAATCAAATCAATCTTAAAAGGGAAACGAGCAGTGCCAAGCATGGAATATTAAAATAATCAATATTAACATTCAGTTTGGTAATTTACAAAGTAAAGTGCCAGCCAAGTCGCTACAACGAGGTTAAACGAAAATGCGACTTAATACCATATCGACAAGTGCAGTGATTGGGCATAACCCAATCGCTGCATTCCCTAGTAGATGCAGATATAATTGGAAACCCTGTTACATTAGAAATGAGAGAACTGAAGTCCGCTGTTACCAGGAATAAGGCTAGTGGAATGTGGATTTGATATTGGTTATTGGTTGTTTACTAACTGTTCATTCTATTTGAATAAGGTTTTCGTTGTATAATTAATAATAACAAAGCTATTATCATATTTTGTTTGTTTGCTTTGCAAGTTAAAGAATCTGGCAAATTGTTGCCAGCATCTCCACAAGTGTTGACCCTGACAGTTGAATACCTACTCACCGGTATAACGTATCTGTGAGTTGCAATTTTATAATTACTTCGGAAATGTTGCCAGTATGCAATCCCAAGCATATGATTTGCGAAATCCGACAGTTCCTCAAATAGTTCCGGCCTTTTCCAGCCCTGGTTGCCAACGATACCAAGAGTTTTAAAACTCCGAAGGCGACGTATCAATCTAAGCACCATACCATCGTTACACATTGCCTTGGATACGCCGCCAAATCACTCTGATTTTATTTCCGTGCATGATCAACATAACGATGTTTCTTTTATTATTGATTCAGCCAGTACCAAATCCATTGTACCCATCCATATGTTTCCATCTTCTCAAAGTAATGATTCCTCCTGCAAATTATTAACCGCTGATGGTCATCCATTAAAACAGTTTGAATTACTAGATTTGATTTTGCAGTTTCATGACTTTCCTAATACAAAGTTTATACACACCTTTTTGTTAGGTGACGTTCATCATGCCATTCTGAGCTTAGATTTTCTAAAAAAATACCACATCACCATTGATGCTTCTCTTCAAAAAGTGTATATGCCTGAGTTTGTTTTAAAGGAGAACCAAATCCCTGAGAAACAGCAAATTGACTATGACAAACTTTATTTACCTGATATTTTCGAGTTATTTCCAGACTTGACTTCTGGTCAAATACGTGTTGATTTGAAATTGCACCCGTTTGAACACCAAATGGTGGTTCTCCTATTGTGTTGCGACCTAGAAGACTCAACCCTGAGATAAAGCAAGAACTAGATACCCAACTTGATGAAATGCTTCGTCTAAACATTATTCACACTTCTACAAGCCCTTGGGCTAGTCCAGTGCACCTGGTTAAAAAAAAAGATGATTCATTCAGGCTCGTGATAGACTACCGTGCAGTTAATAAAAGAACTAGAGCAATGAATTATCCGTCACGGCTACAAGATTTTACAGCGATTGTCTATGGATCTACCGTTTTTACATGCCTTGACTTAAAGTCCGCCTTTTGGCAGCTTGATGTAAAAGCTAGTGACAAAAAATTCACTGCTTTCTGTACGCATAGAGGTACCTTTGAATTTAACAAGATGCCGTTCCGCTTAACTTATGCCTCTGGTATCTTTCCAACATTTCATTAACAATGTCTTGGCGGGTACTGAGAGCTATTGCTTCGCTTTTGTTTATGATATATTTATATTTTTCCGGGACATGACTTCCCATAAGCACCGTTTACATAACATAGCCAATCGATTAAATGCTTATGGCTTGACCTTGAATATGGCTAAATGTTCTTTGGGTCTTTCAGAAGTTGCTGTTCTTGGCTATAAATTGTCCCAAAATGGCACTGCTCTTTTGTAAGATAAAATATTTGCCCTAAAAAAAAATTTCCCACTCCATCCACAGTCAAAAAACTGCGACGATTTTTGGGCCTATTCTATTATCAGCGCCGTTTTCTTAATAAAGCTACATTCATCTTGGACCCTCTGAATTTCCTTCTAAAGGGCCACGTTAAAAATGACGATGTTCTGGATTAGAATGCTCAAGCCACGAAAGCCTTCATTAAAATTAAGGACCATTTGGCTAACATACCACATTTAGCTCACCCTAAACCTAATGCTGTTTTGCAACTCAAGTGCGACGCAAGTAACGTTTCTTTAGGAGCTTGTTTAGAGCAGGTATATGACGACAAAACTGAAGTTTTAGGTTATTTCTCCAAAAGCTTGCAAGATCATCAAAAGCGTTATTCTACCTATGATTTTGAACTTCTTGGTGTCTTTTCAAACGTCAAATATTTTTAATATATGCTGTTAGATAAAACGCTTGTCATTTTTACTGATAACAAAAGTTTGGTGAATAGTTTCGACAAACCCTTTGAAAATCATACACCAAGGCAAGTTCGGCAGCTTAGTTACTTATCTCAGTTTGACTGCACGCTTCGCCATCTTCCTGGTCACCTCAATGTAGTAGCTGATTGCTTGTCAAGAGTTATGATTCATCATCTTTTTGAACATGAGCAGTCTCCTTTTTTCTTTAGAAGAGCTACTAAGCGCTCAGCAGCAGCAAAAGCAGTGGGACATTCCACAGAACTCAACCCTCAAGCTACAGCACATTACACTCCCAGACACACTTCAAACCTTCTTAGTTGATGTCAGCACGAACGCAAATACCGCAAGCCACTCATTCCACCACTTTTGCGATCACTGCTCATTGCTCATTACCACAACTAGGCACACGTAGGCATAAGAGCTACTCGACGTCTCATTCAAAGGCGATATGTCTTTCCTAACATGAAATCGAAGATTTGTGATTTTGTTAAATCTTGTATTGGTTGTCAGCCTTCAAAAGTTTCACAATATGTTGTATCACCTTTGTCACCCATTCCCATGCCTAATCAGCGATTTCACACCCTTCATGTCGACATTTGCGAACCATTTCCTGTTTCTCGATCTTTCGCTTACTTATTAGCAGTGTTCCCTCTAAGCTGTGCGCGTGTGCGCGCGCACACGGCTTTCAGAGACTGCGCACACGCATAATTTTACTGCGCACAAACATAATCATGATGAAGCAATGCTCTCGGTTGGCAAGTTGAAGAAAATTGTATTTGGACTTGCTGAAACAGGGTTTCTTAAACAGGGGTGCGGGGTTGATGAACGAAAAATGGGACATCTGCGGAAGTGATGAACTTTTTTTTTTATTATTCATGGGTTGTTGCACAAACGTTAGTCATTTCTAAAAAAGTGCGCACTCGCCGAAGTTTCTGCGCACACAAACGACAAAAAATTAGAGGGAACGTTGCTTATTAGTGTGCAATGACCAATTTACTCGTTGGATTGAAGCTTACCCAATGACTGATCAAACTACCGAATCTGACATTCATGCATTCAACCAACACATACAAGCTTTTGGAACTTGCTGCATTGTTCACACTGATTCTGGATGCCAATTTACTTCAACTACTTTTCGTAACTATTGTAAGCTCATTGGTGGCAATCACCGCACCAGCAGTGTTAGGTAACCTCATTCCAATGAGTTAGCTGAATGTTCACTCAAAAACATTGAAATATCCCTCACAGCCAGTGGTGGTCTTAGGAATGTGCTAACTGTGCGGTCGCTCAGGCCTCCCCTAAAAAAGAAGGCCCTCCCTCAAAAAGAATCATCCTGTTAACTATGAAAAATGTTTTTTCTATTTAAACTTGAATCGTACTAATAAAATTTATTTTGATTTTTTTATTTTAAATTATTTTTAATTTAAATTATTAATTTTTTTTTATTTTTCTTTATTTAAATTGTAATTATTTTTTTTTATTTTTATTTGATTTAAATTATTTTTATTGTTTTTTTCATAATTTTTTATTTAATCGTTTTATTAATTTAAATTATTTTTCATTTTTTTAAATTTTGTTTTTAATTATTTTTTTTATTTTAAATCATTTCTAGTTTTTAGTTTAGTTTTAGAACCATATAAAAAAAAAACACTTTTTTGTAAGCTTGAACCATTATACATCATAAGAATTAGTTTCAGTTCTTCCGAATAGAAACCAGCCCCTTGCCACCTTTAAGAATAAGCCTCCCCCCGAAAAAGAATCCTCTTTGAAAATAAAACCCCCCTCAAAAAGAATTAATATGAAAACTCTAAAAAACACTTCACTTTTTGTTAACTTGAACCAAACCATTGAAGTTGATTTTAGTAATCCCAAATTTAACCTCCTCTGAAACAATTTTTCATTTTAATAAAACTCTTTGCATTGAAACACAGTTAACAACTTTTTTGAATTATTTCTTTTTTTTTATCTCTAATCAAAGCTGAACCACCTCAAAGTGAAACTTCTCAATTTCTGTATCTTATGATTATACCTGATAAGGCCTGCTAGCACAATTTCTGCTCCAACTCAACCACTGCTTGAAATATTTGCTTGAAAGTTGGTCTTTTATTAGTATGGGTTCATGGTCATCACACAACGAGAGCATATGACGAAGTGATGATTCACTTGATTTTTATAAGCAAAACAAAAAATTACAAAGTGGGCTTTATTAGAAACACGTGTTCCTAAGCCCACCGTTATTTTAGTTAAATTTTACCATTAAAACACCGCAAATAAACAGTAATTATCAAGGTACGCTCATAAAGCCTCAAGAATTCAAAAAAGCAAGCAGCTACGTATATACAGAAAATATTGAACTAGAGGCTTGGGTTTTCAATCTTGTTTCGGGTCAAACCAAACACTTAAAACTTGCTTTCTCAGGTTCAGTCAATCACAAATCAGGTTTAAATCCAACACTATACCCAATAACAAGTCTTGACAACATTTAGCTGAATTGCTGCAGTAACCTGACTACAACTGCTCCTTTGATACTCTAGCAAGACTAATCAAGCAGGTGGGCCTTATTAGGAACATCCACCTCCCTATGAAAATGCTTCGTTTTTCATTACGTCTAAAAATGTTTTTGCAATAAACCTCATGTTTTATTCACTAGGAAGTGTATTTTCACGCAAAACTTTCAAATCAAAAAAAAAACTCGCCTCCAACGGTTAGAAATTAAAATTTGAACTTTTACAAATTTTACTTCCAACGCTGACCGCATTTCTCAAAAATTTCTTTTAGCTCTAGAGAAATAATGGTTTGACAGAAAAAGTTGAAATTGGTAAACCGCTGTGAATGAATATTACCTTTTGGTAAGGGACAAAACGAAATTTTTATTTGCTCCCGTAAAGAAAATCCTAGTGGTGGGCCTTATTAGGAACCGGGCCTTATTAGGCGCATGTACCTTATAATAGACTGAGTTATACCCCACTATGTAATGGCTGAATCTTCAGAAATGATGATTAGTCAGTGTAATGTAGACTTCCTGAAAGTTAACAGAGCATATCCTACTGGTTTACAATGCAGTTATTATGGTAAATTTTTTGGTGATTTGTTACCAAAGGTTTTGCCATATTGCACTACACTCTGCGTTTTGAGATAGTAGCTTTGATGCTCGATTAGGGTAACATGACATTTTATAGAGCATGGTTAATTTTGGTTCCTTCCTTGCGGAACTGGACTTTTGAAACCTTTGCTGTTAGTAACTAAAATGCCTCTATGCTGCATAAGTATTGTCGCATAGTTTAAATCACGTAGGCTACGTTGTTTATATCTGGTCATATTGGTGTTAAGGTTAAGGTTTTTTTGGTTGTTGGGCTCTAGAATATTGTGCAGTTTGAGATTATTAAGTTTTTTTCTTATCAAGATTGTCTGAAATAATCAGTATGTATACCTCATAATAGATGCCAAAACTTTTTCCAAGATTCTCGCAAGGCTTTGCAGTTTATTTTGGTTTGCTACACATTGTACTACATGTGTATCAAACTTACATAGAGTGGTTTATGTACGTTTGGTACGGTTTAAATTACTGAAAAGAAATTAGAGTGGTTTAAATTACTGAAAAGAAATTAGCACAGTGAAAGCCACATCAATGTACAGTAATTGGTGTAACTGTTTTGATTGGAAGTTGCAGTTTGTGGATTTAATACATTGTTTTAATGTTGCATTTTGACTTTGTGACTAGAAGAGCTGTGTTGAGAGATTTTTTGTTTCAAATGTATATAGATGTTACTTGGAAACTAAAGTTGTGGTGATTAAATTTTAATTTCATTAATTCAAAACCACTGATTATGATGCATTCAGAAGTTCAGAAAAGAAAATCATGGAATTAACCATCAGAGCTGACTCTTCACTGCTTCACCACAACTTAGCATGATTTTGCGAATTATGTAAACAGCAGACAGACAGACAGACACTCAATTTATTTTTGCAATCAACAATAACCAAAAAATAAACAATTAATACTGTGATAGCAGCTCATTACATTTTTCAAGTGCATATATTCAGTTTCAGGGAGTAAACTTTACTTATTTTTCACTTAGTGCGGATAGTTGAAAATTTGAAAACAAAATTGTTTTATCTTGTGCACAAAGATGATGAAAAGTTTATTGGAAGTAGTGCGATATCTCACAAACCACAGTACGTAGCAACCTTGAATTGAAGTGTTGTTGAAATATTAACAGATTACCTTTTGTCTCTAGAAATTGAAAAGACATTTTTAAATTAGAATAGTAACAATTCTCACTGCATAATAAGAAAAGCAGTTATTAAAGGAAAGTGAAAAGAAGGATGAAACAGATGAAGTAATCTTACAGACACAGTCCAGTTTCAGGACCATCATAGCAGTTCCGCAGATATTTCAGTAGAAAGAAAACTAATCAACTGGAAGCTTTTTGCCTTAACTTCGCACACTCAATTGCTTATCCTTACAAGTCTGCATCAGCAATGTGCTTGATTACAGGTAAATTTATTGCTAAGTACATTTTGTTTATCATCGTTATGAATTACCAATTACTGCAAAGAGTATTGCAAGCTGTCACTTGCAGGTGCAGCAATATTGCATATACGTTGATGTTAAAATTAATCATTGCGAGTATACCAAAACTGATTTACCCTTAATATAGCCAACTAGTTTGTGGTTTACTCAAGCTATCAATATTGTATATATACAGTAGATTAAGCAAATCATTCCATGTCTCTATTTTTTCTTAAGTTCTGGGAGATTTTTAATGAACCCTAACCTTGTTATAGCCTACCAATTACTGGCTGTAAATGATGTTTCTACATTACATGTGTAGCAGTGGCTTCAACATTCGAACAGACATTGTTTATCACGCTCGCTGCGTGCAGGAGCCACGCTCCTTGGACTTATAACGTAACAATCGCTATTTTAAGTTTTTGATATTTTTGTGTTAACTTTGCTGTTCGCGCCATTCTAGCTTACACGTTGTTGTTTAGCAAGTGAATTTTGAGTACCAGTGCAGGGAAATATACTTTGTTTCGATGTAAAGCATTGTGGTGAGTATAGAATAGCTACATTGGTGACTTACCGACAGTACTGCACAAGAAAGTTATGTCAGAGTCAGAGCAAAGACTATATTCTTAATGACTGGAAGCTCTTTTGATTTATTACGTCACAGCATCATTTGTGTACACAAGGCCGTTCACTCCGTTCCGCTCTGATACATATGAAGAAAAACCGAGATGCCTAGATCTTTTGCATGCATTTTTCGCGCAAATTCATTATTTTTGGACAAAATTGGTTATAAAACTTTAAAAAAATCACACAAAAAGAAGTTGAATGTGCGTTACAGGAGCAAGAGAGAATTACGAACTTGAACCAGGCGCTTTTAATCGGACGAAGGCAAATTTAATGGTATTTATCCTGTTGACTTAGCCTAAGAAACGGGAAAGTTTGAAACTTACAGTTCATAGTTTTGAAGAGGTTAGAATTTGGTTAAGTTAAAGGTGTAGCAGTCTGGAGAATAAGAACGAAAATCAAAATTCGATGGTTAAAAATAGACAACACGGTATTTTGCAACATTTTAAGTTGATTTTGACTGCTAAAGCTGATTCTACTAGTCTAGTTGTTTTCCTTAAGTTCAAGAGATTGATTAGCCTAGTTAGTGCTTACCGTATGGTTAATAATGTACCGCTGTACCAATAAACAGTTTGCCAGGTAAAATTGTGTTAATTGAAAGTTTTTGCAGAAGTTAAATTATTTGCATAAATTTTATGAAGGCCTGATGGAAGCTTACCTTCTTCTGTGCCTATTCCTGGTAGCCTACTCTTTTTGGCTGTTTGCTAGTTCATTAATTGTGAAAGGCACTTAGATTCAATAGGGTGACTTTATGAACTTCTTTAGTAAATTTTAGCAGTTTGTGTTGGCTTTGTTTTTATCAATAGACTACTAACGTACTGTATTAATTAGGCTGCTCAGATGGCCGAGTGGTATGAGCGTTTACCTCAAGAGCTATAGACTTGGGTTTGACTCCGAGTCGGGTCAAATTAATGACCTTAAAATTGGTATTCACAGGCTTTCTTGCTTGACGCTTAGCATTAAAGAGACAATGTGAAGATCAAGCCGGCAAGTTTACTTGTTGTGCTGTTGGGAAAAGCACTTAGCGTGATTCCCCCATCTTGGTGTGGTAGACAGATGGCTGCATGGCAACTCCTAAGCGAGCTCGTCATATCGTTTTGATCTCTTTCTCGTGATAGGAGAATAAATATGCAAAATACAGAAAATAAAAAAAAAACAAGAACAGATTGGCAACTGGCTAAATTGTTAGCTTTCATTGGTAAATTTTATTGTGGTTTCCTTATTTTGCATTTAGCTTTCAGATTACGGGTAGCATAAATGGTGTAGTTTTTGTATGTGCCAATTGAATTGAAGTTGCAATTTTGATAATTTCATGTCTCGAAAGACCCCCCAATGGTATCTGACGTTTGGCCTCAAAAAATTTTTACTGCAAAACTGTGCGAAACGCCTTTGCTCATGTTAAAATTATAACCAAACACTATGCATGCAAACCCAACCTGCCAGGATGCGCCGTTTACCGTTGCAACTTTAAGAAATATTCTCAATGACAAACATATACCGCAAAAAATGCAAAAACCGATTTGTCAGATACAGGAGAAAAGGACAAAAAAGTATTCTGAAGACTTTGTCCATTGAAAGAGCTTTTTTGTCTAGTGACGCATTACGAATGCTGGTGAAGGTATGCTTGACAAAACAAGAAAAAAGTAAATCCTACCGAATGACGAATATGCAAGAAGTGTTAGTTTCCTACAATGATCTCATTTTGTTATGGTTTTCTCCCCCAGGCAAACCATATCTCCGCCAACCATTTGAAGTTACTTTTAATCGGCCTCTGAAAGTAGAGTGGAACCTCCTGATATGCATGTTGGTAAGAAAAGCAATTGCAAAAGGAAATAAAACAGACATTGGTAACCCACCTTCCCGTAAAACCACTTATGACTTACCGCGCTAAAATAATTTTTTACTGCCGATTACATGTATTATGTGTAGATGAATAGGCTACGTTATCGTGGTGAATAGTGATGTTGCTTTTTGTGTGCTTTTGTTTGTGCGTAATTTCCTTAGCCTTTATGAAGTAAGAAAACAATAATTTTTAATAATTTCCTTTTCTATTTGTTATTTCATTTAAACAACAGCTGTGATATGGCTGGATACTTGATATACAATTAACTATATAGGCTTGCAGAGCTGTAACGAGGACTGAACCTACCGACACCGAGACGAGACATCATAGCTTCGAGACCGAGACGAGACTTCATGAGCCAAAAATTAGAAAATATAAAAACGATAGTAATACTCTGGAGTACGGGCTCTACTAAGCCAAGTTATTGAAATAACTTAATAGCAAAATGGTATCAGCAAAAACAAATGAAGCAATGAAGCCGTCGCGGTTATGAACTGATGTAGCCTATTATAAATTACAAATGTGCTTTTAACGATTACAATTAATGATTTAACGAGATCACCATGATAACAACGAAACAGCTTATTATCACAGAAGATTTAAGTCCTTGTAGCTTGCAAGGCAA
Organism: Trididemnum miniatum; assembly: GCA_964006365.1. NCBI lineage: Eukaryota > Metazoa > Chordata > Ascidiacea > Aplousobranchia > Didemnidae > Trididemnum > Trididemnum miniatum. The sequence goes on from OZ023238.1 coordinate 12,558,113, forward strand.
GCAATACCACTCGCAGACGATTACACGGCCCAATATTCTTTTTTAATCTAACGAAAAAGATGTCAAGAAAACTTTAAACAAATAGTAGTCATTGGTAGGCTATGTTGGTCTAGACCAGGGATGTCGGCATTGCAGCCCACTTTCCTCTGTTAAAACAATTTTTTAGCAAGTTTATCAAGTATTGAGCACGAGAGTGTTTATGAAATTTAATCAAAATACTTTATATTTGATAAATAATAAATTAACTAATATAAACATTTTAAAGTCATTGTGACACAATGCATTTTTGAAAATCTATCTGGTTCATAACTTTCTCATAAAAAGAGCTAGCTTAAATCTGGAAGCACTTCCCATGTCGATAACCAAATTTCCTGCAACTGTAATCCCTGCACTTTTTTCGATTCGAAGCCTTTTTTGGGCCTGGACTACTTTGAATAATCTTTTGATAGCTGTTGTAAACCAGACGAGAATAGCATCTTTCATGGGGAACAAATTTGTAGAAATCTTAATTTTATGACATATGACACGTTGCTCTCTTGAAAATTTTTTGATTTGACACACCTTTTGCCCATAAAAAATATATTTATTTTTTAGACGTGGCTAGCGGTCGTTATGTCTTTGAGTGAAGGCCATATGGTTAAAAGTTAAAACTAAATTAACATTATTGAATTAATCATTACATTAAGTAATTATATTAATGAATTTTTAAATTTTCTTTGTTGTTAAAAAAGATGCATTTTCAGCAAAATGCGACTCAGTACAAGGCCTACCTATCAATGGTTAGTTTTTTTTTCTCAGAACTATAATATGAAATATTGGAATTCTGGTCGCTTTGCGGCCCAGTTAAATATTTAATTTTTCAATGGGTCCCTAATAAATTAAAAAGTTAGACATCCCTGGTCTAGAGTAAATTACCATCGAATTCATGTGCTTAGTGGTTGAACTAGACCAGTTTTCATATATGCTGCTTACAAAAAGAAAGCAAAAGCCTACAATTCTGCAGGCCTGAACAACAAAGCAAAATGGTCTAAACAAAATGTGGCCAAATGTTTTTGCAAAGTGCGAAATCACGCACAATGTTTTACTTTGAATACATCGGGTAAGTACCATTGTTGCTTCCGTATCAAAGACCTGAATGCTGTTTCAAATCCAAATTTTTTCATGTCTCGATCGAGACATGACCATTTTCCAAGACTTTCAAGGTGCGAGACCGAGACGAGACATTGGCGTGGCGAGACCGAGACGAGGCCGAGACACTCAAAAACGTGTTTCGAAACGTGTCTCGAGACCGAGATACGTCTCGAGACATCCAGCTCTATAGGCTTGTACGATTAGAGTGCCCCATGTTGACAGCATATTATTGAAATTCGTTCAATACTGGTTTTTTTTTCTTTCTAAATTTGACTTCGGTCAATTGACTTAACTGTCTACAAAAATTTCGGTCATTTCAATTTTTTTCGGTCATGTTTGATGTACCAAAACGTTGAACGAAATGTACACCTACTACTTTGTAACCGCAACACAAATAAAACCTACTTTGATCAGTTTGATGTCTGTCAGTGACTGCGCCAATGGGGGGGACTAGTCCCCCCCACATCTTCTCAGGCCCATTTTTGTAAATCCCGCAAATCAGTTAATATTTTTTGTGGGGTAGGGAAGGGGGCAGACGTGGACCTTCTCCGTTAAAACACGACAAAAATTTTAAGAAATCACTAGATAAAGCGTCAAGGGAACCCAGAAATGTATGATTTGACCGCAAGATACTACCTTTTGACCGTTATATGGTTCTCATATTCAGTCAGTGCCAATGCTTTTTTAACATTTTCAGGATTTCTCAATTGTCGCTTTCATTCTTTGCCGTAATACTGCAATAATACACCATATGTTTTGCTAAATTTGGTCGAAGATTTGCAGGGTCGATCGTTTTTTTTTTTAATAGTCTATTCTATTTTGAAGTACAGTAGCACACTGTTCTGCAGAATCGGGCTACGGGGTTTACTAGGCACAATAATTGAAGGCAATATCAATTTCTGAACAATTACGCTTACTGGTATCCAATTTTTACTTCGTACTAAGTCCTCATTTCGACGAAAAATCCTGAATATACGCCAGAATGCACCACATTAATTCCAAAATTTCAAAATTTTCTGGGGGAAGCTTACCATACTAAAACGTCTTGAAAGAGTCCAAATTTTTGCAAACTTTCGTCGCTTGATATTTCGCTGTTAAACCTGACACCGGTAATCCGTTTGTAATTGTTGTTCGCATATAGGTAAAATATTTACTTGAACGGTCAATTGACCGAAATGGCTTTAATTTTTTCCGGTTTTTACAAATTTAATTTGGACTATGACCGAAATTTCAAAATCGAAAAAAAAAAAAAAAATTAACCGGTCGTTAGCTCAGTTGCTTAGCGCACACGCTACCGGTGCGGGAGGTCTGGGGTTCAAATCCCAGGTCGGTCTAGTCGGCACAGTGTCTCGAACGGCTCGCCACCGCTGCAACGTTCTTTCGGAGCTGTGTAGCCCAGGCGCTAAGCCGCGGAGATGAGCCCCGATACTCGTTTACACGCTTCGGCGTAACATCACGAGTATAATGAAGATTTGATTTTTTTTGTGATCGAAATTTTACCGAAAAAAAAACAAAAAAACAAAGCAAGTTCAATAGGCCTACCGGGTATAGTCTGAAGTCACATTACTGAAAATATGAAAAAAATAGTGGAGTAAGGGGACTATTTTTAAATTTTTAGTACCGAAATTTCGCTGTGACCCGAAACAAACCTTGGCTGCTGCTAAGCTTAGTAGAGTAGCATTTACGATTTGGTGTTGAACGGGCAAGCCATAAGGCGGGCCTATGGCGGTCCAGCCAGCCATAATATCCGCAAGTTACTGTCATATTTGAGACAGCAAGCCACAGTTCAGGCTGGTCGTAGTCATCAAAGAGAGAATAAATTATTCCGGACGCCACCACATTTTTTCCCCAGTTGCTGGGAAGGCATGCTTTTTCCATCTCGAAAAACGTTTAGTGAAACAGTTTCTTGTTGTCTTCTCTATATTTTAAATCTTGAATTTGCACCACATATTCAGGCAAAATTGAAGTTTATGCAGATTGTGTAGCCAATCAAACTTGCAATGTGTTGCATATCAGCATTCAGCAATGCATTGAACAAGCACAATCAACAATATCATCGCAAGAGTGTTATTGCCAAAAGACAATTCATCATTTTAGTTTAAAATAATGAAACTAAGGCAAGTCTACAATATTTGATCACTACACACTAGCCCAGAGCTTAGACCAAACACTGCCCAGAGCACAGCCTAGACCATAAACATAAACCATAGACCATTTTTGCTGAAAATAACTTAGTGGTTAAAACAATTAAATAAATATAAAGTGAGTTCAATCTAAGTAACAATTAAAAAAAAAAATAGACCAAGTACACTCCTCTCCTTTACCAGTTTACAGTATTAGCAGCTTGATTTATCATTGTACAGGTCCCTTTTGTCAGCTTACTGGTATGTTTGTCAGCCTAACGCAATCACATATTTTTACACCTGAAGGGTGAGTTTTTTAGTCTTTTTGAATAAGTCGATAACCTACAAGTACTTGGCAGTTCTTAGAAATTGAAACAACTTTATTGCACAGCTGCGGGCATAGTCTGGAGTCCATAAAAAACGTTACTGCACCAGCAAGCCAGGACTAACAAAGTAGCAGAAAAGACTAGCCCTTGACTGATTTCATAATTAACCACACAATCTTAAAAGGTTAAATTATTATTGTTGAAAACGTTATCACTCTTAGTCATCATAGAAACTACACAAGACGTCGATCCACCAGGAAGGCTTCAAAATTAATCCTTGGATTGTTAGGCTATCTATTTAAACCTTTAAGGGCCATCCAAAACTCTTATTATTCAACTTAAAACATATCGCAGTATGTCTGTCAGCATTGAAATTTAGAAGTGCAGGATAATACTTACATCCCAACTACCTTTAACTGGCTTAATTCCTGCTTTCATAGATTTAGATGCAGAAACTATGCCAGCACACTACCAATCTCCAATCTCTTTCCATTATACCGCGCACAAAATTAGTGCTTTTCTTCATATGCATCAGAGCGTGACCGAGTGAACGACTTTTTCCTGGTATCCAGGGAGTTTCCAGTCATTTAGTATAGTCTGTGGTCAGAGCAAGCTACTTCTTCGTCGGGTTTTTCCAATCAACGAGTTTCAGAAGTTTCCGAGAAAATTCCGCCTTTTTGGTCAAATGACCCAGCTTTTTGGTTTTTACAAGTCGAGGCGCAGTTTACTTTAAAAAACATTACTTCTTTACTTACAAAATTCCACTACATTGTTTCCTCATTGGAGCCCGATGTTGCGCTGCACGTACGTACACTAATTCTCAACCCACCTGCTGCTGACCCTTACGATGCTCTTAAGACAGCTCTTCTTCAATCTTTTACTCCTTCTGATCAAAGCAGATTGCAGCAATTGTTCAGTACGGACTCATTAGGAGATGTGAAGCCCACTGACTTATACCTTCGCATGCAGCGTTTGCTTGGGGATTCAGAAGTTGACGAAACTATCCTCAGGAGTCTTTTTCTTTTACGCTTGCCTGTTTCTATTCGCACTTCTTTAGCAGCCATGCAAGACAAGCCTCTGTCGTAATTAGTTCTAATTGCTGATACATTAGTTGAAATAACCCCTCCATCCATCGCAGCTCTTAGGCCAACCCCGCGCACTCGATCTACCGTGCAAAGCTGCACGCGCTTGGCACGCGAATTGGAACATATTTAGTCTAAGCTTCTAGCACTCGAAGACGCTGTCAAGCCCCAAACCCAGCCCCGAGTTGCCAGAACACGTTCACCATCACCTTACCCAATGGTTTCTTCTTCACCTTCTCGACAGGCAGTCTACTGGTATCATGACAGATTTGGATCCAAAGCTACTAAATGCCAACCTCTTTGCAAGTTTTCGTCAAACTAGCGCGCCAGCCATTAGCGGCGAATGTTGCTGGCATATCGCGCAGCCGCCTTCTTCTTGTCACAGACAAATTATCCCATCTTTCTATTCTTGTCGATACCGGAGCTGTTGTCAGCATTTTGCCCAAGTAGTCCCGTACAGGTTATAAACCTTATCAAAGCGACAGACCTCTGCATGTTGTCAATCACTCTTCTATTCCTACTTATGGTGAAAAGTCAGTATTGCTTGGTCTAGGTCTCCGCAGAGCTTTTCGTTGGCTTTTCATAGTAGAAGCAGTGTCTTTTCCTATTTTAGGAGCAGATTTTTTGCACCATTTCAATCTCAGTGTTGACTTACGTCAACAGCTTCTCATTGACAACACTAGCAATTGTTCTACTGTTACTTCCGTCGTTTCTGCTTCTGCTCTTTCTCCTTCCTTTCTTCTTCTCGTCGCTGCAAGCACTTCTCACTCTCATACCAGTCTTCTAAAGGAATTTCATGATATAACTCAACCACATTATCACGAACATCCCATCACGCACAATGTGACACACCATATCACCACCACAGGTCCACCACCTTTTCCTCGTACTCGTCGTTTGGCACCGGACCGTTACCAGAATGCAAAACAAGAATTCGAACACATGATGTCTTTAGGAATCATCCGTGAGTCTTCAAGTAATTTTTCCTCCCCCCTTCGCATGGTCCCTAAAGCTGATGGTGACTGGCGACCTTGCGGTGAATATAGAGCGCTCAACAAGATCGCGGTGCCGGATCGCTACCCCAACCCTCATATACAGAACTTCACTACCTCACTCCATGATTCCAACATTTTCTCTAAGCTTGATTTGGTGAACGCATTTCACCATAATCCTGTTGAACCAGCTGATGTTCATAAAACAGCTGTTACCACACCCTCTGAAATATTCGAATTTGTTCGAATGCCGTTTGGTCTTCGGAACGCAGCCCAAACATTCCAGCGGTTCATCCACCAAGTTTTTCGAGGTCTGGATTCTGTTACGTGTACATTGATGATTTACTGTGGCCAGCAAATCTCCAGAAGAACATCTCCTCCATCTACACCAAGTTTTCGAGCGATTGCGTCAATACTCCCTGACTATCAACGTTGCCAAATCTTCTTTTGGCCAAATCCAATTGACGTTTCTTATCCACAAAATTACAGCCAAAGGCGTTTTACCTTTGCCTGAGAAGGTATCAGCAATAAAACAGTTTCCGAAACCTTCTTCTGTCACATTGCTTCGTCGATTTTTGGGCCTCATCAACTTCTACCACAGGTTTATTCCCAATTGTGCTCATCTTTTACACCCATTGCATCTTTTTTTAAACAACCTTCCCAAGTAGCGCTCCTAGCAAACTCTGCATGGGACTGAGGAAACTTCTACTGCATTTCAGGATGTTAAAGATGCTCTAGCTTCAGCCACGTTTCTATCCTACCCTCATCCCAATGCCCCCATCAATCTCATGGTCGATGCATCCAATACTGCAGTTGGAGCAGTCTTACAACAGCAGGTTGATGATGATTGGCAACCAATCTCTTTTTTCTCTCGCTCCTTATCACCTCGAAGGCGCAAGTATAACATATTTGATCGCGAGCTTCTGGCCACCTTCTTGGCAGTGAAACATTTTCAACATCATCTTCACGACCCCAATTTTCACATTCTTACCGATCACAAACCACTCATCTACGCCATCAACTCACTCAACACACAACACTCAACACGCCAAGCACGTCAGTTGGATTATATTTTCCCAGTTTACAACGGATCTTCGACACGCTCATGGGGTACAGAATCCTGTCGTAGATGCCCTTTCACGTGTGCAGGCTAATGTATCTATGCCTTCTCCCACAGTCCCCATTTCAGAACTTGCACAACAACAGCACACTGATGTGGAACTTCAGTCCTACCTCAAATCACCGAATTCCTTAAATCTTGTTACTGAGACGTTCAACCATGTGTCCCTCATCTGTGACATTTCTACTGGTAACTCTAGACCGTTTGTGCCATCCTCCCTTCGACGTAAACTCTTTGCTTCTTTTCACAATCTTTCGCATCCAGGTGTTCGTGCCACGCAAAAACTCATCAAGGAACGTTTTGTTTGGCCACGCATGAACGCTGATATCCGAGATTGGACGAGAACTTGCACATCTTATCAATGTTCGAAGATCCAACGACACATCAGGACACCTCTTCACTCTTTTCCTTCCACATAGTTTCGTTTTGCACACATACATCTGGACATCGTTGGGCTACTCCCACCTTCTCGCGGCTACAGGTATTTATTCACCATGGTGGATCAATTCAGTCGCTGGCCTGAAGTGATTTCCTTGATGGGCATCCAAGCACAAACTATAGCTGATGCCTTTTTGTCTGGGTGGGTTTCCCGTTTTGGCATCTGTTTTACTGTCACTACTGACAGAGTAGCACAGTTTGAATCCAGTCTTTCTCAATATCTTCTCTCGCAACTCGGAATTACTCGCATTCGCACAACTAGCCATCACTCGTCTTCCAATGGAATGGTCGAACGCTTACACCGCACACTTAATACATCATTAAAGTGTCATGATTCAGCGGACTGGATGGGTGTTCTTCCTCTTGTACTGCTAGGCATTCGTTCATCTTTCAAACAAGATTTAGGATGCTGTTCAGCAGTTATGCTGTATGGAACTCCACATCACTTGCCTGGCGAATTTATTAATTCTCCTTCTCACTCGTCCTCTACTGCGCATTCTTTTCTCCAAACTCTCTCTGACCATATAAGCAAACTCAAGCCTTGCCCACCTAGAGCTGCATCCAGCCAGAAGAACTTGTTTTTCTTCGGAACGATGCTGTACAACGACCACTCCAGCAACCGTATTCAGGTCCTTACAAAGAACTGAAGCGGAATTCAAAAACGTTTATTATTGACTATCGTGGAAAGCGACGATGCGTCAGCAAAGATCGCATTGCCTGAAACCTGCCTACCTTGCAAACATTGAGCAAGATGAGAACATGAACGATGATTTTCCAAAATTCCCTCCTTCTTCATCCTCTCCAATGCCAAGGCACTCGGGAAGAAAAGTTCATAATATCTCAAAGACTTTGTTGTGGAGGGAAGAGGAGCATTATAGCAGTGGCTACAACATTCGAACAGACATTGTTTATCACGCTCGCTGCGCTGCATACAGGAGCCACGCTCCTTGGACTTATAACGTAACAATCGCTATTTTAAGTTTTTGATATTTTTGTGTTAACGTTGCTGTTCGCGCCATTCTAGCTTACACGTTGTTGTTTAGCAAGTGAATTTTGAGTACCAGTGCAGGGAAATATACTTTGTTTCGATGTAAAGTATTGTAGTGAGTATAGAATAGCTAATAAATGAGCTTGCTTGATTGACGCTTCTCTAGTAACTTTCAATCAAATGCCTATTATAATGTGGTTTAATGCACACTACAGCGTTTTGAAATTTGGATTCCAAAAGGCCCCCCCTATAATTGTTGCACAGGGCCCCCCTTCGTCTAAGACCACCGCTGCTCACAGCAAAATTGGATAAGATTCACGGACACGCCATCCCCCATCTTCCATTTATTATGCTTTCTTTAAACTCGATGTATAAAGAAGATTTAAAATGCAGTAGTTCTGAGCTTGTATATGGACAAACTTTACGTTTGCCTGGAGATCTATGCGCTGACAAAGCTAACAGTTATGCTGAGGAAGTTTCCGTTGGAAAATTGATCTCTTCGTTGAAATCGTTTGCAAGTCAATGCAGGCCCATTGATACGAGAGTTGCTCAGATACTCTAAACGCACATGCTCCATTCATTGCATTGATGTGCTCATGTGTTTGTAAAAAACGATCCAATAAAATCAAATCTTACTCCGACGTATGATGGACCTTTTGAAGTGCTGTCAAGTACTGAAAAAACATTTTATCATTTTTCGTGGGGTAAAGCAACAGTCTGTAGCAATAAATAATGTTAAACCAGCATACTGTTCTTCATCCTCGTTTGAGGAGCCTCCTGTTGCTGAGACATTTCCTACGCCACAAAACTCATCCCGTTTACCGAGACAACGTTGCCCCCTTTCTCGACTTTGTGACTACATAACATGCTAATTTTTATGATTTTCCTGGTTGAAGTTTGTGTTTATTTTGAACTCATGATTAAATTTTCTTCTGTAGGGGTAATCTGCAGTGACTGGGTTATGCCCAGTAGATACATTCCCTAGTAGATTCAGATATAATTGGAAACCCTGTTACATTAGAAATGAGAGAACTGAAGTCCGCTGTTACCAGGAATAAGGCTAGTGGAATGTGGATTTGATATTGGTTATTGGTTGTTTACTAACTGTTCATTCTATTTGAATAAGGTTTTCGTTGTATAATTAACAATAAACTGTTATCATATTTTGTTTGTTTGCTTTGCAAGTTAAAGAATCTGGCAAATTGTTGCCACCATCTCTACGCATGCTGGGTTCGAAGCTATGACTTAGCCTACACAAAGTACTTTTTTTTTTACATCGGCACATTTAATAAAATATGTCTCTGGCTGGAAAATGAAGCCGATTCTGAAATCTTTACGTTGAATTAACTTCATGAAAAAATGCAATACCTACAAGTGAAACGTGATCCGTGAAGGCTTTCAAGTTAAAGCTACAGGAAAAATATGATGACCCACATCATATACTTTTTAGAACGTCCAGGTCGAGAGAATGTTGTTGGTTTCAACGATATGACAGATTTCATTCCGAAAGCATTAAAAAAAAAAGAAGTAGGCCTACATGGATAAAGTTATTATTACCACTGCTGCTAAACTTGTGAAAGTCGAAATAAGAAAAAAGAAAATGCGTATAAACTTTTACCCAAACGTTTGATGAAATCACAAGTTTCTAACCTTGAATCCTCGCAAACTAACGTAGATAGAGAATTGCAAAATCTTTATGAATGGTGCTGTGTCCATAAGCTGACAGTTAACCCTCCAAAACTAGTGTACTAATCATTCCTCCAAAACTTGGAAAAACTCCTTCCCCCTACCTTAAGTTAACCAGTAATGGATCACCAAATGAAGTTGAACATGCTTCGAAGTACTTGGGGATTATTATGGATGATAGGCCTAAGCTTAACTTTGGGGATCATATAAAAATTCTTAAGAATAAGGTTGTTTGTGGTGTTGGTATCCTCAAGAAACTTAAACACTTTTTCCCACAAACTATCTTCTTGCAACTATATCATACTCTTGTACATTCCCTGTTGCTATATGGAATAATAATATGGGGAAATACATTTCCTACCTATATGCGAAAATTGAACTCAGTATAAAATCGGGCTATTAAAGTTATCTCTGGAACGCATTTTCGAAACGCCGTTAAACCTTTATATGCTCAATACAAAATACTGAAAATTGATGATCTCTATAAACTTGAAGTAGCAAAAATGGTTTGCTGTTGCATCCACAATAAAACACCTAGTTCCCTTTTGAATTATTTTATTAAAGTTAAAAAGGTATCCGATCGATTTACAAGAGCATCAAGCAATAAAGATATGCTTTACATTCCACTATGTAAATCAAATAGACTGCAGAGGTGTATCAAATATCGGGGAATAAAAATTTGGAACTCCGTTCAAAAAGAAATAAGGGAATCATCATACAAATCCTTTAAAAGTAGGTACAAAAATTTTCTTCTATCGTTATATTAATTAACTATATAATTAATTAAAAGGTATTCTAAAAGCAAATTAATTAGTGCGTTAGTTTTGAAAACTGCCTCACACCATCGTTCTACCTCTAGTCAAATGCTTGACGCGGTGCTGAGCTGTTGGTGCAGTTTCTCGCTAATTACTTGTTAGGCTATTTTACGTTCATCAGCCGCACTATCCCTAAAAATTAATTATAAATTATCTGATTGTTGATTATTATCTAACTCGACGCTGGGTAGCTGCTTGACACGATGACCATAAGGTCTTTCGCATCCTTCCCGTCGCCGAAATGTATCTTCATTATTTTTGTGTCTATTTCTTTATTAAATTTTTTATTCTTTTTTTGCGACGAAAATAAATATGCTGTCTGTCTGTCACCAACAAAGAGAAAAAGCAAGCAATGAGTACCAGAGGGTCTTTAAATTTTTTTTAGAAATTTTGATATGATGTGACATAAAAATAATGAGTATTGTTCAGTGCATATAGTTCTGGCATCTCGCCCAGTGCATATATGGTTGGGAACCGTTGGCGACATCGTGTTGATAGGACCGGCAAGGGAATTAAGCCCCAGACCTTCCGCACCAACAGCAAGTGCTTAACAGCTGAGCTAACCGCCCGGTTAATTAAGAGATCAGCTTAAGTATAATCGTTTCTTACTTTACAACACTGTTTCGTTTAATCCAATAACTTTATTTATCGGACTAACGACAGTGGTGCAAAGAGGGAGTGGTAACATCGAAGAATTTGTTGAATTTAAACTCACTTAGGACTCAAGAGCCGATGTCCTTATTTAGCAAAGGTTTATTGAAAAAGCCACATGCATCGATTCTGCGGAAATCTGTACTGAAAGATGAAGCCGCCGTGCACATATTCTCCAGAAGTTCAAGATGTTCAGCGCACACCCTGCAATATCACAGACACATACGTTAATAAAACATTTATCTAAAATTTTTGGATGTTTTGCTCTATAATCTTTGTAATATGAGCACAATCTGCGTCCTTTTTTTGCGATGAACGACAAATTGCTTTTTTTTCAACGCAAACCGATGACGCAGCATTCTCTTGTGTGATAGTTTCACAGATTTCGTTCAACGCAAGCAAGCCAGACCAGGGGCGGATTAAGAGATCGCGGGGCCCGGGGCAGATAAGAGTGCGGGGGCCCTAAATTATGAAAGGCGAAATCAACTAATACCCTTTTGGATATTTAAGTTTATTGACATCGCAATTTACCAGCAATTTTATAAAATTTATATAACTAAGGTTTGGGTCGTGCTTAAAAAGGTTTAATGCTGACAACAAATTTTTATTTTGACTATGAATTTAGATCAAAGAGTTTGAGTCCAATTTGCTATTTTAATTTATTAAAAAAAGTGAAATGTTCTAATTTTGTTAAAAATTTCTTTGAAGTTAATTGTAAAAGGTCAAGCATAAAATAAAATTTTTGCAGTGTTTCAGGGGCAACAATAAACAACACATAAAATACAGTAAACAACACAGAGAATGCTAGGCTAAGGCTAGTTGTTCTGCTGGCTTCTACGGCTTGACTATCATAGCTCAAAAATTGAATGAATGTTTTAACAGCTCAGATGGCCGAGTGGTATGGAGCGTCTGTCTCTTGAGCTGTAGACTCGGGTTTGATTCCGAGTCGGGTCAAACCAATGACTTTAACATTGGTATTCTCAGCTTCCCTGCTTGACGCTCAGCATTAAAGGGACAGTGTGGAGAACAAGCCGGCAAGTTTACTTGTTGTGCCGTTGGGAATGGCACTTAGCGGGATTTCCCCATCTTGGTGTGGTAGACAGATAGCCGGCAACTCCTAAGCGAGCTCGTATAGCGCATTGATCGCTTTCTCGTGATAGGAGGATAAATATGCAACTAAATGAAAAAAAATAAGCTAACTGCTCGTTTACCTTAGCAAAGGACCGACTTATTTTCTTACATGCGCTTGCTTTCAACGTCTTGTGATTTTGCCTCTCTTTCCTCTTTTTTTGTACGTGTTTATCTTCCACTCTCATATTTTTGACCCAAGTCACGAATTCTTCTAGTCGCGAGCACTGTTAAATATGAAACACTCTGCAGTGGTCAGGGAAAATCAGCTATCTTAATCTTTAAGTATTGCTATACGTATTTGCAATTCCAAAATTTGGCTAACTTTGGGCAAAGTTCAACAGCTCAAATGGCCGAGTGATAAGAGCGTCCGCCTCGGGAGCTGTAAGACTTGGGTTTGATTCGATTCGGATCAAACCAATGACTTTAGAATTGGTATTCGCAACTTCCCTGCTTGACGCTCCGCATTAAAGGGACAGCGTGGAGAACAACTCGGCAAATTTACTTGTTGTGCCGTTGGGAGAGACACTTGGCGGGATTCCCCCATCTTAGTGTGGTATGGACAGATGGCTGGCAACTCCTAAGCGAGTTCGTTATAGTACATTCATCGCTTTCTCGAAGTAAGAGGATGAATATGCCACTACATACAAAAGTGCGAAGATCCGACACCTAGAATCCTTTGAAGATATCAGTCAAATTTGCTAATATCATACTTTTTCGCCAGTAGCTTACTAAGTTTCCAGCGACTTTAGATACAGCTTGTAATGAAATAGCTTATAAATTTATTTAACATTTTTGAATAACTCGTAAATTTAAACAAATTTACATTAAATTGTCGGCAGTCAGCACGCTGCTAGATATAGGCCAGAAGGCCAAAGAGTTTTTAAAAATATGCAGTTATACCAGTCAGTTTGTACAGTGACATTACAGTTGCTTTGTAATTGAAAATCTGTTCTAAATCTTTTTTTCGTACCAGCTATTACTCTACCGGTAGGTAAGGACCTGTACCGGTAGAATTGGACCTGTACCGGTAGGTAAATACTTTGGTTTCTCAATTCAAGGTTTGCTGGTGATTTAGGTTATAAGGCTGTAAATTTATCTCAATTCAATGCAATAGCTAATAGCGCTAGAAATTACTAAATGCTCGGGGCCTCCCAAAGTGCGGGGCCCTGGGCAACTGCTCAATTTGCCCATTGCTAAATCCGGCACTGGTCCAGACTTTCTAGCGGAAAGTAACTTTTTCGCTTTCCGTACGATTCAAATGCAAGAAGTGTTCAATTATAAGATTGAAACCAGGTGCAACGTCAAAATGCAAACACGAGTTGCATCATGGCTGTATTTGTATCTATGCGGTTTTGGGTGATTGCCAGCCATTTTCGTAAGTTTGGCGATTGGTATACTGACATGTTAAAGTTGTAGTTAAGTTTGTAAAGAGAAACTGAAATTCAGTGTTTAAAATATAAATAAAAAGTCATTTGTCAGCAGAAATTAAGATGGAAAATTGGAAATAGTATCAACAGCTAATTACAAGTTCCATACCCTTATGCTGTATTCTAGAGATTTGCTCAGTCAGTATCGTTATTTTTTGTACTCAGCGACTTTTGACGCTTCTAAATTTTTGCTTTAGGATACTGTGTGTATTTTTTAGAGTCAGAAATGAGCTTTTATCGATATAATTTATCAGCGATAATTTATTACCGATTATCGTTATCGTTCAAATTAGTTTTGATCTATCGATTACCGATATCACATTTGCGCAAAGCTTCTGCGCATCCAATATGTTTATGCATGCATTGATGTTAAAGGGTGCAACAACGTTCTTATCACGCAAGAAAAATTTTTGAACAATAGCGATAATAAATCAAATTTTATTAAGTTGCTTGCAAAAAAATTGACGGAAGAAAGTCACACTGTGAAGATCTGCAAAGGCGAAGCTACGTTACCAACAACTTCAAAGGCTGCGAAGATGAACAAAATTGTTGTCACAGCGGCAGGTGCTCTGACACAACTGCAATGCTGTTATACCATTAGAAAAAACAACATGTAAATATAACTATTGTCTTCTTATAGCCAAGACAGAACAGGGGTTGGAACATAAAACTCGTTGCAAAACAGTGTAAGTCATTCAGAAAACATCTTTTGTTTATTCACGCATGGTCAGATTGTTATACCACCTCAGTCCCCTTTGGCAAAGGAGAAATCAACTTTCTGAATTTTGAGGGGGACAAGAGCGACGCTGCGATCGGAGCATTTCAAATCAGAGATGGAAGCCATTCGGGTCAACCGGAACCGGTTGAGTTGACCGACCGGTCGGGTCACCGGTAGTGGTGTAACCAGGGGGGCAAGGAGGGGGAAGACAATTGCGCCCCCCTTAATAAGACCTCTGCCTCCCTCTTGCCCCCCCGAAAAAAATATCCCGATTGTTTTCGAAACAACACTGCAATTACTTTTTTCAAACCTAGAAGTAAAGTTGATAACAGTGATGAAGGTCTTAAGACCGGTCTTGGTCTTAAGATCATTTTTTTAAGGTCTTGGTCTTGGCCAAGGCGGTCTTGGTCTTGGCCAAGACGGTCTTGGTCTTTACCATTTGCGGTCTTGGGTCTTGCATTTTAGTTAGGTCTTAAGACCGAAAGAAATAAAAAGCATCTAGTAAAAACTTAAGTGATCCTGCACAGCTACAAAACTTTTTGGTAAAAATTTCAATCTCTGATAATTGGCTTCTCAGCGGGAGATATGTGAGGTAGAAAGAAAATTACAGCAGAATGATGGAGAGGAGCTGCTTGACAGTTTTCTTCAAAGTTTCTAGTATGTGTTATTTATTTACTTTGATATTAGCTTATATGGTGTGATGTATGGGGCGCCGTGTGTAAAGCTACGCAATATAAAATTTTGCATCATTTTTTTGGTTAAATTACATGCAATATCATATATTGTTGCAATTTATCTATATTGCTGCAATATGTGTGAAATTGTCGCAATTTATCTATATTGCTGCAATTTGTGTTAAATTGATGCAATTTATCTATATTGCAAAAAAACACTTGAATCGCCTTTTAATTGCCATGGTGATGTGCTAACTAAAACAGTCAGTGTTGCCCTTTCCCTTTTTCCATGAACTCATGTAGTGTATTGGCCTGAGGCGCTGTTGTACTGACTGTGCAGTGTGCGCTTATTGGTTTGGCTGAAACATTTTGAAATAAAGTGGCTTGGAGTTTGATTGATAAAATACTGTTATGATTGATAGATACAATTGCGGACATATGCAAAAATATAGACGTATAGATATGGTATCCTTTGGAATACCAGCAGCTAGACTAGACTAGACTACCGGTGTGAGGGTAACAACTAGTATCAGCTCCCAAGTCCAGTTGGGTTAGGTTAGGATTAGGTTCAGTTAGGGTTAAATTTAGTTAGGGTTCGTTCAGTTACAAAATATCGGTATCGGTAGACTAGTTTGACATTTTTAGTTTTACAGTTTACCGTATGTCACTGGCTACTGGTGTATTGGTGTGCTGATCTGCTGATGTCAGGATGTAGCCTACCTGCTTTCTGTGGACAGATCACAGAAGTTACTGTGATCTGACACGCTTTAGCCATACAGCATAAGCCATTCTGCATTAGCAACGAGATAGTAGTATGTCACAAAAACATAGGTTGAGGTAGATAGACTAGGCCTAATGTCGGGTTACTGGTTCTGTACTTTAAAACAAGATTTTTCAGATACCGATATTTTGTAACTGAACGAACCCTAACTAAATTTAACCCTGACTGAACCTAATCCTAACCTAACCCAACTGGACCTGGGAGCTGGTGCTAGTTGTTACCCCCATACCGGTAGTCTAGTCTAGTCTAGCTGCTGGTATTCCAAAGGATACCGGTACCAGTGGCTTAACAGTACCCATACTTTTTTGCTGCCACTGAAACAAGTTACAGATGAATGGGTTGGGTAAACCAAAATTACTAATCGTATTAAGTTACCTAAAAGAATAATAAGCACAAAACCACGTGGGAGTCTATCTATCTAGTCTGACAACTTTCCATACCCTGCAACTGCTACATGGCTGGTACCGATACCTGTATGTGTACTGGTAGCTTGCTCATAACTTGCCTACCGTATACGTCTATATTTTTGCATATGTCCGCAATTGTATCTACCAATCATAACAGTATTTTATCAATCAAACTCCAAGCCACTTTATTTCAAAATGTTTCAGCCAAACCAATAAGCGCACACTGCACAGTCAGTACAACAGCGCCTCAGGCCAATACACTACATGAGTTCATGGAAAAAGGGAAAGGGCAACACTGACTGTTTTAGTTAGCACATCACCATGGCAATTAAAAGGCGATTCAAGTGTTTTTTTGCAATATAGATAAATTGCATCAATTTAACACAAATTGCAGCAATATAGATAAATTGCGACAATTTCACACATATTGCAGCAATATAGATAAATTGCAACAATATATGATATTGCATGTAATTTAACCAAAAAAATGATGCAAAATTTTATATTGCGTAGCTTTACACACGGCGCCTTATAGTGATGTAAAGCAGTCTGGATAAGAGAATGCCGCGCCGGCGATGTAATTTGACGTTCATCTTTGTTGGAGGTGCTAATTGCAGCTGTCTACTTTTTTGCTTTGATGTTCGCCGATCCTCTAAATTTTTCGTTTGGGGCCTTTACATATGGACTGAGCTTGAAGTGTAGCATGGCAGTACGATAAGCTTTGGTCATGGGAAGTTAATCAGTCCAGACTCAGGGAGATCGTTTTCAGTTTTATATTATACAACAGATCTACTATAGTAAGTTACAGGTACAGTTAAGAATGCAGACTCAGGACGATGAACTTGAGCCCACTGTATGTCTGTCTCAATCATTATTATCCGTCCTTTAGAGTCCGTCCTTTAGGCAACAACGACAAGAGCAGTCCAGCTAGGCATGTCAAAGACGACTTTTTTCAAGAGCTTAATTTTGAACCCTAAAGTCAGGCTTCAGAGAGGCATGTGGTAGAAGAGTTCTTAAATGAAGCTGCGTTCCATCGTGAACGCCTTCGCCGGGACAATTTAAAAACAAAACATAAAAAAACTTGTTCATTTAGTCAAATACCGCGATTCCTTCAAGCGCGGCTGTTGAACAACTTTTTTCCGTGTGAAAAAACGTGCTGAAGCCTAAGCGCAGTGGTTTAACGTACCAGCATTTCGAAATGCTTGTTTTTTTTAAAAGGAGCATGCAATTAATCTGTGGAGTTGTAATTTTTTAACGGCGCTGCTTTTTTGATTAAAAAGCGGTAGCGGCAGCGGCGCTCTTTTGCAAATAGCGGTTACCCAGCTCTGGCCTTTATACGCTATTTATATTTAGGTGTACGGTTTTTAAAATACGTTACAGGCCTACTGTACATATAAATTTGTAAAATTTTGGTCTTGCGACGATAATGTCGCTGTGACTGTGCTATTCTTATCTCTTTTAATATACTGTAGATATTTTGCCCGTTTTTTTGTTGTTATAGAAAAATAGCGATAAGTGATAAACTGTTAAAACTCGTCCCATTTTTTTGGTCTTGGTCTTGAAAAAACTCAAAGGTCTTGGTCTTGATCTTGAAAATTTACAAGGTCTTGGTCTTGTAGGTGATGGTCATAACTACATCACTGGTATGTTGATCAGTGAGACTTCTGCTGTTGCTTTGCCCTTGATTCGTTTCCGTGGCCTCACTCGCGTGCCAAGTTCGGCACGCGTGCAAGGAGATGCCCATCCTTGCGCTATCGGCCATCGAGCTTCTAAGAAATTTCTTAGTTGCAAGGTTCCTAACGTTCTTGTTTATTGACAGTGTCCAAACAACTAGAACATGTATTTGCAGGGTTAGACAAAAATTGCATTCTAAGATACTGGTTGTTGAATATTTACTGATTCTGATATTTTTATCAAAATTTTTTTTTTTTTGTTAACGAAGTAAGTCAACGAGTGAAGAATATTGGGTTAACTTATCACATTTAGATTGGGAATTTGGGTTGGTCAATCACGAACTTTACAGTGTATTGAAATTATGTGTCGATTACCGCTTTAAGGTATCGTCATGGTCAGTATTTAAGACTGTCACGCTTGAATACATAGATTTGATTCTCGTTTGAAAAACCCAAAAGTGTTTACCCGATAAGCCTCTTTCTTTCGTTAATTGTTTTCAATCTTCTGTCCCGAAAGGCAAAAGGGGTACCGCATTTCTATGAGAATATGTTTTTAATTACGTTGTTAAATGGATACTTATCTGTTCGTTGATTTTTTTAATCTTTTCTAAGTCTGTTGGTTTGTAGCGTAGTTTTCATTTTCGCGGATTTGATAAATAGTTTATTACATCTTGCTCAATAAAGAATTTCAGATTTAAACTTAGACACAATAATTAAGTTGTTGGGTTAATATTTCGATATATTGTAGACTAGGGGTGGGCAAACTTTTCACACGAAGGGCCACATTTGAAAAAATGTTGAAGCCGAGGGCCGCAGACTTGATTGTAACAGCAAAAAAAATAAAGGACAACACGTCCTCATATGTTCTATAATCCACTAAAAATCAGTGATGAGCAAAAAAGGTCTTCGGCTTGATTGCAATATAGATAGATTGCAATTTATCCAGCCCTGGTGTAGACAAAAGAGAAGCGTTCAACCACAATCACACAATACAAGCTAACAGTTACAGAGAATAGAATAGCGAAAAGGGGAAAACGGCTGTTAATTTTGTGAGTAGATTTCCTCAAAGAATTTTTTTTGTGACCGCTATACTCTCCCCCAGGGGTTCATAAAGATAGGCTACTCTAATTGATTCGCTTGATTGGCCAATGGCGCAGTTACATATGCACAAGATACTGCAGTCTGTTTGTTCTACCAACCCAGAAGGGTCCACAGCTTTTGAACAAACGTTTTAGGGGTTCTTGAATTACAAAAGGTTAAGAACCTCTGGATTAGACCAATATTTACCATGAAAAATTAGTTAAAACCGAATTAAAACGGTAAAACTGTATGAGAGTTTAAATGACAATGAGAACATTGGCTGACAGTGGTTGCAATACAGCCAAACTACGTGAAAACCAGAAAGTCATTTTTCCAGCAGGTAAGCATTTCTAATTTTTGTCAAATAAAACTGCCCCCTTTCACCGAAGCCTTTTCCCCAGCTTGTCCCCTCTTTCAACAAAGACTGGCTGCTACGCCACTGGTCACGGTCGGGTCGAGAATCTTTGACCGGCCGGTCAAGCCGGTCGAAAAACCGGTCAAATTCTCCTTTCTTGCTACTAAAGTAGATCTAAGCCGGTCAAAAAAAAACGGTCGAACTATCTTTTCTTGTCACAAAAATACACCAAAACACCATCCGAAATATACATACTGATGTGTATTTTTTAAATACAACATTTTTATGAAAAACGGCATTAGCAAATCACACCTTCTGAAAACAAAGGTTTGTTGTCTGTTTTCGTTAGTGAAACTTGCATGTTATTAGCGTAATTGACGTTCTTTTTTTTTAGCAGGATTGTGATGTCATTACGTTACCGCACCGCTCCATCGTAGCCTATAAACCAGGGCTACTCAACTGGCGGACCGCGGTCCGAGTCCGGACCTGACACGTGTTCGTTCCCGACCGTGTCAGGTGGTGATTTTATAGCTACATTTAATTGCTCCTTTTGTTCACAATTTCGTTGATTCTTAATTGTGGTTATTTTTGAAACAGCAGATAATTTGCGCCGAGAGCCCTTGTTGAAAATATATCACTGCCTACGAACCCAAGGTTTTAGTGCGCAAAGCTACTAGCTGGCTAGTTGAACAATAAATAACTGCGTGTTTTGTTCGCGTGACATGTGTTATATCTGTTACCATATTTTCTGCATTGTGTTGTAATTTTTCTCCGGAGTGAACGGACCGCGGCAAGCTTGGAATTTCTGTTAGTGGACCTTTGTTAAAAGTGATTGAGTAGCCATGTTGTAGACTTTTTAGCTTCTTTCTATGTCCGCTGGCCGGTAGGGTCGTGACGTAACAGTCCGGGCTGGTTGTCGCGTTTGTTAAAGTGGTTTAAAAAAAGAATGATTTTACAGTGGTTTAAAAGAAGAAATTAAAGGCCTTTTTATGAAATAAAGGTTTTACCACCTATCGATTTGTGCTAACCATTCAGGTAAAATTTATGTACAGCAAGTAACATAAGTAAATGTCAAAGTCAAATAATGCTAGCTTCATTTTATCCATTAACTGAAACAAATCAACAGGTGAAGATTACTTTCATTCAAGTACTGTTTTTATAACCACGTACTAATTTTAAACAAATCTCATTACAATTTATATATTTTTAACAATTTTATTCAAAAATCTAAGTGAAAATACTACTTGCAACTTCATGCAACCATAAAATCGTACTAATTTGAAACGAGTTTTATTAAAATATATGTATTTTTAACAATTTTATTCAAAAAATGTAAGTGAAAATATTACTCGTAACTACATGTAACCATGATTTTAAACGGTCGAATGTTAAAATATTTTTCTAGCGAAAATGCTATTACGTGTAAACGTACTGGACTACTTGGACGGAAAATAAATCATTTCTTCAAAATAGAGACATAAGTTTGCAGCATGTATCCGCTTACATCGATTTGGTCTGTCTGTCTTGCACGCTCTCTCAAGTGCTTGCAATTATCTACCACTCATCTGCAACCCTGCGAAGTTTACTGTTCCATACGATGTCGTCAGGCAAAACCAGACTTGTATCTATCAATCATAACAGTATTTTATCAATCAAACTCCAAGCCACTTTATTTCAAAATGTTTCCGCCAAACCAATAAGCGCACACTGCACAGTCAGTACAACAGCGCCTCAGGCCAATACACTACATGAGTTCATGGAAAAAGGGAAAGGGCAACACTGACTGTTTTAGTTAGCACATCACCATGGCAATTAAAAGGCGATTCAAGTGTTTTTTTGCAATATAGATAAATTGCATCAATTTAACACAAATTGCAGCAATATAGACAAATTGCAACAATTTCACACATATTGCAGCAATATAGATAAATTGCAACAATATATGATATTGCATGTAATTTAACCAAAAAAATGATGCAAAATTTTATATTGCGTAGCTTTACACACGGCGCCCCATACGATGACCTATGACGTCGCTAATCCGCACAAATCCGACGAGAAATCGTATCGATTTTTATACTCTACACTACTATTTGTGATTCACTATAACTCCTAAATATTTTAAATTGTTGGTTATATTATTAAAGTCGTGACAAAGTCAGTGTGGTCCAACTTAATTATACCGCGGGCCATAAAAAGCTGATTACTTATTTTGCGGGCCAATGTTTAATAGAAGATGCTGCTACTTGCTAGCAGATCAACATAATTATCAGTTATAACAAAAATCTAAAGTTTGTCATTTGCTTAATTTTAACTCCAGAATATGTCGACGTACGTCGTTTTGTCGCTGTTGCTGTTTCGTGCTTTTTCTGACTTGTTGTCGTTTATTTTGTTGTGAATATTCTCTGGCAAGCAAGAAATAATATAACTATTGCTATTGACGTTAATTCGGCATTTTACGAAGATCACATTTATCAAATAAAAATCAAATCCTCATTATACTCGCCGTGTTAAGCGTGTAGCCCAACGTTTTAAAAGTGTAGCTGGGCCCTGGGTTACCAAACAACTTAAGCCTAAGAAAGCGATCTTCTTTGAAAAGCTTTTGAAGGTTGGTGTTCTTGTGGTTCAATTTTATTAAAATAAGCTTGTTCCTAAATCTTTCAACCTATTTTGAATCCTTAAGCTTAGGCTTAAAAAACTTAAACCGGAGAAATTTAGGGCAAAGATTATACAAGACACAAGCTTTTAAAAAGCTAATAGCTGCCTGATTGCTACCAATCTTACCTTGTAGCTGATCAAGTTTCCTCAGCTGCCTCAAGCACTCATTCTCGTATCGGCTTCCAATATACTTCGGCATACAATAAATATCGAATGAAAATAGCTTAAGGAGAAAAAGTGAAGTCAGAGTAAATCTCAAACCTGAACGCTTCGACAACATAGATTCAGCTGTCTTCATCAACAGTGTAAGCAAGGCAGGACAAAACTGTAAGAACTAGAATTTACAATTTACAACTATAAAATTTACAATTAAAAAGCAGTGCTGGTGATTCTGCACGCTTATTAATTCTTGAATCACTTTTTATTCATAAGTATGAGCCAGTGCATAACGTTGACTTTAAATCCGCTTCCCTTTATTCCTTTAATTGTTAGTTTAACTCCGTCAGTCTTCCATTAGCTTTAATTTTATGACGTTACACTTACACTACTTGTTTTGACCTGTTGCCTGGGTTATGCAATAATGTGTAGTTAGAATCTAAATTCTCATTCTTTCAGTTTTGTACTGCCTTGCATACATTGCTGATGATGAAAGCTAAATATGAAGATGAAACGAAAAGTTGCTTGCTTTACACATTTGTTAAATAATTTAGTAAAAACCGGTAATAAGACACATTTTGCAAATTAAAAACATTTTGCTGGGTTTTAATTGATTCCATGCGTTGAGTGTATTATAATTTTGTTCAAGCATTCACTAACTTCTTCTTCAGTAATTTCTTGAGTAACAAAACTTTTAAGACCAGTGAATACGTAACTTCTTGAATACCCGTGCCACCTATTGAAGACAAAGCACAGGAAGCTGCGGCGCATAGTTTGATTGACGTGATAACTGGTTTGCAACAACCATATGATAACAAAAACAGGCGGATTGTGACAAGGAGCATTTGTAACTCACTCAGCTAAACCTCAGTAAGTCATATTCTTTTTGGTAAATTACTCCCTTTTTGTACGGAAAAGACGATTCAGCGAAGGTTGATCATAAATTTTTGCAAATTATGCCACTGGTGGTAGTATTTTCTATTTCCGCATCGTCAACGAAAGCGAATGCAACAAGACGAAAAACACACTAGAAGGTGCAGCAAAAGGGTAGAAGCAAAAGATAAAATATACAAGACGATAAACCTTGTTGCAAGCTCGTGAAAATTGAGAAATTAAGAGAGAGCTAGCGCTGGATTGTTGCAAAACTCGAGTATGTTCATTAATGCAGGGTTTTATGCAATAACTGGGGTTGAGTAGTTAAGATCTTGGGAAAAGTGAAGGCAGTAAAAATAGTTATTTTGTGAACCATTTTAAAATATGCTTTCCGGCCATCTCCCTATCACTCCAATGAAGCCCGTAAACCAGGTAAACGCGATTTTCAACAGCACACGTGAACTTAATTGCTGTTTCATTCCGCATTATCTCATTAATGCAGAACGTTAGTAGGGATATTAACCAGTTTTTGGCCTTTGCTTGGCACGACTTGAAATCGAAAGTCAATTCTTCCGCTGTGTAAGGCAAACGCTCATTCCACTTGGCCATTTGATAGGCAGTTGCATTAGATACATCGTTGAGCAAACTTATCAAATCAGATTATCAGTTCATCTCTTGGGCAAGATGTTG
Source organism: Trididemnum miniatum (assembly GCA_964006365.1). NCBI lineage: Eukaryota > Metazoa > Chordata > Ascidiacea > Aplousobranchia > Didemnidae > Trididemnum > Trididemnum miniatum. The sequence continues at coordinate 12,582,088 of OZ023238.1, forward strand.
CATCTGTTAGCCTCCCTATCTGCGGTTACAGGTTGAAGTTAAGATAAAATTGACTGATGCTATTAGCATACTCTTCGTGTGTTTGTTTTAGTTTGTGTGTAATTTTTTTGACGTATTTTATGTTTTTTTTTTTTTTTTCTTTCAAAGCAAATATGAAAAAAACAGAACTCTTATAGATAATCTCAAGGGAAAGCGACTATATATTTATCAGGAGCAAGATCTAAACACAAATAATATTAATAATAAAAAAGAATAAAGTTTGTATTCACCACAATATCTGAGCACAAATCACCCGTCTGTATAACCTGCGAGAGAATGCTGCCCGGGCCACTTTCCTGTGAAATTGGATGTAACTTGCTGTCATTCTGTCATTGCCTATCTATGCAGACTTGCTTAACAAGAGTTGAAAAAATGCTGCTAACCTGACGACTAATTTTTGCTTGTAAGACTCCACTAATTATAGTATTGTGAAAGCAATTGAGATCATATGCTAAATCATTGACCGTCCGTTAGCTCAGTTGCTAAGCGCACGCTATCGGTGCGGGGGGTCGTTGATTCGATTCCCGGGTCGGTCAAATCGGCACAGTGTCGCCAACGGCTCGCCAACGTAGCAACGTCTTTTCGGAGCTGTGCTGCCCAGGCGCTAATCCGCGGAGATGGTCCCCGCAACTCGTTACACGCTTCGGCGTAATACGGCGAGTATGATGAAGATTTGATATGATTTTGCTAAATCATTCTCTAAACTATTTATTGCTAAAATGCGTTTACAGTTTACGGAATAATAAAAAAGCAATCAAGGACTATTACACTTGCAAATAAAAACTTATGACAGAACCAAAACAAAAACAAAAAAAAAATATATATATACAAAGGGGCACGTGAAAGGCGATAAAATTGAAAGAACAGAAGAAATAAAGGAAAATCAGGGGTCAAAGGCTGTCCGGTGGCCTGCTGCTGTGATAATCGAAAATGCATTGCCACGGACAATTGCTAGGGCTATCCTCTGGAACAGCCACATAGACTCCCTATAGACTCTAAACTATGTTCTCTAAACTATGTAGCAAACAATGAAAATAATGATGAAAAATATTAACGCTAAATAATGAAAGCAATAAAAAGATAATAATGCGGCAAATAATGATACTGCTAATAATGTATGACCGGTCATGTTCTATATGTTCACAGCTAAACAATGTAGAATACATTTAGTAAAGCAAATGCAAAATAATATAAATGCGACGTAATAGGAAAAGTAAAGATCTTTTAAACAAACAATCAGATATTTCTTCCAAATGCCGGCAAAGAAACTTTAAACCTGACTGACCACAATTGCGTTAATCATATCACGTCACAGTTTATTTCATTTTTGTTTTGTATTTGCTTGACCGCGAAATGACGACGAGCTACTTCTAGTATTAAAAAGAAAGTGGACCGGTGGAATTCTGTCGCAGGCTATACAGACGGGTGAATTATGGTAGGATGTTGTGGTGAATACAGTTTTTTTTGCAAGATTGGTGTTTAGATTTTGGTGATGATGAATGTCTTTAGGCATCAAACAGTCTGCATAGCTATTTAATAAATGCTGTTAATAATCAACTAATTGACTGGTTGTAGTCCGTTCAGATTTGTATCGCCATGAGGGGGGAGCTGAATTTACAGTCTAGGGGCCCATGTCAGGAACGGGCGACCATTTTTTTGGGATGTCTTTTAATAACCTTTTTTATTGTAGATTTGGAGATGCCTATTTCAATTACTCGCTCTTTTTTTCGGGGCCCGAAAATTCTTTCAGTGGCCCTGGTTCTGATCTTCTGCATGTAAAATACTCCACTTAGTTATAGAAGCAACCATTTATGTTAGTTTGGTAAAAGTATGCGACGTTTATATTCTTGCTTTATCGTCAAAGCCACAGTTAACAAAAAATATTAAAGATAATACCGGTACTACAGACTAACAGACAAACTTTTAATAAAGGCAATCATTATATTAATGTAAACTTATTTGTTACTCCATAGAAAAAGAGGAGTCTAGTAGGCTTCAATGTAATTCTGCTCGGGCGCGGCACAAGCGGGAAGCATAGATGCCCTCAGGGGGCGGGGGCAAAAAGAGCAAGTTGTCCCCCAATAATTTTTTGGCCATTTTTCCAAATCGCACGAATCCGTTCAATTTTTTTGTAGGGCTTGTACCCCCCAAGTTCAAAATATTCTGTTCATGTTCAAAATGTTCTGCTAAAGTGTTTATCAATTTCAGACCAATCGCTTGTTTGGTCAAAATTGCCGATACATGGGCGATGAAGCAGCGTGAATTTTGCCTCGTCTACAAAAACTATGCAAAGCGTGTGTCGACAAAATTGCCAAGCCAGAGCGATATACGATTTGAAGCAGTGCTTCAAATATATGACGTCATAATAAAAAGACAAAACATTTTGTTATTCGACAAACTGCAATAAAATAAGGGCATTGTGTAGGATGGTACGGTAGTAAATTTTCCTTTTAGCCACTAGCCAGAAGTTATGTTAAAATGGAGGAAGGTTTAGCATCAAAGTCAAAGAAGTTTTTTAAAACTATGCGAATAATCTGAAGTTAAGATAGAGTGTACTAAATAAAGAAAAACATATTTTTGATCTAGATTATCCGCTTCGACAGGGTCAGTACAAAGATCCTTTTCTACACTGAAAAAAATCAAAACTTGTAGGAGCTATCGTAGTACAGAAGAGGGTCTTTCATCGCTGGCAACAACCGCCATTGAGATGGATAGACTTCAAGAGTTGAGACAAAATATTGACTTTTACTACAAAGTCGTAGATGTTTTTGTCCAAACCAATAGGAGAGATTACAACCGCTTATGTTCATGTCTGTTGAAACAGATAAACTGTACACGAAAAAGTAGATGTGGCTCACAGGAGCGAATCCAGAAACTTTTGGTGGAGGGATGTAATTTTAAATTAGGTTGAATGTTAACTATATACAAAGACGATTAGACCCGGAAACGGGCGTAAACAAGCCCTTTGAAAATGTTTCATGTTAAGGGCGTAGACGTATTCAGACATTTTTTCAGGAAGAGGGCACCAAATTTCGTCACTTTTTCAAGCGTAGTTTTTCCGGCAGAGTGAATTTTAAGTAACTTAAGTAACAAAAACGACTTTAGGTGGGTCCGAGGGCATGCTATTTCGGAAAATTTTTAAAAATTTGCATACTATGATGGCCATTTTAGTGCTTTTTGAACAATTTTCAGGCAAAGTTTGTTCATATTTTTGGCCCCTAATTTTGAGTGCTTCACCAAATGTGATGCATTTCGTTTGCACAGTTTCGATTATGCGTGCTTAAGGCGACTAAGGTATATTGTTATGAAGAGGTTCGAAATTATGGAAAACTTTTCATCCAAAGCATTGTTGAAAATGGCAGGTGGGGGCATGCATCCGCCCCTGGTGGCTCAGCTTGTTGATGTATTTGCCTCTACGGCTCATCGTCGAATGGACTTATATTAAATGTAGTCATTTTGTGCATTTTTGTTTCTTCTGTTGATTTCTTAGCCTATCTATTTTGTAATATTTTCCTCTGACATTTAGTTGCGTAACTTTACACGTCCATTGTGCCATACCCCTTTTGACTCGGCCTTTTAGTAAAAAAAAAACAAAATTAATGGTGCCGAGTGACTGACATATACCAGACTCTTTTGATCATTTCTGTAACTTATGGCCAGGGGTGGATCCAGGGGGGTAGAATGAGGGATATGCATCCTCCCAACACCCATTTTCAAAAATGTTATTCATGAATACAATTTTTCCTTATTTTGAAGTTCGAACCTCTTCAATAGCAAAAAGTCTTACGTCTTACGCACGCATAATTGCAAATGTGCGAACAAAATGCATCATATTTGGCGAAGCACTCAGAATTAGGGTCAAAGATCTTAAACAAAATTTGCGTGAAAATTATTCAAAAAGAACTAAAATAGCCATTGCAGCATGTAAATTTTCAAAAATTTTTCGGGGGAGCATGCCCCCGGACCCTCCTAGAGGTTTTCTTGCTTCTCAATCAGCTTCAAATTTGTTCTGCCGAAAAAAATACGCTTGAAAAAAGTGGAATTATGCACACACACACACCTTTTAAAACTTCTCGCTACGCCACTGATTGGAAGTTTTCACTATTTTTTGCCAATAATAAGAATTTTTTGATTTATTCAAGTTTGTTGCTTGGGGGGTGTTATAGGCCTACTATATGCCACCCGCAAAATTTTGAATGAAACCCTTACGCTGAAACGTTTACTCATCCCTGGCCATACGGGACGTGTACAATTGCACGTTGGGCTAGTCCATTTACGCTTCTAAATAAGCGTAACCACCAACCACTCAGTCGTTGCAATATCAGTAAACTTGTCTATATCACATTCAGAAATTTGATTCGTGACGTCATATATTACGACGTCGCACTCTGCCCACCCCCCCAATATTTTTTCTGCGGGCGCCACTGGCGGGAAGTGCGAAGGATTAAATGTATATATGATGGTCCTCAGCTTTTAATCATTCATGGTTGATATCGGTTTTGAATACCATTTACTTTGCACAGCATCTTTTTCAGATTTAAACATAAAACCTGCCGCATTTAACCAAAGAAATGATGAAACAAACTTTTGTAACATTAGTGGTAGTTTTATGCACGTTTGTACTGTTCAGTATAGTGGTCCTGTTCAATAGCGTCCAGCAAAGTTCTTTCCAAGTTAGCAATGTAAGTTTGAAATAATTTTAATAAATTAGGCTGGCGTCAAAGTTCTCTCGATCAGAGTTGTCCGACTCTTTCTCATTTTTGTTTCTTTATTATAATGGTCACGCTTCAATACTAATAGATCAATTGTCTCAAAGAAACGTTACAGTGCATAAATTACAGTAGCAGCCGCAGCCGAAGAATGCAGCAATGCAGTCTTGTAGCTTGCAGCAGCATTAATTTTTTTCATTTGGTTTGAAATCATGATTTAAAATGTACGAATTTGTTTTTAAAAATTTAGTACCAACCTACTACCAAAACTCTGCTATTACGCTAAAGAAAAGGTAACTTGTAGCCTACTCTCATATTCAACCACTACTTTTCTTAGCATATTTAGCAAAAAATGCTTTACGCAGGCAGGCTTATTATGGACAGTGGTGTAAAAGAAAGTACCGATAGACTTTTACACGAAAAGCTTTTTCGAAAACGAGTAGGCCTAGCATTTTCGGTAACGAGTATCTTTAGCATAAAGTAACGCTACCCGAGCAGTTTTTACTGCAAAAAGCTAAAAAGTAGTTTAGTTTCAAATTTTTGGCCGCAATCTCGATTTCCTTAGTTAAAAGAAAAAAAAAAAAATTACGCTGGATAATTTTGAAATTTTAGGAAGCTTGCGCGGCACACAATATTAATATTTGACGAGCGCGTCACGAAAAGCTTCTGGGATGCAACAGCTTTTTTCAAAGCTATCAAGAGTATTGATGACAGAAGTTTTTTCAAATGCGAAAACCAGGAAATCGAACCGAACCCGAACAGGAGTTTTATAAACTGGTTTTTACGCTAATTTTGTCGAACCTTAACCGAACCTGAACAGCATTTTTCAAAATCGCAAAGAGCGAACCGGAACTGAACCGAACAATTTGAGTACTTGCGAACCTTAACCGAACCCGAATCGATTGAAAAAGCGGCTCGCTCCGTGAGGTCACACCAGTCACTTTGATCGGCGTAACCGATTGACACTTTGCAGGTGGCTTATATTCAAAGCAAGCTGTACATTGGCCCGTCAATGTGAAGATACGTTTCTCCATCAAAGATTAGGCCGCCGGTGTCGGAGCATAATAGCAATTTAATTACCTCGAAATTGACTTTATTACAAGTGTTTTATGCATTATATTGGCCTGTCAATGCGAAGAAAAATCGCTTTGTACGTTTCATTGTTTAAATTGTGTTACTAGAATTATACCACTTTTTACTGCGAACCTGAACCGGAACATCATAAACCGGTTTTAAAATATTTTTTACTGGAGCGAACTCAAACCGGAGCGTTTTAATTTATTTGAACCTTGACCGGAACTGAACCGAAATTTGAAACCGCTGTTGAACCCAAACCGAACCTGAACCGTACAAATTAAACAGTTCGACTGCCTGGGGAAAACAGCTTTTCAAAGCTATTCTGATGCTCTGTACCGAAAACCGATTGTTCAAATACTAGGCTAATTTTTTTTTTGCACTGACAGAGATGGGCACGATAGGCTAAAATTTTCTGTACTTAAGCAATAACGCGATAACCGATAATTTCAAAAAATCCCTGGGCGATACCGACTATAATCTGTAAATTTCAATTTCTTAACGTGATATTGGTAATCGATAAATTTTTCCGATATATGTTGCGTTAAATTTTAGATGTTTGACGAAGCTTTTTTGGAAGATAAATCGCAAAAATATTTTTCTAGATTTTTAAGGAAAGATAGCAGTTCACGAACTGCTCCGGATGGCAGATGCTTTCCCGTAGCCCGGAGCGTTACTCTGTCTACGCTATTTAATCTGGCTGACAGAAACCGAATCTGCCTTAACGGCGAGACACCTAACAATGTTCAAGCTGGGCAGCGGCAAACGTCCTTTTCAGGACGGGGCGATGCGCATCTTCGGCGCACCGTCAACAAGTTCCAAAGGCCCAGCATTCTCCAACTGAACATCGAAGGCCTCACTGCAAGCAAGATGAGCGTGTTGCATCATCTTGCGTTACAGTGTGAGGCACTCGTCATCCTCTTACAGGAAACCCATTGCACCTCGGTAGAAAGGTTAGATCTTCCGAGCTACCATCTAGCTGGGTTTTCCTTGAGCAGGAAGCATGGTCTTGCTACGTTTGTCCATGAGCGTCTGAAGTGGATCCTAATCGACCAGTCCCCACCAACATCGGAGATCGAGTGGGTGTGCGTGGATGTTGATAACTATAAAATAGTCAACGTCTACAAACCCCCTCCAACACGGATGTAAGCATCTGATCTTCCAGCATTCCCCCATCCCTGCCTCTATGCTGGCGACTTCAACTGCCACCATGTTGACTGGGGCTATAATAATAACAATCCAGATGGTGAATGCCTGGCTGGCTGGGCCAGTGCCAACAACTTCACCCTGCTATATAGCCCCAAGGAGGCCGCCAGTTTCCACTCTGGCCGCTGGAAAACAGACACCAACCCAGATCTTGCATTTGCCAGTGTCGATTTGGACAGTCGCTTACCTGACAGACGTATCTTAGGAAAGTTCCCAAGGTCACAGCACCGACCCTCGCTTATAAGTCCACCCAAACTTGCTCATCCAAAACCGAGCAAGCCTGTAAAGCGATGGAACTTCCGCAAGGCCAACTGGGACCACTATTCTAACCTAACCAACAAACTGGCCAAGAGTATACCGCCACCTGAATCTCAAAACATCGATCAGGTTTACCAGTGCTTTTGCAAGGTAATAAGCACTGCGGCGAAGAAATGCATCCCTCGTGGTCGACGATCAAACCACATACCTTGCTGGGATGCGGAGTGTGAAGACCTCTATCAGCATTTCCTGCAGTCACCTGGGGGCCCTGATTCGGATAGGGCTGCCACAGCCCTACTCACAAGGCTCGACGGGAAGCGGAGAAATCGCTGGTCAGAGACGGTCCGCAACATTGACTTTTCGCACTCCAGCCGGCTGGCATGGAATACTATAAACAACTTGGCTGGTAGGTCACGACAATCCCCTCGTCAATGTCCTGTTTCAGCTGATGCTATTGCTTCTCAGCTGGTTAAAAACGGGAAATACGAAGGTGTGAATCGACGCTCATCTCGGCTTGTTTTACAGGAAGTGTCTGACCTTTGGAGGGCTAATCCATTACATCCTGCGAATGTCTCTGGGAGTTTTTCCCATAGGGAGTTCGCTGCTGCCCTCCAACATTTAAAACCAGGCAAAGCTCCTGGACCTGATTCCATTTGTCCGGAGCTGATAATCCATGCTGGAGCCAGCTTAAAATCTTGGCTACGTGGCTTCCTATCTTCCTGCCTGCACCACCTCAAAATTCCTAAGATCTGGAGAAAAGCGCTAGTAGTAGTGGTCCCAAAGCCTTCGATACCTGTAGAGGACCCAAGGAGCTATCGTCCGATCTCCTTGCTCTGTGTTCCCTACAAGATTCTCGAGCGACTTATCTACGCCCGCGTCGAACCTCTTATTGACCCTCTGCTCCCACGGGAACAGGCGGGTTTTCGACGCGGAAGATCCACCGTGGATCAAGTCACTTTGCTCACGCAAAGCATTGAGAATGCATTCGAAGCGAAAAAGAAGGCCGGTGCCGTCTTTATCGACCTGACAGCTGCCTATGGCACTGTCTGGCACCGTGGCCTCACCTGCAAGCTGTTGCGGCTTCTGCCGGACAAGCACATGGTTCGTATGATTATGGAGCTGATCCGCAACAGAAGCTTCACCCTTACAACTGGCGACAGCAAGCCTAGCAGGTTACGACGCCTGAGAAATGGCGTCCCCCAGGGATCGGTCCTGGGCCCCCTCCTTTTCAACATCTATACATATGATATCCCCTCCATAACCTCCAAGAAGTTCGCCTATGCCGACGACCTGGCGATACTTCATACATCTGGAGAATGGAAGGAGTTGGAAAGGACTCTAAGCCAGGACATGACTACACTCTCGGAATATCTCCAGACCTGGCGATTGAAGCTTAGCCACACTAAAACGGTGACGGCGGCCTTTCACCTCCACAATCGAGAGGCTAAGCGTGAGCTTAAGGTCTGTAACATTGGTAAGACCTTACCTTTCTGTCCAGTTCCCACTTATCTTGGGGTCAAACTGGACAGATCGCTCACATATCGTCCTCACCTGGAAGCATTGCGCAAGAAGTTAAGTGCTCGCGCCTCACTGTTGAGGCGACTTGCCGGAACAGGTTGGGGTGCTAGCGCTAAGACATTACGCACAGCTGCCCTGTCTCTGGTCTACTCGACTGCCGAGTACTGCGCACCAGTCTGGTGCCGCAGCGTGCACATACGGCTTATCGACAGTGTAATAAATGACGCCTTGCGCATTGTCACTGGGTGCCTGCGTCCCACTCCATCGGTCTACCTTCCGGTTCTTTCAGGCATCCAGCCAGCTGAGCTTCGCCGCCAAGGAGCGACACTCTCCCTAGCCAACCGCAGCTCCCTGGACCCTGACCACATTTTACATGGCCAGTTTCATGAGTCACAGGACGTATGTAGGGAGAGATTGAAATCTAGACGCTCATTTGTACCTGCTGCTCGGAAATTACTAGACAGTCTTTCTGAGATGGACGTCCGTGCAGCCGAGTGGACGAACACGAAATGGGACATGGAGTACTCTGCCAACGCATTGTCACTCCACGCTTTCATTCCCAAGGCTAGCTCCAGACCCTTGGGTATGGGTCTGCCCAGGGCAGCCTGGGTCAAGCTCAACCGTCTGCGTTCTGGTGTTGGACGTTTCTGTTCGTCCATGTACAAATGGGGTCTCGCTCCTCTAGCGAATTGTGAGTGTGGTGCCAGTGAACAAACCGCAGATCACATCATCTCACAGTGTCCCATACACCGAGCACCCCGAGGTATGTTTGGTCTAATGGTTTTGGATGACGAAACAAGATGCTGGTTGAAGTCCCTTACAGTCAGCATCTGACCCAAGCAGTTTGGTGGCCAGGGTGGTAAAAGGATAAACCCTCGGCCTTGGTCCTTCCATCTGTCTTGGAAGAGATGCCCCGCCAAACGACGACGACGAGTTCACGAACTCTGCCGTGGCAACAAATGACAAAACAAAGAGACATCTTTTTAAATTGCAACAAAACTTTATGGACACCGCATATTTTTCCGTAGCGCCAACTCACTAACTTTGAAAACTGTGTGCATGAAGAATCGTTTTTCTCAATAATTTATCGGCGATAACAAAATGTACAAAAGCAATATCGGTAATCAACAAATCAAAACTATATCACCAATAAATGCCCATCTCTGTGCACTGGTGATTAAGCGAGTCTACTATTAAGATTTTACCATTTGTTTCATATGAATAAACATTCGTTCGCTTTCCGATTACAGCAACAATTTTAAGGAGACCATTGCAATTACTTTAAATCACTTAATTATGCAGCGGTCGGAAGGTCACGACTTTATTGACTAAAGGTCTCCGTGGGGACGTTTGAGTGACATTTTTTTACTGCAAATATATTTGCCGTGAGCGTTTCGAATTTTTTCGTTTTGGTACAGAAGAGTTTTATCACAAAATAAAGTCTAAAAAAATCAAGTCTTTATTATACTCGCGGTATTCCGCCAAAGCGTGTAACGAGTAGCGGGGCCCGTTTCCGCCGCTGAGCCCCCGGGCAACTCAACTTCGAAGTTCGAAGAAAACAGCTGCGGTGGCGAGTCCCTGGCGATACTGTGTCCGATTTGACCGGCTCAGGGCGCGCACCCCAGACCTCCCGCACCGATAGCGATGTCGTTACAACTAAGTCCAACAAGCTAAAAAGCATTTGGCCTCATGTATTGTCCAACCAGTTGCACATAAAACTGAATTCAGTAAAACTTGTGCGACAGGGCCCCTACTTTCCCTGCTTTTAATGAGATCCATAAGAAGTTTTAATGGCTATTTTGACAGCCAAGGTCTGATAAAAAATCAAAATTTAATTAATGTAAAATATTTTGCATTCACACCGGCCGTTAGCTCAATTGCAAAGCGCACGCTATTGGTGCGGGAGGTCTGGGGTTTGATTCCCGGGCCGGTCAAATCGACACAGTGTCAAATCGACACAGTCTCCGAAGAAACGTCGCAACGGTGGCGAGGAGCTGTGTTGCCCAGGCGCTAAGCCGCGGAGATGATCCCCGCAACTCGTTACACGCTTTGGCGTAATGCGGCGAGTATAATGAAGAATTGATTTTGATTTTATTTTGCATTTAAGAAAATATCGAATTCAATTTGGATCAAATTTCTGAAAATATTACTCCACAACTTTTAATGATAGAAATCAATTTCGATTTGAAATGACATTTAGACTGGAACTCTAGTCTATCACCAAATGCAGTTTGTGTCCAACAAAGGGTGACTTAGTAACCCATGCTAAATGTACAGCTATATAGACTATCTATCCTTCACGTTACGTAAATCAGTTTTTGCTAACTAACTACATAATCACTAAAAATTCACTTGCAAATGTTTTCAAAACTATCCTTCACGTAACTGAGATCAGTTTTAGCAAATTCGTCAGACTAACTACGGCGTTTAAACGCTAGGTCAACTTTTCACAATGCAATTTGACTGCAGTCTGCTGAAATCGATCTATAAGTACTAATGCGTAAAAACGAAATCACGTGATAGAGTTGGACAACTCTAATAAAGAAAACTCTGCTGGCATATTTAAGGTGTAGTGAATTTAGTCATGACAAAAAATCCAGTGCGTAGGTGTACTGTATAAAGTCGCGCAGATTGGCATTGCAAATTCAAGACACTCACCATCATTTCAAGCGAAGCGAATGATAATCTCGAAATTGATTTTAAAATCAATTACAATTAAACAATCATAAATTCGAGAAAACGCAGTAAGCCTAGTGCATGAGTGTTATTTTGTGAGCGCCGATGTGTTGCTTTTCTGCACCTGTGCGGTTTGTTCATGCTTTATTCAAGTTCACGCCAGCGATGGCGGAAGCATATCTAAAGTGGGGGGGGGGGGGGCAAAAGCAGTGACCAGACTTCCTTCGCCTACAACCCATATTTAGCTCGTCCGCATGTGACATGTCCCATTTATGTGAGCTTCAGACCCACGGTTCTTGCTTCTAGTTTGTGCGTCACCATTAAATTTTTGATATCATAATAAATTATCGAAGTCATAATAATAAATTAAGACCTCAAAAATTCAATTGGGATACAGAAACTAGAATCAAGAACCGTTGGTGTAACCGCTAAGCCAGTGGCGTAGCAAGAAAATTTAAAAAGAGAGGGAGCATCATTTCCACCTTTTTTCAAGCGTATTTTTTTGCAGAACAAATTTGAAACTGATTGAGAAACAAGAAAAACTCTAGTGGGGTCCGGGGGATGATCCCCAGGAAAGCTTTTGGAAATTTACTTGCTGCAATGGCTATTTTAGTGCTTTTTGAATAATTTTCACGCAAATTTTGTTTAAATTTTTTAACCCTAATTCTGAGTGCTTTGCCACATATGATGCATTTTGTTCGCACGTTTTCGATTGGGCGTAAGGCTTATCGCTATCGTACAGGTTCGAAATTATGGAAAAATTGTATACATCAAAACCAGTTTTTAAAATGACTGATGGGAGGATGTATACCCCTCATCCTACCCCCCTGGATCTGCCCCTGGCCATAAGCTACAGAAGCCATCAAAAGATTCTGGCATATTTTAGTCACTTGGCACCATTAATTTTGTTCTGTTTTAATAAAAGGCAGAGTCAAAAGGGGGGCTGCGGAACAATGGCCTCCCCTAAATACGCTCCTGTCTAAAGCCCACATAAATTGGACATGTGGACAAGGTAGGCCTAATTGTGCAGCTAAAGTTTATTGGTTTAGCAACCCCAACAGTTACAGTAAATATCATAACCGTCCGTAAAGCCTCTATTTGAGCGCCACTATAGGGGAAGGATTGAAAAATAGAGCGCCACTCTCTAATTGAACACCACCTGTAATGCCACTACAAGGGAATGTGTTGAAAATGACGAGCACGGCTACACAGGGACGTGCCACCTGATTTTCCGCATTGAATTTTTGATTACTTATCGGTAACTGTGTTACCGTGGATGTTTTTTTTTTTTCTTTAAAGGCTAAATGTTAACTCTGTTTTAAGTTTTTTCTTTTCATTAATTGAATTCATTTTTCCAAAATTCTGACCAGCTAGTCAAAAAATATAGTACCATCCTCTAAAGTTTAGAGAAGAGTCTCTAAAGCTTAGTTTAGAGTCTAAACTAAACACCACTTCTAACAGAACGCCACAATAGGAGAAGGGTTGAAAAATAGAGCGTTGTGGCCGTGTGGCGCTCAAATACAGGTTTTACGGTATGTCACGTATACGATCACGGAAACAACGAGAGCAGGAAGCTTTTTTGGAGCATACGAAAAGAGAAAGTTGGGATGATCAATAACTGAACTCCAATTAACGTTATTTCCTACACCGATAAGGAGATGCGCAGAGAAATAGAAGAACTTCATAAATCGCATCGCCACACGTAAAACTAAAACCGAAACGCTTTAATTGCTTTCTCTGACTAGAAAAAGCAATTTTGTTGCCAAAAGCATTGCTAAGGTTAGCACTGCACAGCAAAACAAAGTGAATTAAAAAAATAAATAGATTGAAAAAAAAATTAAAAACTACCCTATAGATATTTTGCACAGTCCGCCGCTTTTGTTTTATAACAGCTGCTTATTTTATCGATTTTGAAGGTTAGTTGTTAACGTCAAAATTAAGTCTGAAAAAAGCAAAGCTCCCACCTTCCCGAGAATTAGCCCAGCCCCTCGCATTATGAAATATTACTCTACAAATACAGTGAACTACATTTTTTCGAGGGACTGTCCGCAAAAGTCAGTGCAGATAGTAAGGTATACAATACATTGGTGGAGGGGCATAGCTTTGAGTTTAGTTGCGATTGTTTGCTATAAATGACACTTTATCTCGCCTCGTCTCAAAACGTTCCGTAAAATGCTTTTTCCATTTCGAAAGCTTAGATCAGTGATTCTCAATCTTTTCTCAGCCGTGGCCCCTTGACTGTACCTCTAAAAGATCGTGGCCCCTACAGTGTGTAAGTTTAAAAGTCCCGGTCTGTTGTAATTCATTAATGATTCTTACCATTGTGGCCCCAAAGAGAACACTCTGTGCTCTGTGATTCCTTTGGGAGGCCAAGGGCCAAGGTTAAGAAGTTGAGAACCCCTGGCTCAGATGCTACCAATCGCTAGTTTGCCTTTTATATGAAAGATGTAGAAATAAACGCGTAAACTAGGCCTCCCCAGGGCCCCCTGAAAAAAAGTGGGAGGACCAGGGCCCCTCCGGCCCCCCCGGTTCCGCCACCTATGGTTCACGCGATTGGGTATGTATCAGTTCAAAAGCGAAGTTAGTAATAGTAGTAACAGTGCATCTGCATAGCGCTGTTTCCTGACGGAAAATTAAATCAAAAGCGCTTGACAAAACAGCAAAAAACCAAACAATAGAATCACCGCAGACAAAATTAAACTTAACTAATTTCGGGAGGTTGTGCTTCTCACTCATTGTAAATTTAAATTGCGTATAAATTCAAATTTCAAAATTATCACCGAAAACAGCAAGTGAAACATAACTACCAACCTTATACGTTTCTGAATCAAAAGAAATGACATTGCGATAGAGGTCGTAAAATCAGTGTGACATATTACATCGGTTTCGCCTATTTTTAATCCACAGAAAAATTATAAATTTTGCAATGGTAAAAGATCATGCACGAGAGCAAAAACGCAATTTTGAAGAGTTCACTTCAACATTCCAAGCTACAGTAAAAGCTGCAGTGCTGCAGTATAGTTAGTTTCAGCGATTAAAGGTTAGTTTGTTCTGCACTTTAACGTTTTATTTTGAGTCTCCGCTGATATTTGCAACAAAATAGAAGACAAGCCAGCAATGGTGGGCTACAAATTAATGTCTATTTTTATGGCTTCCCGTAAAGGGAAGACATATTGTTTTTACTTAGACATTTCTGCACTTTTTGACACTTCAGACAGCTGCAGCTACTAAACGGCTGTTCCAATTCAAAAGTGACCTAGTTCAAATGTGTGTCCCACCTAGGTCTACACCTTGGTCGCCCTAACTTTCCGCGACAACCCTCCACTTTGTAGAAAAAAAAAATTTGTCCTCAAAAAAAATTTTTTTTTCCTTCCACACTAATTTTGTGCAGCCTAAGGCTTTTGAACCGCTGATGTTAGAGACTTGAAATTTTCAGGAATGATAGATCTTAATGTGAACTAGTGTCTGACAACTTTTGGGAAGTGGCGGTAGACAGATGAAAGGTCAAAAAGCAACATTTCTCAAATGGTTATAACTTTTTAATGACAAGAGGTAGGACCTTCAAATTTTCAGTGTATATGCACATCAATGTGAGGAACAAAAATATTCACAATAATTATCTTCACGGCGCGTAACGTCGGGTCAAAGGTCAAATGAACAAATCTCTAGAGTTTATAGTGCAGCCAAAGGCTTTTGAACCGCTCATGCTAGAGACTTGAAGTTTTCACGAATGATAGATCTCAATGTGAACTCGTGTCTAACAACTTTTGGGTGGTGACGGTCAACAGGTTAAAGGTCAAACGTTAATCAAAGAAATTGAAAAAAAATCTTTCCAAACGCTAATAACTTGTGAATGAAACTGGTAGGACCATCAAATTTATAGAGGAGATGCATCTCAACGAGGGCAAAAAAGGGCAAACAGTAATTATTTTCATGTGCTGTAACTTGGGGTTAAAGATCAAATAAGCAAATATGTTTTTTGGTTTATAACTATTGATTAAAAACAGGTAAAAGCTTGAAATGTTCAGGGTCGGTGTGCCTTAGTATGTTCTTGCACTGTACCAACTATAAACGCTCTATGTCACGTGACTCGGGGTCAAAGGTAAAAAAATGACAAAATTTACGAAACCTCATAAATTATAAATGAAGATAAATAGAAGCTTGAAATCTTCTGTGTGGGTGCGTTATAACATAGTCTTATTGTGTTTGATGAATGGGCAAATCAGGTCACGTGACTTGGAGTCAAAAGTCAAAAGTTGATAAAGTTTACGAAACCTTATAAAATCCAAACGAATATTGATAGAAACTCCAGAACTTCAGTATAGGTGTGTCAGAGTGTGATCTTTTATTTTGTACAATGATTGGGCACACCAGGTCACATGACTTGAGTTCAAAGGTCAAAAAACTTGTCAATTTAGCGAAAGTTTATGAAAATCAAACTAAACATGATAAAGTTTTGAAATTTCAAAAGCAGGTGTGCCCTCACCTCATCATGTTGTGCTGCAGTGTTTTACGATTGGAAACTTTAGGTCACGTAATTCGGGTTCAGAGGTCAAACACTTGTCATTTTTACAAGAGGTTATAAAAACTAAACCAAAGCAGCTAGTAACTTAATTTTCAGGGCAAGCATGTCATGATGTGGTTTAGGTCACTAGATTTGAGTCACGTGATTTGGGGTACAACGTCAAAAGATCTGTCCAGTTTATGGCAGCTCATAACAATTAAACCTAGAAAGCTGGAGTTTTCCAATTTACAATGTAATTGTGTTGCTCTATGGCATTACCCTAATGGATGTTTGGGTCTCTAGAAAATTTTACGGGAAGTCATTAGTAGTTGCTTGCAACTGCGATTTAGTTCAATCTTATTTTCTTTCAGTTTCAATCTAATCATAATGATACCACCGCAAACCCTTATACTGCAACAAGTCAGCTTCGCCATCCTTTACCTCAAGTAAGTTTTGTTCAGATCTCCGTCTTAGGCTATTTATCATGATCGATCTTCCTTGATTTTATGGCGCTTAATAAAATACATGTACGTTCAGACTTTGAACATCTCAACACATAGGCGTAGTCAGGATTTTCAATTGGGGGGCTAAAGTTTAAGAAATCTTAGCCTACCCAACAGCAGGAACGGATCCAGAAAATTTTGGTGGGGGGGTGCAGATTTGAATTAGGTTGAGTGTTAACTATAGGTACAAAGACGTCAGACGTTTAGACCTGGAACAGGGCGTCAATATTTTGTGTCAGAGACGTATTCAAAGTTTATTTTTACGGAGGGCTCCAAATTGTGATATTTTTTGTAAGCGTATGTTTTTCCGGCTGAGTAAAGTTGAAACAAATTGAAGAAAAAACGGCCCTAGGGGTCTGGGGGCATGCTTTCCCGCAGGAGCGGATCCAGAAAGTTTTGATGGGGGGGAGATGTAATTTTGAATTAGGTTGATTGATTGATTTATTTATCTTTATCCTCCTATCACGAACAGCGGAAGCGCTACGCGTAGGACGAATACAGATTCGCTTAGGAGTTGCCTTTGTTTCCAAGTTTTCCGGTTGAATTTTCTTCTGACTTCTTTAATTTGCTGCTTGCCAGATTCCACCATGCAGAGATAATCATCGTGAAGCATCTTATCCAAGGACGCAACAACGAGACTAGGTTGGGAGTTGAACCATTAACCTTGCGATCATGGTCGTCGTAAAAACGACGCTCCAAACCACTGCGCCACGCTGCCGACAATGTTCAATGTTAACTAAATGCTAAGACGATCAGACCTGGAAACGCGCGTAAATAATCCTTTGAAATTGTTTCATGTCAGGGGAGTAGACGTATTCAGACATTTTTTCAGGGAAGGAGCATTAATATTCGTCACTTTTTCAAACGTAGTTTTCCGGCAGAGTGAATTTTAAGCAACTTGTAACAAAAACGACTCTAGGTAGGTCCGAGGCATGCTTCTCCGGAAAATTTGCATACTGTAATGGCCATTTTAGTGCTTTTTGAACAATTTTCAGGCAAAGTTTATTCATATTTTTGGCCCCTAATTTTGAGTGCTTCACCAAATACAATGCATTTTGTTCGCACAATTTCGATTATGCGTGCTTAAGGCGACTCAGGCATATTGTTATGAGGAAGTTCGAAATTATGGAAAACTTTTATTCATCCAAAGCATTGTTGAAAATGGCAGGTGAGGGGATGTACACTCCACACCCCCCCTGGATCCGCCTCCGCTCTCCCGGAAAAACTTTGAAATTTTACATGGTGTAATGGCCTTTTCAGTGCTTTTTGAACAAATTTTGATCAAACATTTTACCCCATATTCGTAGTCCTTCACCAAATATGATGCATTTTGTTCGCACATTTTCGATTTAAGTGTGCTTACTTCAGGCCAGGAGTGAATCCAGAAACTTTTGGTGGGGGGATGGATGTAATTTTGAGTTAGGTTGAATGTTTACTACAGTAAATACAAAAACGGTAAACGTCTAAACACCGAAAAGGACGTAAATATGCCCTTTAAAAATGTTTCATGTCTGAGGCGTAATCAAAAATTTGTTTAAGGAAGGGACACTAAAATTTGACATTTTTTCAAGCGTAGTTTTTCCGGCAAAATTAATTTGAAGCAAGTTGAGGAACAAAAAGAAGGCTCCAGAGTAGGGTGATCCTTAAAAAACTTTTTTTTGAATTTTCTATGGGCTAACCCTTTAAAGGGGTCCATTTGGATAAAAAATAACCCATGCAAAATATTTTTCAAAAATTTTAATATTTAGAGGCAGCTCAAACCTCTTTCATTTTACAAGGGAGGCCAAATGACCTCAATAGCATTTTCTCCTGGATTTTAATGCTAGAGCACCATCTTAGTACCAAACGATGTGGAATTTGTGATTTTCTGTCACTATTTGATAGGTGCTGTTAGCTTAATATTTGAAGGAAGTCAAATAACTTTGTTGCGAAAAAAAAAAAATTGTATAAAGTAAGTTAAAAATGGTAGGGTATGATGGCTCGTTAACAAATTTTGCATAAGTGTAGTTACCGTAAAATAACATGATAAGAAATATGATCAATGAAGGCTTTTACCCGACGTCTATCCAGTCTAGCTAAGGTTAAGCTCATAAATCAATATAAAAAAGTTTACTTAATGAGTTTAACTTGAATCTAACCCTCCACGATCGTTTAATTTAATTTAGCCGAAAATCTCGGAGGGTTAGACTCAAGTTAAATTCAATAAGTAAGATTCTTCATGATATGAAATAGTTATATTTTAGTTGTCACACCAACATACAGTTACTCAAAAGATCAATCGCAGAAATCCGTAAACAGCTACAACAATAATAACTGTCTTCTTAACAATATTCAAGGTTCCAATTTTGAGCAATCACTGCTTCAAAGTTTTTTCCTGCTCTCAGGAATTTTTTTTCGATGTTGCTGAACAACTCTAAGTAAAAACTGCAGCTGTTGCTCATTATTTGTCATTCGCCGACAGTACTCTTGAATGAGAGCCACACCTCTTTCAGCATGGTCGTTAACCACTTTCAATTCTGGCACAATTTGATGAAGCTCGGAAGACGTCGTTATCGTCGTTCCAAGTATCAAGACCTAATTGTAGAAAACCAGAAGGAAATTTTAGTTTTTGGAATAGAACTTTGGAAGTTGAGGTCACAAAATGGTTCAGGTTGAAACTAGTTACTATTTGCAGGTTGATTGATACTCGCTTCGGGGGTTTTTCATCACCAATTCTTTTCAATGACTGAATCATCTGGCGCTTCGTAGCGCATGAGAGATTACCGTTCAAAAAAAAAAAAAAGAAATCCACGAGGTCCTACAACAAATGCCACATATGTGCTGCCATTGCAGCGGATACATCTTCATTAATCTTTTTGTACTCTACCGAAGGTTGATCTCTACCAGAGAAGTCTCTTATCAGCATCCGAGATAATGTAGAAAGTCTCTGGTAGAGATCAACCTCTGGAAGAGTACAAAAAG